>CM055095.1:78047487-78422402 GCA_029204225.1 Diphasiastrum complanatum | reverse complement strand
CATATTGAAATGTAAGGGAAGAGAGAAGACAGTACCAAAAAATAAGACATTGGGTACAAAAAGCACAAGAGGAGGAAAAGAGCAAGAACAAAACAATCCCACAGAACCTCCAGTCAGCGTCGAACAAGAAAACGAGCTCACCACTGCGCACTGATTAGAATGATCGGTTGCACCAACATGAACCACCTTTTCACATGGTGGAGCCTGAGGGACCACGCACTGAAAGGCTCACACTCTTGTTGTCAAGCCACATTAGTCTATCCTCGGAGAACTACTGCAGATTGCACCACAAGCAAAAAGCCTTTTAGCTGAATGGGCCAAAGTGGATGTGGAGCCAGTAGCGCTTTATATTGTGCGGGCTATGATGAAACAAGTAATGTCCTCCACATAGAAGCAGCATGGGAAAGTGAGGAACACAACATCACTTTGTCAATCAAACACAAGAGATACGAGGACGAGGCGGCAGTGGTAGATGGAGGATCAGGTGTCAATCTGATCTCCACTACTTTGTACAAAAAATGGGGTTTACAAGGATTGAAGCCAACCAGATTCGCCATCAAGCTAGCAGATCAATCCTATGTGAAACCAAAAGGTGTAATTGTTGATATTCCTGTAAAGATAGCAGGCATGTAGTATGTGATTACTTTTGTAGTCATGGATATACCTGAATCTCCATCTGCATACCGTATTCTACTAGGAAGACCATGGTTGAGGGCTGCGCAAGAGTACACAATTGGGGTACAGGGAAATTCACCTTCGAGAACAGAACAGGCTGTAAAGGTAGATCCAACCACATGGGCGGTGAAACCTATTGCACCCAAAGCTGATGACGGATCATCCACGACAGATCATACAATTGACCGCCCAAGGCCAGCCAAGGGAGGTCACTATCATTCAGAGATGAGATGCCGGATGCATTAGCAACTATTGATGTCAGGCATATCAATATGAATCAGATCCAAAATCGAGTACATCTTTACCCAAATGTTACACTATGGACACACCAATCACATTTGGAGTGAATATGATAAACATAGCATGGCTGTCAGCGGAGCCGATTGAGAACCTAGTGGATGATGATCTAGTCCCTTGGCAACATGCTCTAACTTATAATAAGGAGATTGAGCTGATGATGAACAAGTCCTACACCACATGGACCCAGATCGTTACGGAACCAAGAAGGTACCAGCTCAACCACCACAAAGGTCTGCTATGGCGAAAGTCTCAAGGATCGAACCACCCAAGAACCTGCGAATAAGAAGAATCAGTTGAAGCAATGCTACAACCAAGTGATCCGATGGAGTGACCTACCCAAGAGACAATAGCTACAATAGACGTTGATATTCACAACCATGAGACGAATGTCACAACAGTCCCAAAAAAAGACAACAAGGATGAACCCACCAAAATGACAAAAAAGAGCAAGAAGAAGGTGTTGGATTCCTTGAAGTCAATCAAGTTGGACTCAGATACAGCGTCATCTTCTACACAGGTGACAAAAAATAAAAAAAATGACCAGTCGGGCCAAGATCAATATGCTGAAAGAGGAATCTTGACGAGCTCCAGTTCATGAGATGTCTGATACTTTCAAGAATTATACATTGGACGACGTGGTAATCATGATGCCGCAAGCCCAACGAGAACCTAATCAAAGTCAGGAACCAGCGGAACAAGTCTTCAAGGGACATGCGCGAACATAGCTGATGAATCTTGTGGAACCAAGAGAGAAGAAAGGATAGTGCATGTGAGAGAGCAGTTAACACCCACGCAGTTCAAGAGACTACGATCCTTGTTGGTGGAATATAAAGACTGTTTTGCTTGGAGCTACAGTGATCTAAAGGGCATTCTGCCAACAGTATTCCAACACCATACCTCTAGTGGACGGAGCAGTCCCCAAGGTAAGTCGTTACTACCATTGCAACCCGAATTATACAGAATGATCAAGCAAGAGTTATAAAAACTTATGGATGCAGATTTCATTTACGAAATTGAGCACACGGAATGGGTATCGCCGATAGTTATAGTACCCAAGAAGAATGGCAAAATGCGTATATGTGTGAATCTGAAGGCGCTTAATGCAGTCACCAAGAAGGACCATTTTCCTTTACCATTTACGGAAAGTGTCCTTGATAGAGTATCTGGCGACAAAGTCTACAGTTTTCTGAACGGCTTCAACAGCTACAACCAGGTGAAAATAGCCCCCCAGGACTAGCACAAGACAACATTCATTACAGAATGGGGAACTTATGCCTATAAAGTGATGCCATTCGGACTTTGCAATGCCCCAAGCACTTTCCAGCGAGTCATGCAGTCGGCATTCAAAGATTATTTGCAAAGATTTTTGGAGACTTTCTTGGACGATCTGTGCGTGCATGGACCAGATTCAAAACACTTATCCAATTTGGAGAAGGTCTACAAAAATGCCGTGAATACCAGATCTCCCTGAATCTAGAAAAATGTCTATTCTGGATGACACATGGCTTGATACTCAGCCATATAGTGTCAAGACATGGGATCACCACAGATCTATCAAAGATAAGGGATCATTGTTTGATCTACCACCACCAGGGAGACGATTCGTGAGGTCTACATTTTCATGGGTCATGCTAATATTAATAGGATCTTCATTCTTGATTTTGCGGAGTTAGCCAGAACCAATTTACAAGCTCACTAACGGATCCACATTGAATGAGGAAGCTCTAAAGAGCTTTCTTAAGATTAAGGATGCATTGGTCTCAACACCAATCTTAACGACCACCCAATTGGTCCATTGAGTTCCATGTGCATACGGACGCATCGAAGTATGCAGTTGGAGCGAGTATTAACCCAGCCAGGTGAACACAAAAAGGATTGTTCCAATCAGATTTGCAAGCCGATAGCTCAGTGATACCGAAACGAATTATTCATCACAGAGAGCGTGAGAAGCATTGGCAATGATCTATGCGGTTAAGAAGTTTCGACACTATTTGATGGCCCACATTTGCTTTTTATACGGAGTATCAACCCTTGCTATATCTTGTTTCATAAACTTGCAACACCGGGTGAATCACCAGATGGCTTCTGTTGTTGTTGGAATTTGATTTTCGGATAGTAGTTCGCAAGGGAAAACAACACTACATGGAAGATCATGTGTCCACGAATCAAGGGAAAGGAGATTGCCCAAACCAACCCGATGATAAGCTGGCAGGATGTTGTCTTATTTTACGTGGATACAGTACCAGAATGGGCTGCCGACATTGTTGAATATCTAATGCGGGGCCAACGCAGACAAAATCACTACCAAAGGAGGAACAACAAAAATTGATCTTGAAAGCTAGACCTTAACAGCATAGATTGTCAGCCAGGTTGTACCGAAGAGGTCCAGACGGAATTCTTTGGCGGTGTATTCTTCCTCATGAGACCACCCAGATCATTTTCGCTTTCACATGAAGGAATGGGTGGAGGTCATTTTGCATCTGACATTATAGTTCGCAAGGTCCTGCAATTAGGGTGTTGGGTGGCCAACGATTCAAAACGACACGGAGGAATACTTTGAAAAAGTGCGATGTGTGCCAAAGGGCAAGGAGACCAACGAGATATGAACTATGATCTACTGCACCCAGTCTTAGTCAAGCACCATTCAAAAAATGGGGATTGGAGTTATATTGGTCCAATTCACCCTACAGCAAGGGAGTTCCCCACGCTTGATACATAATTGTAGCCACAGGACTACCTCACCAAATGGGTCGAAAGCCAAGGCATAAGAGTAGCTGATGCTAGGACTCACTGCCAAGTTCCTTTATAAAAAATATCATTGTGCGCTTTCGGTGCCCGGTGGAACTAGTCAGTGATCGCAAAAGCCATTTCATCAACTAGACCATCAAGGTCCTGTTGGAGGATTTCTTCGTGATCCACAAAACCAGTACGCCTTAATATCCTCGGTGGTAATGGACAAGCATAATCATCCAATAAGATCATGTTTAGCGTGCTCACAAAAACAGTTGAAGCTAGCAGAACAATTGGGAACACAAGTTGCATGTTTGCATTGTGGGCAATTCAGGGACAGCATATAAAGGGAGCACTAATTCAAACACCCTCCAATTGGTATATGGTCAGAATGTTGTGATGCCAGCGGAGTTTTTAGTTCCTTCATTAAGGATTGCCCACCGCAACAACGTCTTAATGAGTCCAAATCTTACAGCTACGTCACGAAGCTCTACAATTAACTCTGTGAAACACGCTTACTACTTGTGCATGCACTGGCAGCTGAAAAGAAAAGATGCAAGGCTTGGCATGATTGCAGATTACAAAAGAAGAATCTTCGTTCAGGAGATCTGGTCCTGATGTATAAAACCAAGGCGATCAAGGAAAGTTAAAATTCATGGGCGAAGGTCCTTATAGGATCAAAAAAATTCTTAATCATGGGGCCGTGAACTTAGAAACAGCTTGATGGATGCCCTCGACACACCCATCAACGGTAGCCGATTGCACAAGTAACTGGCCACCACAGTAAGACAGATCCAGATTGGGGGTGGCACGTTACAAAAAGCTAATCTGCTCAGCCATCACCGCTAGATCTAAGGAGATCAAGCCAAATCAAGCTAAATCCCATTAAGATTCAGCCAGATTTGGCAAGATCAGAAAAATCCATCAGAACCCAAGGAGGATCCCAGATCTTGATAGGGTCAAAATGGAAGCAGATCATCAGATTGACTGAGGGATCTACTACCAAGAATCCATCAAAACTTCCAGAGCACTACCAACAGTCAGATCAAGCTTGAATGAAGCTGATTATCAGTTTACAAAAGTAAAAATCAGAAAATCTCAAAATCTCGTCAAAAAACACTCTGAAGGAGCACTTTTTCATGATTTTTTGAGATCCTTGAGAGATAGCTCTTGAAAATTGGACAGTCACCAGAGTTGACCTAGATGCATCCATGAAAATCTCTGCGAGAGTTTCTGATGGAGGAATCATCATTTTTATTAGTGTATGCGAGAGTTCCCAGAAGCAAAATTTTCAGAACCCTCGCAGAGCATCGTGATCAACTTACCAACTCTCGCAAGGTGCCCTAAATGGAATCAGAGCAGTAAAATAGCCTGCCTACATGGTCTGATTTTGAAAATCCAATCACAGAAACAAGTGTGCGAGAGATCACTTCCTGCGAGAGTTGAAACCTCGTAGACAATCTGAACCCTCGCAGAACCTTCGCATAGCAGTCAAATCACCTTCTGAACTCTCGCAGACTTCCCTGAGGTCTTCGAATTTTGTGAAGAAGATGTCTGCTAAAATTTGGGTGGAATTGAGCAAGGGAAAGTGAATTTCACCTATACGCACTCTAAATTCCGCTATATAAGGGCTGAATTCGAGTCATTTGTCACCTTTGCTAGCAAAGCTCTGCAGAAATTTCCACTAAAAACCAAGTTTTCTGTTTTCAAACCAAACTTTCTACCAGGTGTCATTTGCTCATATCAAACACCGGATCTGCGCTTTGAACTACAATCATTGTCATCCAACACTCATTATTCTCAGTTTTCTACTGTTTCCTTCCATTTTCCACTGTTTTTTCTACTTTTCTGACTTTTTCGACCACTAATCCTCATTGCTAACATGGCCTCCTCATCCTTTGAAGACATTGGCGCCAAACAGGTGATCCAGCGTGACATCCCCGAGGCCACGCAAATTTTTTCTCTACCCTCTGGCACTTTGATCCAACCATGGCTACAGACAACCGGGCCCCTCCTTGAAGCAATGGGTTTTTACTCGGCGCTCTTCCATTCTGAGATTAACATGGGCCTCGCCCTTCACGCTTATGCCTCCTATTGTGTAACTTTGCCTACGCACTTCTTGAGACGAAAGTGCACGGTTTCCAACGCTCATCTCTCCTGTCTACCCTTGTGTCACATACTAATCTTACCCACCATCTCAAGCATCTACCTCATCCCAACTTGCACTCATTAACACAACGGCCAGCAAACGAATGTGTGGCGCTGCCTCTACATCCACATCTCCACTTGTTACCCGACGACGTGTCTCCACTGCTGCACTAACTACTCCATCAACCACCGCCACTTCTTCTTCCGTGCAACCCCCCACTCCAATTACTGTCGTCGCTACCTCTCTTTCTATTCCATCCACATCTGTTTTTGTCTCCATCCTCGTTTCTTCTGTTGATACCACTCCTACTTCTTTTCAGTGTCCGCTGCTCCATCCATCACCATCACATCCTCCATTACTCCTGCCACCACCGTTGCTCCTCTCACATTCAACCCTTTTGATTTGCAACTGTCACCCGACACTCTGGCATGGATGCAAGTTATCAATTTTTCACCACCACGCCAGACACTTTCTGCTCCATCCTCACCTTCTTCCATACTCCACACCACTCTTCAGTTCCCCACTGTTCCTCCCATCCTCTTGTTCGGACAAACCGTCCTTGCCCCTGTTTCCACAGCTGTTTTCCACACCCCACCCGCTTTGCCAAAGGTTGCCGAGGGCAGCCAATCGCTACCTGATGACGCATTTGTACAAACAATTTTTGTAGCATCACCAGATCGGGCTGACCCTACCGCCCCAGATGGTATCAAGACAAATGAAAACCTGATCGAAGACAATGACGACGGAATTCCACAAGTTGTCAAGGCCGATACAACACAAGCCCCTGCCAGTGCTAGTGTACCAGTTGCTCCCATGGATCTAACGACGACGTACCAAACCCTAGGAAAATACATCCTGGATGCGGTAGCAGCCAAATCTATTCTGGAAAGTAGGGTACTACAGTTGACAACAAGTAATACACAGCTGCGAGCATACCTCACCAAGCTGCAGCAAGAGCTGATTTTGGCTCAGCAACACGAACAAGCAGGGCACAGGAGATTGCCAAGCTGCAGCAGAAGGAGGAGGGCCTAAACAAATATATTCAAAGCCTCTCCAAAGCGCTGACTGAGGTCTCCACAAAGGTGCGGGAGCTTCAAGCTGAAGCATCCCAACGGCTTGCCCCCATCCAGGTACAACTTACACTTTTGGAAGCAGAGAACACACGCCTGGGGACGGAGGTTAAAGTCTTACAAGATGAGAAGCTCGTCTAGTTAGCTCAATATGCACCGCACACAAGGTCGTTTTCCCAATCAAAGATGAATCTTTTATGGCGTCAGGTGCATATTCATAACCAAACCCTGAACAGCTACCAAATGGAGTTCAATAAGTATCGGGCAAGCACAACGCAAGAGCTCGTCCAGGCCAAGCAAGCCCTCAAGCCATGTCAAAAATACATGGAAACGAAGGCCCAGCCCTCCCCCGTGGTAATTCCACTACCATCTAATTTTGACGCTGCACAAGCTAGTACCAGCCAAGATTAGCGCCAGCAGATAGCAGGGGGATTTCAACCAGATCAAGAGTCCGAAGGCAAGGACCAAGGACAAACGGATGCGGCCGTTGAGACGCGCGACCAGAGCCAAGGCGCAACCACCAGCCAGGGCCAAGCAACATCATCCAGAGGGTCACGAATGATATCTGTCAGCCGAGCCTTCCAAAGGTCGAACTTCGTGGAGGAGAACATCAATGAATTTTTATCCAAATATCCCCACGAGTCATCAAGAGACGGTTGACAGTTATCATTCTCAGCTCAGACCATCAAGGGAAAAGAACTGCAAGCCTTACCCGCCCTCCAACCACAACCGGAGTGGCGACTACAGTTATTTGAGAGAGACCCTACGGCCATCAAGGCTTACGTGACGAGTTTGCAACAGGTACGGGTGAACGCACATTTTCTGCCATGTCCAAGAAGATCCAAATAGGCGGAATGCGGCACTCCTCTGGACCAGATCACACTCAACAATTTCAACTAGCCAATCATCAAATTCAAATATGGGTGGACAACGGATGTAGACGTCAGAAGAGCTCTCTCCGCATTTGTCAGCCACTGCATCAATTGCCCCGATCCCACAGTCTGCGCGGCAGCCACTTACGCCCAAGACTTGGAATATTTAATGGGCATTGAAACAAAATGGGATGATTTCCTTCCCTCCATATTTTTTGATCCAAATAAGGTGCTCGCTTCTGACAAAGTCGAAGACCAACTACCAGTTGCTCGCGTATATTACTGAGCTGCATTCCTTGGCAATCCCTGAACTAAACGATTCCAAGCATGGGTGGATTAGGAATGGCTGACATGAGTTCACAAGTCCTTCCACACGCCAAAGGACTCGAAGAAACTGGACCGTCTCAACTTCATGGAAGACGTTACGGGATATCTCATCCACCAGAGGTGGTCCAAGAGAACGCTCTACTAAAGCGGTAAAGTGCCGAGGGACCGGCACTACTTCAGGCCGTGGGTCCTGTTGGGAGTATTCCCAACAAAGTGTAAATAGATAAAATCCTCCAATAAAATGTGTTGCGAGGGCATGGCATCCTGCGTGTATAAGCCCATGGCCCAATGAGCACGCAATTGAAGTTGTAAATAAAATAAAATTGACTTGGGCCTTGTAATTAAAATAAAACTAGAGGCCCAATGTCATTTTTAAACTTAGAGATCACTTTTTAGAGTTGGGTCCAAATTGGGACTCACATGAATCTTGTGATTTCTAATGTACTTTTTGTGGACCCTTGGATCAAGTTGGGTCCAAGATGAATGGTTAGGATCATTGTGAATATTAGCCAATAAGATTGAGGGGCAAGGGCCTTTCCCATTTTATAAAAAGGCACCATTTGTACACTATTTCCATGCTTCATGAAAAGGAGGAAAATCTACTATTTTTGGAAGAGAAGCATCCTCATTTGTTATTCACTACTTGCTATTGCTCTTGGTTGTGTTTTCTCTTGCTTTCTATTTCCATGTTTATTGTTTGCCAATAGTGAATGTTTTTCCATTAGCAAGCATAAGGAGCATTTGAGCTAACCTCCACCCTCACTCTCTTTCTCTTCTCTTCTCAATCTCTTCTTCTCCATTCCTTCCCTTCAACCAAACTATGATGAATGATAGTGTAGAGGAGTAGAGTTAAAGAGGAGTAGTATAGTGGTGAGTAGAGTTAAGGGAGAAAGTAGGAAACTAACTAAAAGTAGCATCTATGCATAGTTAGGCACCTATCCAGTGATCTAACCTTTGTTGATAGGCAGAAGGACTATACTACGAGAGATCTTCGACCCCACAGAGCAAAATGTAAAGGACTATAACAAAGGTGATGAAAGATCCTTCGTGGACATCACACTTTTTAGAAGTCTTATAGACTCCTTAATTTGGCTCACAATAACTAGACCTGACATAAGCTTTAGTGTTCATAAGTTGAGCCAGGCTATGCAAAATCCTTCTATTTATCATTGGAAAATGGCCAAGAGAGTGCTTAGATATATATCTTCAACTTTTGATTTTGGTTTATTGTATAAAAGTGAAGATCTTTCTATTATTGGTTATTCTGACTTGGATTTTGCAAGTCATAAAGCAAATCAAAAATTTACAAGTGCTTATGTCATATATCTTGGAGGAAACTTGATATCTTGGCTTTCCAAAAGCAAGATACTGTATCACTCTCATCATGTGAAGCTGAGTACAAGGCGCTCACTACAACAACAAAGGAAGTGCTTTAGATCAAGAGGTTACTAAAGATAATTATGGAAGAAAATGTACCTATGATCATGTGTGACAACATTTCAGCTCAAGCCCTTGCCAACAACCCAATATTCCATGCAAGGAGCAAACATATCGAAGTTGCACATCACTTCGTGAGAGAGAAGCTCATTGGAGGTGAAATCAATTGGAGCACATCGACACATCATCTTGCATTGCAGATATGCTCACCAAACCTTTGAGCAAAAGTTCCTTTATCAAGCATAGAGCCAATCTTGGAGTTATACCAAGATCCATGTTCAAATCAATATAGATTATTTTTAGGAGGAGTGTTAAAATTGAAAAACAATCCATATTGATTTCTTGGCTTGCTACAAATGTTGTACCATGCAAGTATGTAGCTCATTAATGCAAAATGCCAAGTTCGGCCTACATAGAACTCGAGCTACATGGTTATGTAATATCTAGATTGATGAATACAACTTGCATATATTTTGTAGACATAGAATTAGCAAAGTCATGCTTGTAGAAACTCGTGGCAATTCACATGCATTAATTGTAAGTGATCTATAGTGACATGCAAGGCATGCACAAAGTGTAATGGACACATGCATGATGATTTGTACTTTGTTAGTTAGAACTAGTACACTTGTAAAAAGTTGGTAGAATTTCATGCATGGCAAGTGACAAATGTCACATAAACTCTAGATGTCATTTTGTAATGGATGGATGTGGTTCTACCTCGAGCTACCTCAAACTCCATAAATATGTGTAGCTCTCCTCACAATCAATGATGAAGAACCAAAGTTTTGTACTATCTCATGCCATTTTGGATTTAAAATTTTTTTGCTTGTTATCTCTCTACTTTTCTCTCTCAAACTCATGTTGAAGCTAATGCTTAGACACTGATATCTTGTACTTTTGCTCATTATTGATTCATTGCTATCATATTCAGTTGCTTAGCATGCTAGATTGTGGTTAAGCCATTTCTTCTGAACTAGATCTTGCTAATCAATCTAGAATCAGGTTACTGTGCCAATCACAAAGCTTAATAAGATCCATCATACTTGTGGACATTCCCCACACGTGTGAATTTTGGAAATTTTGTCAAATGAGACAAATCACTCAAAGACCTCATCTTCCTTGAGATCACAACAACCGTTGCATCACATTCAACTAGAAGACTTGTCTAAGACTGCTTGTGAAATGGAATTAACAGATAAGAATAAAACTGATCCATATAAATGTTTCACATTCAGTGTAGAGTGCACAAGGGAATGTGATGAAACTAGTAATATACAAGCTGAAAATTGTCCTAGATATGAGATGGGACAAATAATCAAAGATCTATTATATGAAAGTTTCCAGTTTGTGGTTCAAAATATTGGAGTTATCAATATTTTTTAATATGATGATGCAATCTACGAAAGATTTTTCGTAGAGAATTTGAGTGAAAGAGATATTATCACTCTTTGCAAGCATCTCATTCACTCGATATTCTTGAAAATGAATGTCCATTCAGGATATCATTTGTCATTTCTAAAGATGATCAATCAAAATGTATTGGTTCCTATATTGGGAATTGATCATGCCAATAATTCCTTTATGCAGGATTTTCACAGTTCAAATACAAGGCTTATGGTTATAATTGAAGCATTTGGATTGAACAACAAGGTGACTATCCAACAACATGACAAAATCTTCAGACCAGCACAACCAGATGCAATGCTAAAATATGATCCTAAAGGAATTGGATAGATCATCCAATTTATTACGATGTCCAAGAAGAAGACAAACGAGGATATTGCGATTGGATTGTCAAAAAGCAATATGGTGTGTCATCCATCTCTTCTTCGGCCACCTTTTCTCCTTCATGGGAACAAGGGTTACAATCTGAAGCTAGCAAAATGGATTCAATTCGACAACTTTGGATCTGTAATGAAGTAGTAATTTTTCTACAACAACACATCCTCCATAATGACTACTTAACCAAGGCAATCAAGCTGATCAAACAAGCGTCTTCATTTTTTAGGACAAAAATGTTTAAGTACGGGGAGTGTCATGTACTTTTAGTACATCAATGCTTTTCAAGGCAATACAATATCCATTGTAAACTTTGTAGGCCCAAACGGAGGTATTAGCCTTAATAACAAGGCGGTTCCCCCTTTAGGCCCTCCAAAGTAATTAATAAGGATAGTGGCCAACAAGGGCCCAATGTAGTTTAAATAATACTTAACAAGGGCTAACTATTCCTCAAGATAGTTAAGTTAAGTTAAGTAAGAGCATTGTCTATAACTAGACAAGAGACATCATTTTGTGGATCTTTTGGCTCATTTGCAAGTGAGAGCTTCTAGGTCTCATGTGCCCTATCCACATGAATCAAGGCTCAATGTTCATATCTTGTACTCTTTCTTTCCTTGCTAATGTGATTCTATGGTGATCTCCATGTTTCTAGCTTTCTATTGATATGCTATCATGATTGTCTTGTTATCTTCCTGCTTCTAGCTGTACTTTATTGTAATTGCTATTAGTTTGGGATTTGGCACATGACAACAAGGCTATGTGCAAAATGGGGCCTTACAAAGATCCAGCCTGCTACATTTGCTATTAAGTTAGCTGATCAAACGACAGTTCGTCCGCGAGGAATGGTGGAAGATATACTTGTCAGAATTGCGGGAGTACAATTCGTCATTACTTTCGTAGTAATGGACTTACCAGAAGCTCCAAATGTCTACCGAGTCCTATTGGGACGTCCATGGTTACAAGTTGCACAAGTAATTCATAACTGGGGTACCGAAAAAATCACTTTGAAAATCGTGAACATGCAGTCAAAGTTGATCCTGCAACATTGGACTATCAAACCAGTGGTTCAGAAAGAGGATGATGATTCATCAACAACGGATCATACTTGTGACCGACCAGAGAAAAATTTGGGAGCTTATTATGATTCTCAAACCGATACTGTCAACTAGAATGAAGCTCTTACAACGATTGACTGTACAACAAGATATATGTGTCAACAAGATAATCAGTCAGATTTGAGTGAGATTTCATTGTTGGATCGAACTTTGGATACACCGATCACTTTTCCATTGAATGTGCTGAATGTAGCTTGGATATCAACGGAACCTATACCAGATCCAATTGAAGATGATCTCATTCTTGTGAGTCATGCCTTGACTTATGATGACAATGCAGAACTTACTAATGGGAAGATTTTAAATCATATGGATCCGACCAGATTTGGAATGCATAATGTTCTTCATGAACTAACAATAAAACCGCCCAAAGTAGTGGGTCAATGATGAAAAAACAAGCCAAGCAACATTATAATACGGTTTCGAAATGGAAAAATCCTCCTCAAAAGATTGATTCAGAGAATGTGCCACCCAAGCTGGATAAAGGCAAAGGGAAAGTCAAGGATGATTCTACAAGTCAGAATTCTAGCAAGACATCATCATCTCGGAAGTCATCACCTCCACGATCAATTCATGCTAAGAAGACTAAGCAAAGATCCAAGACAAGTCCTTTCGACAAAGAACAAGCAGATGTCGTCTAGCATGATATGCTCGAACAGTTTAAACATTATACACTAGATGATGTGGTTATCATGTTACCTAAAGCACATCGTGAACCCAAAGAACAGGTGCCAAAATCGAAAGATGTTTACGATGGCCCAGCTAGAACATAGCCAATGAATCTTGCTGAATCAGGAGAACCAGAAAAGATTGTACAAGTTGGATCACAAAACCTTGCACAGTATCAAGCACTTTGAATGTTACTTATTAAGTATCACGATTGTTTTGCATTGACTTATCAAGATCTGAAGGGTATTCCGACATTAGTTATTGAACATACCATACCTTTAGTTCCTAATGCACTTCCAAAGGTTACAAAATTCTATCGTTGTAATCATAATGTTGCGGATCTGACAAAGAAAGAGCTTCAGAGACTACTTGACGTCGATTTCATTTATGAGATTGAGCATACCGAATGGGTTTCACCGATTGTCATTGTTCCTAAGAAGAATGGAAAATTGAGAATTTGTGTGAATCTCAAGGCTTTGAACAAAGTCACGCAGAGGATCACTTTCAGTTATTGAAAGCATTTTGGATCGCCTTGCTGGAGCGGAAGCTTATAGTTTCCTGGATGGATTTATTGGTTAGAACCGGGTTAAGATTGCACCTACAGATTGCCACAAAACAACTTTTGCAACAGAATGGCACACCTATGCTTACAAAGTAATGCCGTTTGGACTCTGTAATGCACCAAGTTCATTCCAAAGAGTAATGTAATTTGCTTTTAAATATTATCTATAGAAATTCCTTGAAATTTACTTAGATGACCTGGGAGTCCATAGTACATATACAAACCACTTGGATCGATTGGAAAAAGTATTTGAGAGATGTCGCAAATATTGTCAACTCAGTTGAAGCTGCTCCTTTGAATTTGTCAAAGCGGCCTTGGAATCCCTAAAGAATTACTTTGTAAGTCTCAACTTTTTTGAGCAAATACATGATCTTCATCGGAGTTACCGAATGATCTGGTATTTGTGTCTGGAGATACACATCACGCTCAAGGGTGGTCGCATCCAATTCACCTTGGAGACATGTGCGATCTTGCTCTACCATCTGCAATTGACCTTGTAGCAGCTGCACTTGTTGCTTTGCATCCTGCACAGGCTTGTCCACCTAATCTTGTGCAGTTGTCAAGGCATTTTGTAGTGAGCTAACGTATTCTTTGAGGCGATCAGCCTGTTGCTGTACCATCTTCTTCTCAACTTCGGATTTTTCTTCATGCTGCTTGGCGATCTTCAATTTTTTGTCCAACTGAATAATCTTTTGGCTAATGAGAGTATTTTCTGATCCCATATCCGAGATTTGGTGCTCCATTTCTTTTTTCTTATCAAGCATAGACTGCATCACTTGCGCAAGGCTTGAGACCAAATCGAGAGCATCACCAGAATCTACTTTTGTGGAGGTGGTAGCAGTAGAAGGACCTGATGGTACTGTCCTTGGTTGGTGTGGAAGAGGTGCCGGTAACTCTTCTTCTTCAAAGAGATCTTTCTCTTCATAGCCCTTAGGCACTGTGGCGTCAAATTGCTTTGGTGATTTTAAGCTTGCTCGACCCAATGTGTGGCTAGTGCGGCTTCAGCTTGAGGTTGTTGGGGTAGCTGCCATGAATCTTCAACATCAACAGTAGTATCATGGAAGTGTTCGAATCCTCTGTATTGCAAAAATAGGCTATAAAAATCTCGGTGAAGCTTTCTGAGGCTTTGAACCTATCCGGCGAATGTTTTCGAGGGTTGGCGAAGGATGAACCTTCGCCCAAGAGGGTCCTTCACCCAACTACTATCATAAATGCAATTTTTCAAGATCTGAACCTATGGCCAACCTAATTTTGACATTTTAAGACCATCTAGCATGTCAACGAAGGTTCCTAAGGAGAGTAAGGTGCTTGGCGAAGGTTTCCAAAATGGCATATTGATGATCATTTGCCTAACTCAAAAAAGGTATTGTTTTTGAAAAATACCTTTGTCCAACTCAGTATAGATATAGCTAAAGTGTATGTACAGTCTAGAAGCTGAGTGAAGGTTTATGATACTATATAGGCCATATATGACCGAAACAGTGATTTTATGAGTAATTTTACATCAAAATATCGTTTTTCCTTTTTCCATGCTGATGACTTTTCTGACTCTTGCTCATCAATCTTTTCTCATTTTTTTTTAATTGTCTTTTTCAAACAAAATTAACAATTAAGTAGTGGAAACAAAAAATTTGAAAAACAAATAAAAATAAAAAATCGTTTAGATCATGCTTGTTGAACTGGCGGAGCAAGCTGCCAAAACTTGCGTAATCGGCTACCATTCACTGAAGTATCAAATCGTTTTTCATCCAAGTGTTTAGGAATTATTGCGCCACAGTTCAGGATTTCCTTTACTTTATATGGGCCTTCACCGGTAAACTTCATTTTTTCCTTGATCAGCTTGGTTTTGTACATCAGTGCAAGAACTCCTGCTTTCAGATCCTTTTTGTGCAATCGACGATCATGCCATGCCTTTCAGTGGGCTTTCTCTTCTGCTAATGCATGAACTGCCATAAATTATGTTTCACATAATTTGTGCAACGCTTCATGACAGAGTTGTAAAAACTTATCATCATTTAACCAATCTGTTGCCACTATGCATAAAGATGGAATTAAAAATTCAATCGGCATGACAACATCTTGACCATAAACCAGTTGAAAGGGTGTTTAATTTGTACTATTTTTGTAAGCGGTTCTGAATGCCCATAACACCGCATACAGTTTATGTTCCCAATCAGATCGAATCGCTTCAACTGTCTTTTTCATAATAGTGCAGAGAATCTTATTGGAAGATTTAGCCTGGCCATTCCCTCTGAGATAGTAGGGAGTACTAAATCTGTGTATAACAAAAAAATCTTCCAGTAAACACTTTATTGTTTGATTAACAAAGTGTGTACCCCGGTCACTAACAATCTCGATCGGACATCCAAATCTGATTATAATATTTTCATAGAGAAACTTGGCCGTAGATTTTGCATCAGCAACCTTGACAGCTTTGGCTTCAACCCACTTGGTCATATAATCAGTTGCTACGATAATGTATCGGGCATGAGATCCTTGTGCGGCAGGATGAATAGGACCAACATAATCCAGTCCCCATTTTCAAATGGTGCTTGCGATAAAATCGGATGCAAGGGTTCATAGTTTTGTCTAGTAGGCTGGCGTGCTCGTTGGCAAGCATCACATTCTGAATATAAGTTTTTGTGTCCTTATGAAGCGTAGGCACCAACGACCTGATTGCAAAAGTGCGAACAGTAATATTTATAGAGAAGTGCCCACCACCCATGCCATCATGTGAAAACATGATTAAATCTGGTATTTCATGGGGTAAAACACATCTATGTAGAACATTGTCTGATCCACGACGATATAATTGTCCTAGAATCAATTGATAAGGTTGAGCCTTATGAATCAATTGTCTCTTCTGTACTTTTGTCAAAGAGTCATTCGGTTGTCCTAGCATCAGGTACTCAACAATATCCACTGCCCACTCATGTAATGCTTCTACATAGAACAATGCAGCATCTGGTAATTCATCATCCACCTCAATATTAACTAGTGCGGATTCAATTCGTGAAACGTGATCGGCTAGATAATGTTGCTTTCCTCCTTTGGCATTCGATCCAAATAAGCCAATGGCCTCAGAGAATATCAACGATCAGCTGACGGTTGCTCGACTGTATTTTTGTGTAGCAATGATGGGAGGCTCTTGGGAATCTCGCTTCACGTCTTAGACAACTTTAAAATGGATTGTCGGAGCTCATAGTTATTTTTTGCAGCATAATTTGGATTTTAACACTACCCGACTCGATTTTATGGAGAAGTTGTAGTATCAATTAATAAAGATTCATCACAAAACCAATAAAAGTCTCCAATAATTGCATCTTGCAGGTGTCCATCATCTAGTGTCTAGCGTTTAAAATGTTCGGGCATATCATGCTAGACGACATCTTCTTGTTCTTTGTCGAAAAGACTTGTCTTAGATCTTTGATTAGCATTCTTAGCAGGAATTGATCGTGGAGGTGATGACTTTCGAGACAATGATGTCTTGCTAGAATTCTGACTTGTAGAATCATCCTTAACTTTCCCTTTGTCTTTATCAAGTAAGGGTGGCACATTCTCTGAATCAATCTTTTGAGGAGGATTTTCCCATTTCAGAACCGTATTATAATGTTGCTTGGCTTGTTTTTTCATCATTGACCCTATGATCATGTCTTCCTTCAATATAACTGCTTTGGATGGTTTTATTGTTGGTTCATCAAGAACATTATGCACTCCAAATCTGGTCGGATTCATATGATTTATAATCTCTCATTAGTAAGTTCTGCATTGTCATCATAAGTCAAGACATGACTCACATGAATGAGATCATCTTCAATTGGATTTGGTATAGGTTCCGTTGATATCCAAGCTACATTCGGCACATTCAATGGAAAAGTGATTGGTGTATCCAAAGTTCGATCCAATAATGAAATCTCACTCAAATCTGACTGATTATCTTGTTGACACATATATCCTGCTGTACAGTCAATCGTTGTAAGAGCTTCATTCCAGTTGACGGTATCGGTTTGAGAATATTAATGAACTCCCAATTTTGTCTCTAGTCGGTCACAAGTATGATCTGTTGTTGATGAATTATCATCATCTTTCTGGACCCCTGGTTTGATAGTCCAAGTTGCAGGATCAACTTTGACTGCATGTTCACGATTTTCAAAACTGATTTTCCCGGTACCCCAGTTATAAACTACTTACGCAACTTGTAACCATGGAGGTCCCAATAGGACTCGATAGATATTTGGTGCTTCTGGTAAGTCCATTACTAGGAAAGTAATGACGAACTGTACTCCCGCAATTCTGATAGGTATATCTTCCACCATTCCTCGCGGACAAACTGTCGGTTGATCAGCTAACTTAATAGCAAATGTAACAGGCTTGATTTTTGTAGGGCCCCATTTCGCACATTGTAGAAATCAGATTAACTCCTGAACCGCCATCTATCATGGCTGCTTCCTTAGAAAATTGTCTATGTTGTATCAGTAGAGTCATATTTTTTTGTTCACTTTTCCATGCGGCTCCAACATGGAGTACTTTATTAGATTTTTCAGATCCAACACAAAAAAGTGGCTCCTGATGGACTTCTGGTTCTGCTTGAGCTAATTTTTGTGCTAAGACTTCTTTTGCTTTTGGCACCAACTTCAGGAACTCTCCCAATGAGATATTGATCTTGCTAGACAAAATATTCATGAAGAGTTTTGTTTGCGGCGCTTTTGGTTCAGTCATCTTGAAGGGTTCTTCATGATGATGCAACTGATCATTCCTATCGGTACGTGAATTTCTTGGTGGCTACAATGGTGAAGAACGAACTTTGGATGTTGCTTTAGCAGCTTCAAGCTCCTCTTCTTCTTGCAGATGTTTAATCTACTGTCTCAAGATATCTTTTTTTTTTTGCATGAAGATTTGGATAGACTCTAGATGCTATTGGTATATCAGTTAATGGTATAGAATCAGTAGGTACTGGATCCACTACTAGTTCTTTCTGCTTCTGTGCTCTGGTGACTACCATCAAGGGTACACTTGGTTTATTCTGAGCTACTAGTCTTTGCTTGACTGTTATCAAATTTACAGGAGTTGTAGTTGGTGGTGGCTTCGGTCTTGCTGGACAGTCTTTATAGCAATGCCCATAACCACAGTCATGACAGAATGATACAAATTTTTCTTTATTTGGACATTCTGCAACTCTGTGATTTTCTCCACATACAAAGCATCCAAGTGGTGCTCTGGTCCAGTTTCTAGATGCTTGTTGTTGCGCGGCAGCATAAATAGCATATTGTTCTGAAGATCCACCTTCTTGATCATTACCATAGTTCCATTGCTAGGCACTTCTGTACAGTTTTGATTCCATCAAATTGGCAGGAGGAGCGGAGTGCTTTGGTGGGACATGTAAGGCTAAACATTTCGGGTATCCAAAAGCATATTGTCAAGGTTTGGCTGCTGGATTTCCTCCATATTGTGGTTCTCGATATCCCATTTGGGCATACCATTGCTGAATTATCCGAAGATTGAATTTGTAAGAAGCAATCTCATGATCGGACGAATTATACAAATGGCATACACCGATTTCCATTCGGTTTTTCAATTGAGGACACTCATTCACTGTGTCATTTCCTGTACAAATAGAACACCAGACATTCTCTCTGGTAGGATAAGTCTTCGCAAACTGCTCAGGTTTCTTGTTCCCTTTTCCATGAAAATCTTCCAATGCTTTGATCTTCTTATCAAATTGCGACTGCAATTTTTCCATTTGTGTCTGTTGGTTCTTCCCAAGTTTCTCAAACTCATTGAGCATCATTTATGCAGTAGCTTTGACATTCGTTGATGCAATAGTGGTGGATGTTGTAGTGGTCTGCCCTACTATATAAAGCAACATACTGATATTTGGCTCATCGTATGAATCTTCATCCTCCTCCCGAATTGCATTATCCATAGCATTTTGCAAAAGTGCATATTCATTATGGCGTTTTAGCTCACGTTTCTGTTTATGTAAACCTGACAAAACCCACATAATCATGGCATTTTCGTTAATCAAATCAGGTTCGCACCCAGATCTAAGGCATTTCACCCGTTCAATATAATCTCGAACTATTTTTTTCTTTCCCATTTTCATTTTACTTAAAAGTAGAAAAGGGTCTTCCATAAACTTTTGAGGTTTGAATCGTGTGATAAGGGCTTTTTTAACAATCTCCCAATCTGCACGTTCAGTTTCATCTTTATTATAGTACCAATCTTGTGTTGCGCCTGTTAAGGCCATAGGAAAAAGTTTAAGTTTATCTTTGAAATTTTTTTTGCAATAGACTTCACAAGATTCAGCATAGATATGGAGAAATCTAACTGAATCTGTTAATCCATTGTATTTGGGTAGATCCAAATGGGGTGCTCTTCTAACAATGATTGGATTGACTTCTTGAGGAGCACCTCCAGGGTCAGCCATCTTCACAGATTCAAATCAAGTAGACAATGAGATTGGATCTAGATTTTTTGATCAAAACTATCTTAGATCAGACCTGCTAGATCTATTCCACTTTTCAAGAATCAGATTTCTATATCGTGAAAAAGATTTTGAAATTCAATTAATCGATACTTCTCAAAAATGAAAAATTTCTCAGACTCCAAATCAAAATATATCATATTTGATCTAAATTTTGACAGAGACTTGATCTGAAAAATCAGAATCAATAGAACTGACGAAGGTTCCCTAGATGAAGATTGGCTCGACAAAGGTGCAATTTTGAAAAAAAAAACTCTCTGATCAGTGGACAAATTCAAAGGCGCAGCTTCAACTGAGTTGGCAAAGGCTAAAGCAACCATCAGTGCCTATGAAAAAGCTACTGCTCAGGTGTTGGAAGCTGGACCTCAAATAACAGTATTGGTCATGTATCAATTCTCCCCTACGCACCAAGCCCTTGCACCAATGGATACAAGGATGGATTCGGACATGGACTAGGGTGGAGCTCTAGAAATTGAAGCACAACACCAGTTCCACAGGTAGTGCAAGCGGGTCCATCTTCATCAAGGACCACACCATTATTCAAAAAGCCAATCAGCGTCGAGAATCAGATGCGCGACATCCGCATGAGTCCTCGTGTGGTGGTTGGGTCCTTAAGTCTAAGACCTCTGAAATAGAGGCTAGCAAAGAATTGGATAAAATACTCGCATTGGAGAGCAGCTGGCTTGGAGAGTTACCATTTTTGAGAAAACTATGAAATCTATTAGAAGTTATGTGGACAGCCCTCGCCAATTGCGGGTAGATAATATTATGTACCGATGCCGCGAAGAAATAGGTGGAAGCATTTGGGATTGGCCATGGACAAAATCCATATGACAAATTGGCCAATCATCCATCAACCTTACAGCTGGACTATATCAGTGGATTTCCACCAGGCCTTACAAGCGTACCATCGGGAGTATATACACTTTGATCCGACAATGAGAGAATTGGCAATTTTTGCGAAAGACTTGACTCTGTTGCCATCAGTGGCAACGAGATGGGATGATTGCTTTCCTCCTTTGGCATTCGATCCAAATAAGCCAATGGTGTCAGAGAATATCAAGGATCAACTGCTGGTGGCTCGACTGTATTTTCGCACAACAATGATGGGAGGCTCATGGGAATCTTGCTTCACATCCTGGACAACTTCAAAGTGAATCGAAACCAATCGTTGTTTTTTGCCACATAATTTGGATTTTAACACTGTCCGACTCGATTTTATGGAGAAGGTGCAGTATCATTTAATAAAGATTCATCGTGAAGCAAATAAAAGTCCCCAGTAGTGCATCTCACAGGTGTCATGGGACAGCCACCAATTTTGGTGGGGGATATTGTTGGAGGGTTTGCGGATCCCAAGGCAATCCTATCCCTAGTTAATAAGTGAGAGGGATTTGGCACCCTGCGTGCGTAAGTCCAACCCGATGATCACATAGAGATTTGATTAATTAGAAACTCAATAAAAGG
This sequence comes from Diphasiastrum complanatum, assembly GCA_029204225.1. Taxonomy (NCBI): domain Eukaryota; kingdom Viridiplantae; phylum Streptophyta; class Lycopodiopsida; order Lycopodiales; family Lycopodiaceae; genus Diphasiastrum; species Diphasiastrum complanatum. Next base: position 78,400,766 of record CM055095.1, on the reverse strand, counting down.
ACTTTAGGTCTTTTTGCGGGACTTTTAATGTCGTAGGGCCTAAATGTCAAGTTAGTGAATAAAGTTGGGTTTCCCTCCAATTTGGATGGTTCCCACTCTTTTTTAAATTTGAATAATTAGGGAGGCAAAAATGGACCAATAGGATTCAGAGGCCAGGGTCCTCCTCTCTACTATAAAAAGGGACCAGCTCGAGTTCCTACATATGTTCATTTCTTCAATTCAATAAAGCAAATTGGTTCTCTTGTGAAATGGATTGATGAATGTCCTTGCTCTCTATCAATTTTCCTCCATCTCTCATGCTTTATTGCTAATTGTTGGATTTGATTGTCATTGGCAATGCATGTTATTATACTTTTTACGAGGGAGAAAGGGAGAGAGAGAGAGAGAGAGAGAGAGAGAGAGAGAGAGAGTAAGCTATCTTCTTGTGGATTTAGTGCTAGTGGATGTAGTGTTAATGCTTAGGGTTAATGGATGTTAGAGTTAGATGTGAATCTTCCATTCATGCTGAAATCTGAACTATACTATCACTCTCATGTAAACAAATCTATGTGTAACAACTAAGTTCATCTCTTTGATGTTAGATTGATTAGATCTTGGATTGAGGTTAGGCAAGGAATCTCTCTCTCTCTCTCTCTCTCTCTCTCTCTCTCTCTCTCTCTCTCTCTCTCTCTCTCTCTCTCTCTCTCTCTCTCTCTCTCTCTCTCTCCCTCCCTCCCTCCCTCCCTCCCTCCCTCCCTCTCTCTCTCTCTCTCTCTCTCTCTCTCTCTCTCTCTCTCTCGATGGTGCTGATCATGGTGATGGCTCCCCCTTGTTGATCCACCACCTCCACCTCCACCCTGTCCAACATTGCCTTCACCTTGTCCTCCTATCCATCGCTTTCATCATGTCCACCTGTCCATCGCTGCCAGCCCTTCATCCATCGCTGCCAACCATCTCCCTCCATCACTACCAACTCTCTCTCTCTGGCCAACGATGGCCCCTCCTCGTGCTGCCCATAGGACGGTCCTACCCCCTTGCCCTTCTACCTCACCCTCTCCCCTCGCTACCTTACTCACCCCCCTCGCTACCTCACCCACCACCTCCCTCGCTGCTACACTACCCACTACCTCAACCATCCCCCTTGCTACCTCACCCATCCCCTCACCCACCCTCCTCGTTACATCCCCCATCCCCCTTGCTACTACATCACCCACCCCCTCCCTCGCTATTACCTCATCCACCCCCTCCCTCGCTGCTACCTCACCCAACCCCTCCCTCGCTGCTACCTCACCCAACCTCTCCCTCACTGCTACCTCACCCACCCCCTCCCTCGCTGCTACCTCACTCCCCCCCCTCGCTACCTCACCCGCTACCTCACCCATCTCCCTCCACGCCGTTGCTGCCACCTCAACAGTACTCCTTGTTGCGGCTGCCAAGAATGGTGCTTCTGCCAAAAATGACACCCTCTCTCTTTTATCCTCCTCTTCCGCACCGTCCTCACACCAATCCACAGCTCCCGCCACCGCATCCATTCCCTACACTCCCTCCAAATCAGTTGAAGTCTTTTCCTCTTGAGAAGCTGACCAAATGAGAGTAGAATTTCAACTCTTGCAGCAAGAACTTACATTGTTGAAAAGTAGTGGTCTCCTTAGTAAAGGAAAAGAACCTGTTGCAGTCTAAAGTCGTCTCATTGGAGCACATGATCAACGATAGGAAAGTTGCAGCCTCGAAAATGCACACCACCATGATACGGGAGCTCGAACACAAAATTTAACAGCATAAAGACTCATGGGCAACAGTCTTGAAGAAAGGCACCAAACTAGCGCCCCCATTTCCTCAGTTATCTCAGCCACCATTTCGAAAGAGTGGTCAAGGGAGCAAAAATGTCATAACATCAGGGTTTGTGGGATACCGGACACACAGGATGCCATGGACGAAACTATGAGATTTCTTGAGACCACACTAGGACATGTGACAGATGGACTAGAGACAACTTGGAGGACCACTAGGGATGCAGCTACACTGATGATCTGCTTCACATCCCTAGACAGCCGCAGAGAGGCCTTATGCTGTAGAGCCCAGTTACGTGGCACTGCCATATTTATGGATGACGATCTTACCTACATCCAAGTTGAGGAGAGGCGGAAAACCTTCCAGGCGGCTCAAGAGACTAGTAGACGAGTCATATATCGAGATGGTCAGATACGATTTGTTGCTGGCACCCCTAGCCATTCCTAGAGCCCCCGGGATTGGTGGGAGCATCCCGGGGTCCCATCCATACCATATTCAGATTGGGATATGGATTTGTGATGGCATCCACTCATCCTCTATAGCAGGTGATCTGATGGACTTTATCATTGGATGAGACCTATTGTTTTTTATGGAGACTCATGAGAGCCAGGTGCACAGTTTACCCACCTTCCCGGGATGCAGATGGGATTCAGTATACAGATCTGAGACTAGATCAGCTAGTGGCCGTGGTTCGGGAGGAGTGGCTTGTCTCTATAGAGAGTCCTTTCATCAGATGTTTGAGTTTGTCAAGCATGATGAGCATGCACGATATATTTGGCTTTGTATCAAATGATGAACGATTGGTTTGGACAGGGACGTCCTCATTGTTGCCTGCTATTTTCCTCTAGAGTCCTCCTCCTTTGCTGAGGGTATTGGCTAACCTTACTTGGACCTTTCGGTGGATATCATCAGATTTGCAGAGCAGGGGCATATTTTCCTCACTGGGGATTTAAATGCTCGGACAGCTTCATGACAGACAGAGTTCCATGATGCTACAGATCAGCTGCGAGTTCATGTCCTAGATAGTGATAGCTTGGGGATCACCAAGATCTCCGATGATGGACCGGGACCTATTACTTCATATGGTGAGTACCTGTTGTAGTTTGGTGAGGCACATGAGTTAGCCATTTATAATCGCCTACCTCACTGGCCTAACTCTGGCAGCTATACGTGTCACCCTCACAGTGGTGGTCATAGTGTGGTTGACTACCTCATGGGGTCATCATCATCCATTCCTCTCATTCACAGCTTCTGTATCTCCCATACCACCCTCTTTGGTCATTCGTTCTTGTCCTTTGCTACTGGCCACCTCCCACCACCACAACTTCAACACCAGTCTACCACCCTTCCCTGTACACCCAAATACACCTTTCATCCCCTCTCTATCCCACTCTACCAGGAATCCCTCACTTCCTTACTTCACTCTTTTCCACATAGTGAATCACTGGAGTCACAAGCCGCCTTCCTCACCACATGTCTCCACTCTGTGGCTACTTTGGCTTTCCCCTCTAAACCTCATAAACACAAACCAGTCCATCCTTGATCATCACGACCTTTCCACCCACCGTGGTATGACGTGGAATACCAATCCCTTCACCACTCTGTCACACATGCTCGTTTTCACACTTGGCAATTGTACAACTGCACACTCCGTCACAAAAAACGTGCCTATGATGACTCCGAAGGAAACCATCTTATGAACGTCCTTCACAGCTCCTCTAGTGCCTTTTGGCATGAGTTTATCCCGCGCCCCTCCCGCTCTTCTGGATGATCTACATATTTGGACCAACTATGCTACCTAGCTTTACACTATACCCACTGATACGCCCATCTCCATCTCTCCTAGACCTTTAGACTTCACCTTCTTCACCCCTGACTTGGTTCGGACAGCAATCAAAAAGCTGAAAACCCATCGCACCAGAGACATTGAAGATCTTGAGTCAGAGCTACTGATTCACGCCCCCGAGCCCCTACATTATCCGCTCTCCTTAAACCATGCTATTGTTGAGGGCTTCCCATCCTCTTGGTGCACCAACATCATACATCCTATCCATAAAAACAGTGACCCCATGTTACTTGGTAATTACTGTACTATTATGATTGGACATGTCCTCGCAAAGATATATGACGTCATCCTCCAGTCTGCAGTTAGCTCAGAAGCATAGTCCAGGAGATTACATGCTTTGGGTCAGGCAGGGTTCCGTGCTCATTATTCCACTACAGATCACATTTTCACACTCCGCACCATCATTGAGGAAGCTAGACACAGGAAAGAAAAGGTTTATTGTTGTTTTGTGGACTTCAGGAAAGCCTTTGATTCTGTTCCATGCTCTTTACTTATCCAGAGACTCCGAGACCTAGGTTTTTCTACAAAAATTATTCTAGTCGTCATGGCTCTCTATGAGAGGATTTTGGGTTGCTTTCGTCATGGTAGTGGCATTTCTGAACAGATCTGGAGTACTATTGGGGTTAAGAAGAGATGCTCTCTCTCACCAGTTCTCTTTGGATTATATATTGACGAGCTAGAGCAGGTCATCTCTCAGTGTGGTGGGGATGGTTGTCGGTTCGGAGATGTTTTGATTGCCATCCTTCTCTATGCGGATGATGCTCTCTTTTCCGTTCGCATTCTTCCTATCTATGAAATTTTTTTATCCAATGTCAATACTTTGGCATCTCCCTTAATCCTGAAAAATGCCAGATTTGGGTAACACATGGAATTGTGTTAGGACATATTATTTCCCAAAATGGCATTGCCACTGACCCCGAAACGATCCTTATCATTCAAAATCTACTAGAACCGCGTAGGATATGCGAAGTTTACTCTTTCATTGGCCACATCAACTACTATCAGTGCTTTATTTTTATTTTGCTAACAAAGCACACTTAATCTACAAAGTAGTTGTAGTTCCCAAATGGACAAATGAACAACGCGTCGCATTTAATCAACTCAAAGAAGCCCTTACCAATGCACTTATCCTTCGGGCTCCTGATTATTCTAGAGAATTCCATGTGCATACCGATGCGTCCAAGTATGCCATTGGAGCAGTGCTCACCCAATCGAGAGAATTCAAAAAGGATTATCCAATCCGTTTTCTTAGTAGACAATTGATACCTGCTAAAGTCAATTATACCACTACCGAACGTGAAGCCTTGGCAATGGTATATGCGATCCAGAAGTTTCGCCATTATCTTCTGAAAAAATCTTTTGCATTCTTCACTGATCATCAAGCACTGTTGTATCTCATCAACAAGACTTGCACCACATGTCATATTACTAGATGGATCCTATTACTACAAGAATTTGCGTTTAGGATCGTGGTTCATTAAGGAGTTCAACATCTTCTAGCAGATCATCTATCCCGAATCCCTAACCTTCCCACCCCTGATCAAGGCATCAATAATGATTTACCAGATTCCATCCTTTTTCAGGTTGACTCTACACCCATATGGACTAAGGAAATCACAAAATATTTAACTTTAGGACAGATGGATCCTTCCTTTTCTAAACTTGAACAATGTGCGTTGGTCCTCAAAACCAAAGCTTATACGTTAATTGTAGGACAACTCTACAAGCAAGGATTAGACGGAATCATCCGACAATGTCTTACTGAAGGTGAAATACCCTCTGTAATTTTTCTCATTCATAAAGGTATTGGTACATGTCATTTCTCTTCTGAAATGACTTCTGAGAAAATCCTCTTGGCCGGTTTTTGGTGGCCAACACTCTTCAAGAATACGCACAATTACACTAAGGTCTGTGATGCCTGCCAATGCACAAAACGCTTTCAAAAGATCGACTACATGCCTTTACACCCTGTAACCACTGATCAAGCTTTCTAGAAATGGGAGATTGATTATGTAGGACCCATTAGTCCCACTGCTTGACACACAGAATCTCGTTACATCATAATAGCTACAGACTATTTCACCAAATGGGTTGAAGCAAGAGCTATTCACAATGCTGACGCTCGTTCTACCGCAAAATTCTCTAGAATAGGTTATAGTTCGTTTCGGATGTCATCTAGAACTTATCAGTGATAGGAGTACACATTTTTTTAACTCTGTCATAGCATATCTCCTTTCAAAAAAATTTGTGGTACCTCGCAAAAGTTCCCCATACTATCCACGATGCAATGGCCAGGCGGAATCCACCAATAAAATGCTATGTGGCATTCTCACCAAAACCGTCGATTCCAGCTGATCTGATTGGGAACTCAAATTTCATGCTGCTCTTTGGGCTTATCGCACCACCCCGAAGAGAGCTACAGGCTTAACCCCGTTCCAGCTAGCATATGGTCAAGAAGCCATTATGCCTGTAGAATCTCATATCTCCTTCCTCTGAGTGGCCTATAATCTTGAACTAGATAATCAACAGACTCTAGCAAACAGGTTTTGGAACAACTATGCGAAACATGACGGATCAACATCCATGCTCAACAAGTCCACAAACGTCGACAAAAAGCATGGCATGATTGATCGTTGAAACTTAGAGACTTCCAGGTTGGAGATAAGATTCTGCTATACCAAGCGAAAGCCTTTAAAGGCAAACTGTAATTTTTTGGCAAAGGTCCTTACATCATTAAAAATTTTTTTGCCTCTGGATATGTACAACTCCAAACCCTTCAAGACGATATCCTCGACAGTGTGGTCAATGGGAGTAGATTGCGAAAGTACAATGAATCTTGTTTTTATCTTGATATGTATTAGTTGTTTTCTTTTCTATTGTTCTTCTTTACTGTCTGCCTGCCATTTTGACAAACTTTTTGCTGTGCTGTCTTGTTCACACCATCAAGATACTATTAGATCAGACATACAAACAATCTTTCTCTGAGAAAACCACAAAAATCATTATTTTCAGAAGAATTTTCTCATAGCATCTCAGATAGAATTCGCCTAACCCATTTTTTACAGTGCACGATTCTTTGTTACCCTCCACGAATTCTATCTCAGAGACACACTTTTCATAAATGAAAAAAGTTGGTTCTTTTGCATCAGAACACTAACTTCCGGAATTCGCAGACAATTTGCTGAAGCTTAGAAAAATCCCTACGATTTCCTTGTTACCTTCGCAAATTCTGATCAAACACATTTTTGTACTATCAGTCAATTTTTCTATTTTGAGACACAAAAATCACTTACAGGAATTCGTCGGCCCTCAGAACACTGCCTCAAAATTCGCAACCATCATTACAAAATTGTGGACACTGAGGACGACTTGTGAGAGGAGTTGCGAATTCCTGACCAAAAAAATCTATATATAAACCTCCACCCTTCTCTCTTTCACATTTCTTGTCGAATCTTGGCTTGTTTTTGTTCTTCTTCCTTCCCTTCATGAAAAGGGCTTTCACCTGATCATTGCTTTCTTCTCCTTCGTCCCTCATCAGTCTCTCATCAACGACAAGTCTGATTGCTTTGTCGAATGTCATATTTGTCAGACTCAGTATGAGCATTCTCAACGGCTAATAGGATGCAAGTAGGGACTACATGAAGTACATCAGGTGTTGTGGTGCTGGGACCTGGTGTTCCTGACCAGATGCAGCAAGTTGAACGAAGATTGTTTTGATCTTCTCAACATGTTGATCGAACTGGTTGATATACCATCGTATGGATTGCATCTGATTGTGAAGATGCATCAATGAAGCAGCAGTCCTCACTTCGTACTTCTACTAATATTTTCCATGTTTCATGGTTGCTCTCACAATCTTCAATCTGCATGAGTAGTTCTTTGTTGATGGACAAAATGATGATCGCCATTTCACGTTCGTCCTTTCTAATCCACTCATCTCTCCTCGGGTCTCCCTCTGGAGGCTGCACCTCTGTGAGCTTGGTCACCGACCAGATGCCTTCACCCTTCAGAAGTGTTTTGATTTTGAATTTTCACACTCTGTAATTTTTGTCATCAAGACTAATTGTTATTCTTGTCTGGATCGTTGTAGTCATATTGTGTTGCTTAGAGAATCACAGTTTGGATTTCAGTAGTGATAACCTGAGTGCTCTGAACCATGTCGCGAACGGATTTTGTTTCGCAAACAAATTGTTTTTGTTGGGTTTTCTTACGCGGAAGCTTGCAGGATCCTAAACACTCGACTACAAATCACAGACCACAAATCATTCTAGCAATCAAGATGACGAAAATCAAAGAGATGGACAAGAGAGAACAATTGTATTATCGATTTTTTATTTTTAGAGCAAGATGATGAGTGTCACGCTCATTGGCGGCCTGACACTTAGCTCTATCACTGTGTTCTGCTCGTTGGCAGACTTTCATGCACAACAATTTTTGTTTCTTTTTCTCTCTATATTCTGTTGATCTAGAATTTCATTTATATCTCCACTATGTGTAAAACAGAGAATTACAAGAGTAGTTAATGCAGTCAACTAGTTAGTTACTCTATGTTATTGCTAATTGTTTCAGTTGAGTGTGAAGTTTAAGACACCACCCCCGTTGAGTTGCCAGCTGGCAGCGTGAAAGATTTTTCTTAGTTTTCTTTTCGTTTCATTTCATGTCGTGTCTTTTGGTCCTGGAGGTATGTTTGACTTTCATGAATTGTTTGCCATTTGACCTTCGTTTTGCTTCGTGTCACTTCACTTCGCTTCACGGCAAAGTTGCAGGGGTTCACAATTTTTTATACAATGTACTGGCCAGCCAAAAAAGACTTCTCTTGTGCACTATACGAAATTGCGTTCGCTAAATCTCCCACCACAACTTCGTAAATCATCAACTTGGAATTGTAATTGTAACAACACTATGAATTACTTCAGACAAATTTGTTGTTGGCACCTCTGCCTCATCGCCATGATCCATCATCTACATGATAATCTATTGCTAGTTAGCACAATACTAGAAAACACATACCGTAACAACACAAGAAATCAACCCACACTGTAACAACATAATTTTCCCATCTATGGATTTGATTTTTCCACCAGACTAGCCAAAGTTCCAATTCATTCAAACAATTATCATATGCATTGTTTGTCATCCACCATGCAGTTATGTTATTATAGATTTCATCAGCGGCATCACGATCCATTGCATCTCACCACTGCAAGCATAAAGCAATATGCACATCTCTGATTAACTATTTAAGTACTTTGAAGTGTGTTTATTCAAAATATCCATAAAATGAAATAAGCATGATCTCTCCTTTAGAATCATTGCTGTGTTAGAGTCTTTGCCATGAGCAATGCACACATCATTCCAATTACCTTGTGCCTCGTCTGCCATAAACCTCATCCCACCCTAATGTGTTGCAGGACCCACTGCAACCCATACTGGATGATATTGCTCCACTTTGCATTGGCATCTTCGATCGTCACCTGGAAAAGCGTAGATCCTCGTTCGCTTGCACAAAACCAAGTGCTTATTGTTATCAGTCTTTACCAAAAAGTGCTTTTCGCAATCTGTCGTAATGTAACCAGAATGTCTTATTGCTACAAGTGGTTGACATTCTCAAAATTGGAGAGCTCCCAATAGCTTTACAATCTTGCCTGCCTGAGTGCTTTCCTCGTGTCTTTTGTTTGATTACTTGTATCTGACATTGATGGTTTCATCTTGGGTTTCTTGGCAGGTACTGACTTTTGGGAGGTCTGTATCCTCCATTTTGCTTTTAGGCATTTCCGCAGTTTTTCTTGTTGTCGAAGTTCCAGTCTTGCTGATGCTCTTTCCTTGATGAGAAGGTTCCACAAATCTTGATTAACAGTCTTCAAGAAAATGGAATCATCAACACATTGGTGGTAGGAACAGATTTGGATGGATGGTTTGGTGACAATACGAAAACATGATGAAGGTTTGGTGGAAGGGTGAAGGAACTGATAGTTCTACAGCTGCAGCCTTGGACCCTTGCAATGTCGAACTTTGAGAGAGAGAGAGAGAGAGAGAGAGAGAGAGAGAGAGAGAGAGAGAGAGAGAGAGAGAAGGCCTTGGCTAGGAAAGGCTTTGGGGGCTCAAGCACCTGTCCAAAGCTATTTGATCCTAACCAAGGATGGAGAAAGGAAGAGAGAGAGCTTGATGAAGAGATACAATACAAAGGAAATGACTCTCTTTTATAGATTCCCAAGGTGAGTCTCCTTAGTTAAATTCACACATGTGGGATGCTCTACACATGTACTTTTGACCTCCTAAGCCCAATAATACCATAAAGATCAAACTAGCATTGATTGACAACAGGAAAGTTGATCATACAAGCAATATTATTGTGCTACAAGGAAGATCTATTCACAAAATGCTCTCACACGTGTAAGATGCATTTAAAACATAAAACTAAGTACAATAGATGCCTCAACTCGGCTAGAGAGACAAAGTGAATGTACAAACTCGACTAGAGAGAGATGGCACAAAGAGCTTAGTCTCCAAATTTGCATTACACACAAAATCACACTTCTCAATGAGAGTACATCACATATATATAGATCCATGGACTCTCCTCCTACTTTGAGTTGAATTGGAGTTATGAATCCACCTCTCAAGCTATCTAGACTTCTTCAAGCCACCTCAATAGGTCTATTTGTGCCACCTAGTATCTTCATGCATTAAATGTGGCATGCAAAGTACAAATGGCAATTCCTATGGTAGCTCGAGTTTCTACTTCTACCTACCTTGAATATTTTATCTTAAGATGGGCTTTTACTAAACCAAAAGAGCTTAATTCATATTTGGCATTTTTAGGACCCCTATTTACAATGTTAGATAGATTTTTCCAATATTTCAACACTCCTCCTAAAAAGGTATCTAATGTGGATCAAGCATCGATCTTGAGATAAGACCAAGATTAGATCTACGCTTTGTGAAGGCACTTTTGCAAAGTGGCTTTGTGAGAAGATCAGCAATACATGAAGATGTGTCGACATGTTCCAAGTTGATTTCACCTCCAATGAGCTTTTCCCTTACAAAATGGTGTGCCACTTCTATATGCTTGATTCTTGCATGAAAAATCGGATTGTTTGCAAGAGCTTGGGCCGATATGTTGCAACACTTGATCAAGGGAAGATCATCCTCTTTGATGCACTTTAGCTCTATGATTAACCTCTTGATCCAAAGCACCTCTTTAGTTGTCATAGTGAGTGCTTTGTACTTAGCCTCACAAGAAGATAGAGATATGGTATCTTGCTTCTTTGAAAGCCAAGACACAAGATTGCCTCCAAGAAAGATAGTATATGCATTAATGGACTTTCGATCCATTTTATCACTTGCAAAATCGGAATCCGAATAGCCAACAATGGTTAGATCTTCATTCTTGTACAATAAACCATAATCTTGAGTAGAAAATACATATCTTAGAACTCTCTTGCCCATCTTCCAATGTTGAATCTTAGGATCTTGCATAAATTGACTCAATTTGTGCACACACTAGCTCAAATCGAGTCTAGTGATAGTAAGCCAAATTAAGGAGCCTATAAGACTCCTATAAAGTGTGATGTCCTCGAAGGATCTTTCATCACCTTTAATTGGGTCTTTTACATGTTGCTCCATGGGAGTATCTATGCCTTTACAATTTTGCATATTGCACTTTCTCAACATAGAAAAGACATATCTAGATTGACAAATAAAAGCATATTCTTCATGAAAATCAATCTCAAGTCCTAAAATGTAATGGATCTCTCCTAGATCTTGCATTTTAAATTCTCCTCCTAATGCATCCTTAGTTTCTTGAACTAGCATCAAACAATTTCCACTAAGAATAATGTCATTTACATAGATTAGAAGAATGACAATATTACTAGCATCAAACATTAAGTACATAGAAGGATCATAGTCACTAAGCACAAATCCTAATGAGAGTAGAAAGTTGTTGAGTCTTGAATACCATGATCTTGGTGCTTGCTTTAAGCCATAAAGACTTCTAAATAGCAAACACACCTTAGATTTATCCTTGATGAATCCTTGAGGTTGTTCCATGTAAATCTCCTCCTCAAGATAGCCATTCAAAAAAGCGTTGGAGACATCAAGTTGATACGATTTCCACTTAAAGAATAAGGCAAGAGAGATTATGATTCTTATTGTCACCATCTTTGCTACAAGAGCAAAGGCTTCTTCATAGTCAAGGCCATATATTTGTGTAACGCCTTTAGCACATAATCTTGCCTTGTACTTGTTGATGGAGCCATCATGATTGTACTTGATCTTGAACACCCACTTGCATCCAATGATGTGCATGTTAGGTGGTGGATCCACTAGCTTCCATGTGTTGTTGGTGATCAAGGCATCATATTCAATCTTCATGGCCTCATACCACTCCTTGGTATTGAGGGCTTCTTGGACATCTTTGGGCTCCTCGTGAGAAACAAAATAAGCATAAGTGGAATCAAGATCCACTTGTTTTCCTTTGTCATCATAAGTGAGCCTCTTAGGCTCGGATCTCTCCCTCATGGATCTTCTAGGAGTGAAAATCCGAGGACTTTCATCTTCAAATCTTGACCCCTCCATATGTTGAATGTCTTCAATAACAAAAGGTAATAGATTTTGAGATTGCTTGATCTCGGCCCCTCCAAGATTGTACTTTTCTTCTTCATAAAAAATTACATCTCTACTTCAATTACTTTAGAAGTAGAGAGCATGTAGATTCGATAGGCTTTCTTGTTGGATGAATATCCAACCATTACTCCTTTGCTTGCACAAGGATCATCCTTCTTTCTCGTTTCCAAGGGAATATGAACAAAGCATATGCATCCAAATACTCTAAGGTGATCAACCTTAGGTTTCTTTAAATAAAGTGCTTCATATGGTGACTTTCCTCCAAGTGCAATATGAGGAAGTCGATTGCAAAGATAGTTTGAACAATTGATGGCCTCACCCCAAAAGTCTTTTGGAAAGGATGCCTCAATTCTAATGGTTTTGGCACATTCACACAAGGTTTTATTCTTTCTTTCAGCCACCCCATTTTGAGATGGTGTATATGCACAAGAAACCTCCCTTTTAATGCCTTCAAGCTCACAATAATCATGAAATTTATTGGAAGTGTACTCACCACCTCCATCAGATCTAAAAATCTTGAGTCTGTATGAAAATTGCTTTTCAACTAGGCTTTGAACTTTAGGAAATAGTCGGAAACCATAGACTTTGATGCTAGAAGATACAACCAAGTAAATCTTGTGAAATCATCAATGAAAGTTACAAAGCACGCAGCACCACCCTTGCTCCTTGAAGATGAGAAGTGCACATCCGAGTGTATGAGGTCTAATGGACCTGTAGTCTTGATAGATGACTTTGAAAAAGGCTTCTTATGAGACTTAGATATGGCACAAGCCTCACATGGCTTGAAATTCTTGGAGATAAGCCTAGGCAGGCCAATAGCTTTGGCTTTCTTGACCATGGAAATATAGAATTATAGTTAGGATGCCTCAACCTTCTATGCCATAGTTCCTCCAAAGAAATATGAGAAGCAAAAGCACCATCACAAGAGTTAGCATACTCTTTGGGATCAAGTTTGTAGATTCCACCATATCTAGACCCAAATACAAGGATCTCATCATGCTTCTTGATTGTACATGTACCAACATTGAGATTCACATCTAGTCCACTATCAAGCAATTGCCCAACACTAATAAGATTTCTTGTTAACTTAGGAACAAAAAGTACTTTAGAAAGAGAAAGAACTTTTGATAATGAAAGCTTTAAGGGTATAGTCCTTATGCCTTCAATAGCACACTCATGATCATTTGTTGTGTAGATGGACTTCTTGGCTCCTTCATAAGGTGCCATGGATGAAAAAGAATGCTTGGAGCTACACATGTGTGAGGAAGCTCCACTATCGATATACCACAAACCATCTTTCTTGAAAGGTGATGAAGAAAAACTCAAGACCATGAGAGATCCCTCTTCATCACTTGCATGAGCATCTTCCTTCTCTTCATTGGAAATGTTGGCTTGCTTGAATTGACTCTTCTTTTTGAAGCAATTGGTGGCATAATGCCCCTTCTTGCCACAAAAGAAGCACTTGATGTTTTTCTTCTTCTTCTTGGATGTGAAAGATTGAGAGGACTCATCCTCTTCTCCTTTCTCCTTGGAAATGAGATTGTTCTTGTTTAAAGAGTGTTGGTGTTGATTCTTACTTCTTGACTTGTGCTTATCCTTGGTAAAGAGGGCTTTACCATCAATGTTGAGAGACAGTCTTTCCATTTTCAAGAGTTTATACTCTTGTCTTGATTCTTCAAAAATGAGCACACTTTGGAGTGCTTCCAAACTTGGTAGCTCCTCCTTAATGGCATAACTTTGAACAAGATTGTCATATTCCTCCTTTAACCCATTAAGAATGACTTGAACAAGTCCATTTTGGTTGATGGAGTCTCCTATGCATGACAATTCTCTATGGAGGTCTTTAACTCTCATTACATAAGCTGAAGCACTTTCATCACTTCTCTGTACACGTTGAAAATTTTGGTTTCTTAGTGTTAGAAGTCTAGAAGTATTCTTTGCCTCATAGATGGACTTGAGAGTATCCCAAGCATCTTTGGCATTAGTACAAGCACCAATTTCTCTTAAGATGTCATTTGAGACATTCATTTTAATATATTGCAGAGCCATCCTAGCTCTTTTTTTGTACTTTGGAGTTTCTTGAGGATTTTGTGGTTCTTCTTCAATACCAAGTACAAGATCCATCACATCTTGTAGAATTAAGATAGATTCCATCCTAACCTTCCAAATTGAGTAATTGGAGGTTAACAATCTTTCACTTGCCTCTAATAGAAAGACACCCATTGAAGCCATAAAGAATGATGAAAATCAAGAAAGATGGATGAAAAAATTGCTTATCTTCTCACTATAGGAACCAATCAAGGGTAAAAAACCAAATCCTATGTAAGACTAAGCAAAAAAACTGTGAGATAGGTCTCACTAGTTTGACAATCTCTCTAAAACAAGATTTGAATCATCAAAAACGATGAAGTATGGCAAAAGTTGTGGTTCTCTGAATTTCACACGTGTGAAATACTCCAAAAATGTCAAATTGACTCAAATAAAACCTATTTGTATGAAACAATTTGCCTAGAACCTATAAATTTTGCCTAAATCACATATAGATGAGATTGGTCAACTTATGGGTGATTTTTGTGATCATTCAAGCAATAAATGACATGTACACAAGATTTGCCACATGTCTAGGTGCCCTACCTATGACTATTCAGTAGCTTATAACTTTTGATTGGCTTTTACAACTGACATGATTCAAATTGCAACAGATTCTACACAATTCTAGCTTTCTAGTGGGCCAAATTGCATGAAACCTGGATCTAAGGTGAGAGAGAACCACCAAACTGAAATTGGTCTAATTTCACACGTGCCTGCACCTAAAATTCCATACAGTACCTGATCTGGAGCGATCAAAGTGGTTTGAGGCTCAAAATCACCAGAAAACTGCAAACTAGCTAGAAAGTAGAATCTAGACAATTCCTAGCTTGAAATCTGATCAAATTTGCAAACTTTTTTATTAGATTTGCTTGTAAATCTTAGGTTATCTCTAATACCAAGTTAAATTCACACGTGTGGGTTGCTCTACACATGTACTTGTGACCTCCTAAGCCCAATAATACCATAAAGATCAAACTAGCATTGATTGACAATAGGAAAGTTGATCATACAAGCAATATTATTGTGCTACAAGCAAGATCTATTCACAAAATGCTCTCACACGTGTAAGATGCATTTAAAACATAAAACTAAGTACAATAAATGCCTCAACTCGGCTAGAGAGAGAAAGTGAATGTACAAACTCGACTAGAGAGAGATGGCACGAAGAGCTTAGTCTCCAAATTTGCATTACACACAAAAATCACACTTCTCAATGAGAGTACATCACATATATATAGATCCATGGACTCTCCTCCTACTTTGAGTTGAATTGGACTTATGAATTCACCTCTCAAGTTATCTAGACTTCTTCAAGCCACCTCAATAGGTCTATTTGTGCCACCTAGTATCTTCATGCATTAAATGTGGCATACAAAGTACAAATGGCAATTCCTATGGTAGCTCGAGTTTCTACTTCTACCTACCTTGAATATTTTATCTTAAGATGGGCTTTTACTAAGCCAAAAGAGCTTAATTCATCTTTGGCATTTTTAGGACCCCTATTTACAACATTAGATAGATTTTTCCAATATTTCAACATCCTTCACTCTGATTGGCCACTTCATTGGGCAGGGATTCTTATCCAAGCCTTTCAAAGAAACACAACTGAAATCTAATGGTTCTAAGAAAGCACAAGACAAGTCACATGAATCATGTGAGTCTTACTTTGTGCAACTTAGATTCCTTATTTTTCAACTTGACTTTGTGAACTTGGGCCTCAAACTTATTTATTTACACCTAGGGCCCAAGTCTCTATAAAACAACTTAGAACAACTAGCAATGTGCTCATTGGGTTGGGCTTACACACGCAGGATGCCAATGCCCTCACACTTATTATTCTAATTGTACAATGTATTGTGGTGGGGCCCACTAGGTAAGGCTTGGCAAACAATATTTTAAGTGGTGGGATCCGCTTGTTTATTTATGTACAGGAAATACCCACAACAGTCCCATTGACTATCTCATCATATGAGAAAAACTGGTCCTAATCGACTAACTGGAGCCACAATACATTAACACAATGATTTTACTTTTATTTTAACTCTCTTCCCAAAAGTAGAATCTACTTTTCATTCACTCATTTACATAGCATCAAAGTTAAAAAGTTTACAGTGAAAAAGCTTTGATCTAAATTATCAAACTTTTCTCTAATGAGTGGCTTAGTGAAAATGTCAGCTAGTTGCCCATCTATAATACAATGAACAACATATATTTCTTTGCTTAGCAACCTCTCACATATAAGGTGATAGTGAATCTCGATGCATTTGATTCTCATGTGGACACCGGATTCTTTGCCAGCTAAATGCCACTCTGATTGTCACTATAAGGCAAAGCTCCTCAAGATCTTGCTTACAAGATAAAACACACTATGGATAAACCAACCAATCAAGTAGAAGCAACTGCCCAATCTTCAAAACCTTCACCCCGAGCCAAGGAATTGGAAGCAAGAGTAGAGTGAGAGAACCTAGAAATGAATCACCACTCGAATGATGGAGTAGGGTGAGTTTCCAATAGTTATATAGACCCAAGACCACCTTGTCCTAAACCATGTACTAACTCCAATTAGTGTGTCTTGGCCTCACCAATTTTTTAGTTACTATACAAGTCCCGTACATTATGACATGGTGTAACCAATAATCTCAAACACTAGAGTACTGTGTATCCAGGCCTAGGATTATACTGAATCCTATATTCAGGATTAGACGTAACATTCTTCCCCCCTTGAACTGCAACCGTCTTCAGAAGCAGAACTTAGGAAAATTCTTTTTTATGTTATCAACTCTCTCCCACGAATCATCATCCTCAGGTCGACCTTTCAGTTGAATTAAACACTCAAAGATAGAACGATTTCTCAATTGTTTATCTCTTGTTCTGAGCACTTTCTTAGGTCCCAAAGGCACACTAAGCGATAAATTTTTCAGGTGCAATAGATCATCATCAGATCCAACTATATCACCTTCATGTAAACTTAATTTTAATCGACACACATGAAAAACTGGGTGTGTAGTAGATTTGCCTTGAAGATCTAGTTCATAAGCTAAAGAACAAATTTTTAGTACAATCTTGAACGGTCCACAATATCGGATAGATAGTTTATCATGTTGTATGTAATGTCTTAGAATCTTTTGGTATTCTAAGATATACCTAGTCATCGACTTTAAAATTTTTGAGAGATATTTGAAGATCAGCATAGTGCTTAGCTCTATCCTCAACACTACGTATACTATCCTTAGCCTCTTGCAACATTTCTTGAATATCATGCAGAAAAATAGAAATCTTCTGGATCTTATAGATTTTGTCTCCACATTAATAGGAGATCTAGGTTGAAAACTGACATAATCATAAAAGAATTGTAACTTGTAGTAGGATGTTTTCTACTATTGTATGCAAACTTAATTAGAGGAAGGCAATCTTCCCAATGAGATTGTCTGTGAGAAACATATGTCCATAACATATCTTCCATAGTTTGATTAGTCCTTTCAGTCTAGCCATATGATTCAGGATTATTAGAAGAACTAAAACTAAGGAAAGTTTCCAGTTTATGCAATATTGTTGACTAGAAGTGACCTATGAACTTAGGATCTCTATCATTAACAATGTCACTCGACAATCCATACAACCGAAATGATATTTCAACAAAGATTTGGGCTAAATTAGAAGCCTTAATAGTTGACTTAACTGGTATAAACGTAGCTAATTTAGTTAATCTGTCCACAACAACCCAAATAGAATCGTTTTGTTTTTGGGTCTTCGAAAGTCCAACTACAAAATCCATCAATATGCTTTCCCGTCTCTTATTAGGGATATTCAATGGATGAAACAAACCACCAGCCCTTAAGGTGTTTAGCCTTCATTTAATCACATATGACTCGACGTATGGCTTGAGATTTGTTGGCCAATAAAACTCTCTTCTGACCAAGTCAAGGGTCCTGTGTATACCGGGATATCCTGCACAAGGTATGTCATGACATTCAAACAAAATCTTGCGTTTGAGCTCATCATCACCAGGTACACAAACCTTTTCATTCTGAAATAACAATCCATCTCGATGGTATATTTTTCCACAATCTTCTTATCTTTCTTTGTTAGTTGAGACTCCTTGAACTTGACTCAACATTGTCCTCATTTCTTCTGGTCTAAACAATGTTCCAAATACGAACAAAATGAAAATCGTTTTTATATTTTTCTCTCATCAAAAGATATAGATCCGTTGAGATCTGGGTGAATGACAATTTGTTCAATTCACCAAGTCGACTAAGAGCATCCGCAACTTGATTTGAGCTGTCTCTTATATAACGGATTTCATGATCGAATTCTTGTATCAATTCGTCCCATCGGCCTTTCCTCCCCCGAAGATAATGGTGATTGCAAAAATACTTAAGAGGCTAGTGATTCGTATATACTATAAACTTACTACCATACAAGTAGTGTCTCCAGGCCTTAAGAGCATGGAAAACTACAAATAATTTTTTTTCCTGCGTAGTATAACGCAATTGAAGACCAGTGAATTTTTTCCTTTCAAACGCTAGTGGCCTATCATTTTGTAATAGAATCACTCCAATTGCAATATCACTTGCATCAGTTCTCATGATGTAAGGTGAATTTGGATCTACAATTTGTAACACGGGAGGTGAAACAATCAAAGTTTTAAGTTTTTCAAAATATTTATTCAATTTCTCATTGCAAACAACAAGGGAACTAGGTTTATTCGTCTTTTTATTTTTATTTACAATCACTTTTGTCAGATTATTGAGTTGGGCTGCTACCTTAGCATAATCCTCAATGAATTCCGAAAGAAGACCGTAAATTTCAAAAATGATTTAACTTGCCTCACAGTTTGCGAAATCAGCCAATCGACTACTATCTTGATTTTATCCTTGTCAATCTTGATCCCATAAGTAGTGATCTTATGACCGAGATAGACCACCCCATGCTTAAAGAATTCACACTTGGATTCCTTAGTGTAGTATAACTCCTATCGGAGTTTCATCAAGATAGTTCTCAAGTGTTCTATGTGTTCCACAAACGTCTACTGTAGACTAGAATATCATCTAGGAATACTACCACAAACTTTCCCAAATATGGATGAAATAAATCATTCATCAGTAAAATCGCTGGAGCATTCGTTAAACCAAATGGTAACACTAAGTGTTAGGGGGGCAAAATGTTCACCTAACTACCTAACACTAAACCATGTATAAGAACATTGCTATGCACGAAACCTTAAATACTAAATTATCATATTTAACATATTCCATACCAATAACTGATTATTTGCCATCTTATGCAGAGGGAATGGCTAGAACATTGGAGAGGAAATGTCACGCAGAGATGCATTCAAGTAGACACCCATGTCATTCTTGTATTTTTGTAAATGATGAATGTCAAGAAGATACATCTTAGACAACTCCTAGATAAATAATTGTTGTTTGGGGATTGTGGTTTGCTTATTTGGAAGCAACTATGACTTCCATGTTTTTAACATAAACTTCAGTATCTCAGTAGTTTAGACAATGTTAATTTCAATTGACTACTGTGTTCTTAATCTAGATACAAACTATGAGTACATTTTATGTTCTTAAGCTAGATACAAATTGTGAGGAATGGACATGAATATTCAATTTTGTTGTGTTTCTTTGGGTAAGTTTGGTGTTCGTTAGTTAAAAACAAGTCTTGAATGTTGCCATTTTTAGACAAATGTTAACATGGACTTCATTTTTTTAAGTTCTATGTAGGTGGAAGTGATATGGGACTTTTTGATGATGCTAATTGCAATTGAATATTATGTTCTTAATCTAGTGTTTGCGGAGAAAAAGACACCTTTTTCAAGTTATTTTTGATGGGAAATCATCGCCACGCGCTATTACGCCAATGCGGAACTGTTTAAAACTGACGCGTAAATGGCCCATTATGGCCGGTTGCACTTTTATTGAAACTCTGTTTATTTATTGATTTACATTGGACTTAAATTTATTTAAGATGCCTATGCCCCTAGTTCTCGGGTTTGTCGGGGCTAGGAGGTGCCAGTTCGTCTTAAAAAATAGTCAAATGGCAGTTTTATTCACCATAGGCCACTTTAGTGACTTAGAACCAAATTTGGGGCCCTGCCCTTAAGTTTGGGCCCAATTACTAAACAGCCCCTATTGGTCCCCATTTATGAAAAGGTGCACCTCTTTGGACCTCAGCCCTCCGTAGCATTAGAAAGGGCCAGGCTCTACATAACATTCATCCATTGTTCATTGCCATTTTTGAGAGAGAGAGAGAGAGAGAGAGAGAGAGAGAGAGAGAGAGAGAGAGAGAGAGAGAGAGAGAGAGAGAGAGAGAGAGAGAAAAGCTTGTAGAGAAAAACTTGTGTGCAGAGAGCTCTTAGTGAGAAGGTGACAAGAGAAGGAAGGAGAAGAAGCTGTTGTGCTTGGTGCCTCCACTCTCAGCATCTTCCGCTTTGCTGTCTATTCCATTTCATTGTTATTGAGTCACTGGTTTGATCTTAAGCATTGTGTTTTCACCATTTCATTTGTGGAATCAGATTTGGTGTTATTTGCTTTTGCAGTCTCTAATCTGTTGATTGTAGTCTCTGGTATTGTGGGGATTACATCTTGTATTCCTTTGTTGCCTCTAATCTTGTGCTTGCAGGTTTGTGAGAAAGTGTGGGAAGATTCATAATCCCATTTGCAAGGATTGGGGTGTGTAGATTAATGTTGAACTGTTTTTCACTTCCTTGTAGATCCACTTTGGTTTGATTGTGTGTTTGAGCCTGTTAGTTCCCCTCTAGACGATTGTTGGGGATTGAAGCCTTATATCCTATCCTATAGCATTGTCCATCGCAGCCCAGGAAGGAAATTGTTGCCTTTGTTCAATGTGAAGAAGAGGCAACTGTCTAACTCTCCCAGTCACTGGTTGGGCATTCAAACACACGATCCTCCCAAAAACCCTGCTCCATTGTTTCTTGCAACACCTTACCATCCTTACTTCTGTCTATGGCCCATATCTATTTAGAAACTTGTTGTTTATCCCATTTTCCCACCTGAATTGTGGCAAATCTCTGCCTGGGGGTTTGTCTTTTCTAACCTGCGACCAACACATCATCCTATTTGTGCTCCTCTGATCATACCTGAGCACACTACTGCTACACATCTTGTAAGGCATAATCATTTGTAAGAGGCACGAGACAAATTCTTGGAAACCAATCAAGAAAGAAGAACCTATGCTGGGTAGGTGGGCAATGGGCATTTTAAAGGATGGCTAAAGTCCGTTGGTGTTGCCTCACAATGACACAACCCTACCTATCTGCGCTCTTATATCCCTGTCCATGGCCAGTAGAGGACCGCCCTCCTCCTTGTCTCCTACTGCCTGTGTGGGCAATGGGCATTTTAAAGGATGGCTGAAGTCCGTTGGTGCTGCCTCACAATCACAGAACCCTGCGGCATCTACGCTCTTATGTCCCTGTCCATGTCCAGTAGAGGACCGCCCTCCTCCTTGTCTCCTACTGTCTGTGTGGGAAGAACCTTGTCTGTGGCCCTTGCTCTGTCCATGGATTTGCTCCTCACCTAACCTGCGATCTGATTTTCTCCTATTTGCCTACGCTCCGTTGCTACCTGAACCTGCCAGCGAGACATCCCAAAACTTGTCTATCCATGTCTATAGTTTGTTTTTGAGGCCTACCCCTACCTGTGCCTGCGGGTTTGCCCATCACCATTCTAAACGTAGCCCTGCTCCTCCTTTCCTACAATTTACACATAACCTTGTCGGGCTATCCTGCGACCTGTTCTTTCACGCCCTCTATCTACGGCCCTACCTCTGTTGTGTTTGTGGCCCTGTTGTGGGTAGTATGCCATGTTGCCTAATCCATCTCAAACCCTGTCTGAAGAACGCAGGTCCAAAGGTCTGCATGTAGGCCATTTGAAGTCTGCTTTGAAAGCATTGGACAATCACTTCCAGAGAGGCCCAATTATTGGGTAGTAAATCATTCTCTACTAGATCTGTTAATTGCCTTATTGACTACCATTGAGAGAACCTGAAATAAATTTGTAAATTGGTGGCCTTGTGATAAAATTTACAAGGCCTGTAGCAAACCCACCACCTGAACTTCGAAGCCCTATAGACTACCTAGAAAGTGTGGGTCTGAAAGCTTCAATTCTGCTATCCATTTGGAAGCCTCTTTAATGCTATGTTTTGTGGCCATTTTACAATCCTGATCATCATTGGTTAGAAAGGAATTTTTGCCAACATAATTGTTCAAATCTTGGAAACAAGTCGTTTGTTGCAGGTTCGGTACAAGCTTGACGAATTGAGTGTCTGACATTAACAAAGCCTGCTTTGTCGCATTAAGGGAGACACTAAACCTACATCACATTTGCTAATTGATTTGCTGATTAATACTTGAAGGTTTTGGCTATGATCACATAAAAAATGACGTGATGTTCATGGTTTATGAAATTATGCTGCCTTAATTGAGCAACTATAATTGTCTTACTGCTGAACACAAACTGAACTTTGTAAATACTTGTTTCTATTATTAAGAACTTCTAACAAACAAGGTATAAGCCTATTGATCGAGGAAAATATTGATGGCCATTGCCCAATCCATTTGATCTTGATTGATCGAAAGTGATGCTACCCCCACCACTGCAAATGAGTCACGATATTTCCTAGGAAGAGCGGGTTATTATAGGAAGTTTCTTAGCAACTACTCTTTCCTCATCTCTCCATAAGTGAGACTCTTGAAGGAGGACGAACCTTTTACTTGGACTGAAGAGGACCAGAAAGCTTTCGAACAATTGATCGGCTTGGTCTCTACGATCAATCAGTCTCAAGAATTTATGTTAGTTTGAATTGTAATCGAGATATAGACTGACTCCTTTACCAAAACCAGCTGTAGCTGATGAGCCTGTGATAGAGAACCAAGCTGTGAAAGACGTTATTAATGATCCGACGAAGCCCACTAAGAAGCGTCTGCATGTTCCGATTAGGTTTGAAAAAAAGAGCTGGAGAAGGAGAGCGGCATTAGAGTCTTATGAACCATTCAAGTTAGTGGACCATTTGCATAAGGTCAAAATAGATATCAACTTACTCCAATTGCTGCAAAAATCTCCGGCAGTAAAGCGAGAACTTAGGGAGGTGTTAAGAATTCGATGGCTTAATGGGCATAAGCCTACTGTGGTTGAATTAGATCAAGTATCAAGCAATGGATTAGAAAAGAGCTACCCCAAAGTCGATGCTATTGTTGACGGGCTGTTGATTGCTAATGTTATAGTCAATGCTGGAGCTGCAGTAAATGTTATGAATGCTAACTTGTGTGAGAGATTGAGTTTCGATTTAGTGGATGGTGGGAACTTGACCCTAAAGCTAGCTGACAATTTGAGGTTAAAAGCTAAAGGTATATTGAGTGGGTTGTCTGTGAGTGTGGCTGGGAAGGTTGCCAAAGTAGACTTTTATGTTGTGCGTATGCAGGCCGGTAGGAAAGCATATGCTATGCTATTAGGTCAATCGTGGCTTAGGAAGATCGATTGTTTGGTTGATATTCCCAGTGGTCATTTGTTTTTTGGCCGTAGGAAGAAAAGAGTGGTTGTGAATGCATATCCGAATTTGCCTGAGAGCAAAAGGGCGGAGATCCCTGATACATATTGGGAGGGTGAAGATTCTGTGTCCAGTGATTCTGAAGAATGCACTTCCAAGCAAGCAGCATTGCTGCTAATTGAACAGTACAAGGGTCGCGAACCTCTACTATGTTTTAGAGATGTCGATGCAGATAAGATCATGTGTGATGCTCATAACGAGGATAAAGTGTTGTTAGTCGGTGCTTACCTAGATAAGGAGCCCAAAAAGCTGATATCAAACTTCTTGGTAGGTGCAAGGGTGTATTTGCTTGGAATTATGATGACTTTAAAGGTATACCACCAGCCCTAGCAATCCATCGAATCCCATTGAAACCTAATATAAAACCTGTCAGGAACGCCAAAGGAGGTTAGCTCAACATCTCAAGGCACCTCTAACTGAGGAAATCCATAAAATGAGGGATGTTGGCCTTATATTCCCTATCACAAACACTGAAAGGTGCTCGACAATTGTACCCAAAGTTAAGAAGAATGGGCAAATCAGGGTTTGTGTGGACTTTAAACCCCTTAACAGGAGTACTGTAAAGGACTACTACCCTTTACCCTTCATCGACCAAATGTTTAATCAATTAGCTGGAAAGCAAATGTATACTTTTATGGACTGTTTCGTGGGCTATAACCAAATTGCCATAGCTCTTGAAGACAAGCTTAAGACGACCTTTACGACTCCATTCGGCACATATGCTTACCATGTCATGTCGTTTGGACTTTGTAATGCCCTGGACACGTAGCAGAGGTTTATGAATGAATCCTTTGGAAACCTGGTGTCTGAGCACATTAAGGTGTTTATGGATGACATCTGTAAAACAACCAACAATATTGAAGATCACATCAGAGTACTCAAGGAATGTTTTGAAGTGTGTAGAGAAACAAACCGCCCAAAGCCAAAAAATTTGGTGGATTGTCTACGTGATTATAGCCTGGTAGAGGAAGATGACCTTGAGATAGAAAGTCAAGAGAAGAAAGTAGATGACCTGAAGATTTCTCAACCTCACATTGATGTATTTGTTGAAGAACATGGCTCATTGCAAGAGGTCCCATTTGACCCAATGGACGAAGGGAATCGTGAAATGTTCAAATTGGATGTCGAGGCAGTACCACAATGGTATCAAGCTTTAGCCCATTACCTGACCACCTTAGAGTTGCCTAAAGGTCTGTCAAAAGCCGAGAAAAAGAAGCCTAAAGTTCAGGCTTTGAGATTCAAAGTTATAGACGGTAGGTTGAATAGGAAAGGCATTGAAGGCATTTACCAAAGGTGTGTACTGCCCAATGAAGTCCCATTTATCCTTGAGGAATGCCACGACTCTGTGTGTAGGGGTCACTTTGCCGGTGATGCCACAGCACAGAAGGTCCTAAGAGCAGGATACTGGTGGTCCACACTATTTAAGGATTGCCACGATTATTACGTAAAATGTGATATTTGTCAAAGGGTAGGAGTGCCCGATAAAAGAATAAGGCCCTTAATAACCCTTACTGCTCAGTTGCCCTTTGAAAAGCGGGGCATTGACTATCCATAATTCCTCCAAAGAAATATGAGAAGCAAAAGCACCATCACAAGAGTTAGCATACTCTTTGGGATCAAGCTTGTAGATTCCACCATATCTAGACCCAAATGCAAGGATCTCATCATGCTTCTTGATTGTACATGTATCAACATTGAAATTCACATCTAGTCCACTATCAAACAATTGCCCAACACTAATAAGATTTTTCGTTAGCTTAGGAGCAAAAAGTACTTTAGATAGAGAAAGAACTTTTGATGATGAAAGCTTCAAGGGAATGGTCCCTATGCCTTCAATAGCACACTCATGATCATTTGCTGTGTAGATGGACTTCTTGGCTCCTTCATCAGGTGTCATGGATGAAAAAGTATGCTTGGAGCTACACATATATGAGGATGCTCCACTGTCGATGTACCATGAACCATCTTTCTTGAAAGGTGATGAAGAAAAACTTGAGACCATAAGAGATCCCTCTCCATCACTTTTCTGAGCATCTCCCTTCTCTTCATTGGAAATGTTGGCTTGCTTGAATTGACTCTTCTTCTTGAAGCAATTGGTGGCATAATGCCTCGTCTTGCCACAAAAGAAACACTTGATGTTTTTCTTCTTCTTCTTGGATGTGAAAGCTTGAGAGGACTCATCCTCTTCTCCTTTCTCCTTGGAAATAAGATTGTTCTTGCTTGAAGAGGGTTGGTGTTGATTCTTACTTCTTGACTTGTGCTTGTCTTTGGTAAAGAGGGCTTTACCATCAATGTTGAGAGACAGTCTTTTTATTTTCAAGAGTTTATACTCTTGTCTTGATTCTTCAAAAATGGGCACACTTTGGAGTGCTTCCAAACTTGGTAGCTCCTCCTTAATGGCATAACTCTAAACAAGATTCTCATATTCCTCCTTTAACCCATCAAGAATGACTTGAACAAGTTCATTTTGGTTGATGGAGTCTCCTATGCATGACAATTCTCTATGGAGGTCTTTAACTCTCATTACATAAGCTGAAGCACATTCATCACTTCTCTATACACTTTGAAAATTTTGGTTTCTTAGTGTTAGAAGTCTAGAAGTATTTTTTGCCTCATAGATGGACTTGAGAGTATCCCAAGCATCTTTGGCATTAGTACAAGCACCCATTTCTCTTAAGATGTCATTTGAGACATTCATTTTAATATAATGCAGAGCCATCCTAGCTCTCTTTTTGTACTTTGAAATTTTTTGAGGAATTTGTGGTTCTTCTTCAATTCCAAGTACAATATCCATCACATCTTGTAGAATTAAGACAGATTCCATCTAACCTTCCAAATTGAGTAATTGGAGGTTGACAATCTTTCACTTGCTTCTAATAGAAAGACACTCATTGAAGTCATAATGAATGTTTGAAATCAAAAAAGATGGATGAAAAAATTGCTTATCTTCTCACTACGGGAACCAATAAAGGGTAAAAAAACCAAATCCTATGTAAGACTAAGCAAAAAACTATGAGATAGATCTCACTACTTGACAATCTCTCCAAACAAGATTTGAATCATCAAAAAAGATGAAGTATGGCAAAAGTTATGGTTCTCTGAATTTCACACGTGTGAAATATTCCAGAAAAGTCAAATTGACACAAATACAATCTATTTGTATGAAACAATTTGCCTAGATCCTCTAAATTTTGCCTAAATCACATATAGATGAGATTCGTCAACTTCTGGATGATTTTTGTGGTCCTTCAGGCAATAAATGACATGTACTCACGATTTGCCACAGGTCTAGGTGCCCTACCTATGACTATTCAAAAGCTTATAACTTTTGATTGGCTTATCCAACTGTCATGATTCAAATTGCATCAAATTCTATACATTTCTAGCTTTCTAGTGGGTGAAATTGCGTGAAATTTGGATCTAAGGTGAGAGAGAACCACCAAACTGAAAATGGGCGGATTTCACAAGTGCCTGCATCTAAAATTCTGTACAATACCTGATCTGGACCATTCAAAGTGGTTTGAAGCTCTAAATCACCAAAAAACTACAAACTAGCTAGAAAGTAGAATCTAGACAATTCCTAGCTTGAAATTTGATCATATTTGCAAACTTTTTGATCAGATTTGCTTATAAATCTTAGGTAGGCTCTGATACCATGTTGAATTCACACGTATGAGATGCCCTACACATGTACTTTTGATCTCCTAAGCCCAATAATATCATAAAGATCAAACTAGCATTGATTGACAATAGGAAAGCTGATCATACAAGAAATATTATTGTGTTACAAGCAAGATCTATCAACAAAACATGAAACTAAGTACAACAAATGTCTCAACTCGGCTAGAGAGAGAATATGAAAGTACAAACTTGAGTAGAGAGAGAGGGCACAAAGAGCTTAGTCTCCAAATTTGCATTACACACAAAAATGATCATCTTCTCAATGAGAGTACATCAGATATATATAGATCCATGGACTCTCCTCCTACTTTGAGTTGAATTGGAGTTATGAATCCACCTCTCAAGCTATCTAGACTTATTCAAGCCACCTCAATATGTTTAATTGTGTCACCTAGTATTTTCATGCATTAAATGTGGCATGGAAAGTACAAATGGCAATTCTTATGGTAGCTCAAGTTTCTACTTCTACCACCTTGAATATTTTATTCTAAGATGAGTCTTTACTAAGCCAAAAGAGCTCAATTCATCTTTGGCATTTTTAGGACCCCTACTTACAACATTAGATAGATTTTTTCAATATTTCAACACCTAGTACATCTTCACCCAAGTGTTACACTATGGACACACCCATCACATTTGGGATGAATATGATAAACATAGCATGGCTGTCAGCGGAACCTATTGACAACCCAGTGGACGATGATTTGGTCCCTTGGCAACATGCTCTAACTTATAATAAAGAGATTGAGCTAACTGATGAAGAGGTCTTACACCACATGGACCCAGATCGTTACGAAATCGGGAAAGTACCAACTCAATCACCGCAAAAGTCTGCTATGGCGAAAGTCTCAAGGGTTGATCCACCCAAGGCACCTACGAATAAGAAGAATCAGTTGACGTAGCGCTACAACCAGGTGATCCGTTGGAGTGATCTACCCGATGAGGCAATAGCTACAGTGGATGTAGATATTCGCAACCATGAGGCGAATGTCACGGCAGTCTTGATGAAGGATAACAAGGACGAATCCACCGAGATGACAAAAAAGAGCAAAAAGAAAGTATTGAAATCCTTGAAGTCAATCAAGTTGGACTCAGATACAGCGTCATCTTCTACAGAGGTGACAAAAAATCAAAAAATGACCAGTCGGGCCAAGATCAATATGCTGAAAGAGGAATCTCGACGAGCGCCAGTTCACAAGATGTCTGAGACTTTCAAGAACTATACCTTGGACGACGTGGTAATCATGATGTCGCAAGCCCAGAGAGAACCTGATCAAAGTCAAGCACCAGCGGAACAAGTCTTGAGGGACTTGCACGAACACAGCCAATGGACCTTGCTGAGCCAGGTGAAGAAGAAAAGATAGTGCATGTGGGGGAGCAGTTAACACCCACACGGTTCAAGAGACTACGATCGTTGTTGGTGGAACATAAACACTGTTTTGCATGGAGTTATAGTGACCTGAAGGGCAATCCACCAACAATAGTCCAACACACCATACCCTTGGTGGACAGAACAGTCCCCAAGGTAAGCCATTATTACCGCTGCAACCCGAATTATACTAAGCTGATCAAGCAGGAGTTGCAAAAGCTGATGGATGCAGATTTTATCTATGAAATCGAACACACGGAATGGGTATCATTGATAGTTATAGTACCCAAGAAGAACGGCAAAATGTGTATTTGTGTGAAATCTGAAGGTGCTAAATGCAGTCACCAAAAAGGACCATTTACGGAAAGTGTCCTCAACAGGGTAGCTGGCGCCGAAGCCTATAGTTTTCTAGACGGCTTCAACGGCTACAACCAGGTGAAGATAGCCCCCCAAGACCAGCACAAAACAGCATCCGCCACATAATGGGGAACCTATGCCTATAAAGTGATGCCATTCGGACTTTGCAATGCCCCAAGCACTTTCCAATGAGTCATACAGGCGGCATTCAAAGATTATTTGCAAAAAAATTTGGAGATTTTTTTGGACGATCTGTACGTGCATCGACCAGATTCAAAAAACTTATCCAACTTGGAGAAGGTGTTACAAAAATGCCGTGAATACCAGATCTCCCTAAATCCAGAAAAATGTCAATTTTGGGTGACACATGGCTTGATTCTCGGCCATATAGTGTCAAGACACGGGATCGCCACATATCTATCTAAGATTAGGATCATTGCTGATCTACCACCATCGGGGATTATCCGCGAGGTCTACATTTTCATGGGTCATGCTAACTATTATTGTTGTGGGTATTTCCAATACATAAATAAATAAGTGGGTCCCACCACTTAAAGTACTATTGGCCAAGCCTTACCTTGTGGGCCCTGCCACAGTACATTGTACAGTTAATATAATAAAGTGTGAGGGCACTGGCGTCCTGCGTGTGTATGCCCAACCCAATGAGCACGCAAAATGGTTAGGTAGAACTTGAATAAAAGACTTGGGGCCCTAGTTAGAATAAATTAATTAAAAAGCCCAAAGTCAAATTCATAAGGTTCTAAGTTAAAAGGAAATCTCTCAAATTCACATGGATCATGTGAGTTTGGCCCTTTTCCTAATGAACCATTAGATTGAAGTTCAATTAGTTTGAAGGGCTAGGATGCCATTGTAAATAGGCCAATGAGAGCTAAGATGGCCTTCCGTCCTCAACTATATAAGGAGGCCATTTTCCATTGTACACATCTTTCTTAATAGAGCTCTCTCTCTCTCTCTCTCTCTCTCTCTCTCTCTCTCTCTCTCTCTCTCTCTCTCTCTCTCTCCACGTTGGGATAGAATAGCTTTGGGTAGGCGCTCGAGCCCCCAAGGCCTTTCTCAACTTAGGCTCTCTCTCCCTCTCTCTCTAAGGGTGAATGGTGAATAGCTATGGGTAGGCGCTCGAGCTCCCATAGCCCCAACCATCCTTGGGGAACTCTCTACTCTCTCTCTTCTCTCCTCTCTCTACCTCTCTCTATCTCCTTGCTCTATCTCCCTTCTCTCTCTCTTGTTATGCAGGTGTGCACGGGCAGCTCCTAGTGAACGGACCCCTATACTACAACCGACTACAATTGGCGCCATTGCCGGGGAGTGCCAACGTTGCTCACCGCATAGCTGTCTTTCAAACTCTCTATTTCTTCACTCCTCTCTCCACTCTTTTCTGCTTCCTTCCCCTCACCTCCTCCTTTTCCCATTCTCCGGAATCTTCCATTTTCATTACAAAAAACCCAAGCCCTCAAGGGATTAGTTTTGTTTTTTAAGTAGTAATTTCAATTTTGTAGGCCATATATTGTGTAGTTAATTTTTTATTAAGGTTTTTTTTCCAGATTGCCCACTATTATGACTTTAGTTCACTTTTTTCAAGCTTTCCCCCCTCCTCCTTTTTTTCAAAGTACTCTTTTCTGTTTTCTAATCATTCTATTTTTTTAAGTTTTCCCTCCTTTCTCATAAGTTACCTAAGTATTTTTTAAGCTTTTCTTTTTTTCGGTTCTTTAATTCTCTTTTACGTTTCTTTCTCAAACAAGTTTTTTTTTCCTTCGAGTCTCCTCACGTCCTATCGATTACTTTTCATTTTTTATGGCATTGTTAAAAAAAAAAAAAACAAACAAACAAACAAACAAATAACAAACTTTTGTAAAGGCCTCTGAAGTTCCATCTTAGTCTCACTAAGACCAGGACATAGAGAAATCTGCAAGGATTTGTTGTCAAAAAAAAAAAAAAAACAAACTTTTGTAAAGGCCTATGAAGTTCCATCTTAGTCTCACTAAGACCAAGACACAGATAAATCTGCAAGGGTTTGTTGTCAACAAAAAAAAAAAAAAAACAACAAACTTTTGTAGAGGCCTCTGAAGTTCCATCTCATTGAGACCAGGACACAGAGAAATCTGCAAGGGTTTATTTTTCTATAAAAAATAAAAATACGAATTGGGCCATTAGCCTCGTTGGGAAGCAACCCTATCTTTGATAGCTCCTCCCACGATTGTCGAAGGCCCTTTTCTAAAATATATATATAATAATAATTTTAGCCTAAGCCTCTTTGGTGAGTGACTTTGTCTTTGATAGACTCCTCCCAAGATCGCCAAGGCTAAAGCGAGTTATAGTTGGTATTGAAAAATCCTTCTATAAACTTGCGGAGAAGTGTCGAAAAGTAATTTTTTGAAGCAAAACTAACCCTTTGCCAAAAAACCCCCCTCGTCATAAGACTTTCGCTGGAAGGGCATAATTGAATTTATTTATAAAATCTACCCTTGCCCAAACCGTGAATGTTCTAGACAAAGGAATATTTCTGTTTTTCTTTTCCTCTTCCATCTCCTCATCATCAATTCCCTCATACACATTTCAAAAACTGCATCCCCCAATCTTTCTCTCGTACATCACCACACCGCTCCATATCATCTTCATCTTACACAACATGTCATGGCAATGTATGAGCAGCTTGCCCTAATCTCGATGCTTTCCAAAGAAACTCTCAAGGGCTACACGACACGATTTGCCAAGATGGCGGGAGATTCGAATTCCAGTCTTCCTAGTCACCACAAAATGACATTTTTTTATGTCGGATTACTGCACGAGATCAAGATTGGTATGTCACCCTTTACATATACCAATCCAAACGAACTTTGTAAGGCAACCGCTATTGTAGAAGCATAGATCTTGCACACACCATCACAACCCATATCCAACATTCAAACAATCAGGGATGATAGAGCATCTAATCCACAAGATGCCACAGACAACGCTAGCCAAAGTACTAGCAACACGGACGATTAGATGCAAGTTGTCAGTGACACAGATGAGATGTGCAGTCAATCTGATTATCTCCCAGAACCACAAATTGCCAATCGGAAGATCCGACCACTGGACCAGTGCCATTATTGTTTGGGAAAACATCCAACACCTCAATGTCCAGCTCAGAATCCGAGATTACAAAATCAATCCAATAAGGAAATTCTGGAGATTGAAAGTCAATCAACAAAACCCTCATCTATGCCATCTAGCTTGCCATCAAATCGCTCCTCCAAAGAAAATGGATCGGTCTCAGGACTTTCAAAATCTTCTCTAGTGGCCAAGCAAGGTTTTGTGAAAGTATTGGTTATATTAGTGAGCGGACCATCCCATGCAGGGGAAGTTCAAACTAGCTCACCACTATATTACGTGGAAGAGATCAAAGGAGACCTGATACCAGTGTATGTGCATCAATTGAGAGGTGACGGAATCTTACACACGGTACGGTGTTTCGGATGTGGAGGTAAACATCGTAGATCAGAATGTCCACACTGAAATGATCTATCCTCCTTTTATCCTTGGTGTGAACAATGCGGCATCAATCATCATGTCGTGATTGTCCACTAAGAGATCCAAGAAAAACCGTTATGACTTCTATCTACTTGAATCGACAACCTATATATGACCATGCAAATCCACCAACCGAGAAGCTGCACTACAAACGCAAACTTCTAGTGCCACCGGTTACAAAGCATATGCGGATGGAAGCAATGAGAGAAAGATCCTAAAACAAGTTGACACGGCCACACGTGAATCACCAACACCACAGAAGACAGAGTGGGTAAAATCTAGCCAACCAGGGGTAGCAGAAGAAGTCAAGAAATTGGTAACAGATGCAATCCAGCAGATTTTACCAAGCCTCATTAAAAAAACGTTGCAACAACTTCTGGTGAATGAATTACAAAGGTGCCTCACGTCAACCACGCAACTTGAAGGCAAACTGACTACCAGTCAACGCAACGGCCCATCTGTACCGCCTCCAAGAGAGCAGTCCATTGAGAAAGAAAAGACTAAGGTGGGAGATTGTCCTCTGATTTCAACACCAATCATAAGCAAGATCCAACCATAGTCGGAATGTTCCACTCAACATCTGGCCACCACAAAGCTACATCAGAACATCACATTGCTTAGACAGCCAAATCCAGAGAATCCAAGACCAAAATGGCCAATTGCACAGCAAGAACCAGAACCTACACTGACAAAGCCTTGTCCTAAATCTATGATATTGACTGCCGAGGAAAGTTGTCAGGTTATGGCATACCATGAATACCTGGACAGACAAGAGCATCAAGCAAGCACGTCATATCCACATTATGATTTGGGGGAGTCCATGACATTGGGACCAGTTGCGCCGATCTATGAGGATCCCTTATATCAGCAAGATTTATCTTGGGATCCTCCGAGGGCATATCTTAGCTACCCAATTGTCAATAAACAAGGTTATCCGGAATGGCCACCAGACCATTATGGGTATTATTGAAAATCTGGCAAGTCCAAGTTCTTGTTGATCGCCATCAGCCAATAAAGCCTCAGGTTTTACGTAAGCGAATTTTATCCACGCTTTTCCTAAAGCACCCATGTCTCAGCAAAAAAAAAAAAAAAAAAAAACCGACAACAGCGTCCCTTCACGACAGTTGCTGCTAGGTGCCGAGGGACCGACACTACTTTGGGTCGTGGACCCTGTTGTGGGTATTTCCTATACATAAATAAATAAGTTGGTCCCACCACTTAAAGTACTATTGGCCAAGCCTTACCTTGTGGGCCCCGCCACAATACATTGTACAGCTAGAATAATAAAGTGTGAGGGCACTGGCGTCCTGCATGTGTAAGCCCAACCCAATGAGCACGCAAAATGGTTAGGTAGAACTTGAATAAAAGACTTGGGGCCTTAGTTAGAATAAATTAATTAAAAAGCCCAAATTCAAGTTCATAAGGTTCTAAGTTAAAAGGAAATCTCACAAACTCACATGAATCATGTGAGTTTGGCCCTTTTCCTAATGAATCATTAGATTGAAGTTCAATTAGTTTGAAGGGTTAGGATGTCATTGTAAATAGGCCAATGAGAGCCAAGATGGCCCTCCCTCCTCAACTATATGAGGCCATTTTCCATTGTACACATCTTCATCTTTCCTAATAAAGCTCTCTCTCTCTCTCTCTCTCTCTCTCTCTCTCTCTCTCTCTCTCTCTCTCTCTCTCTCTCTCTCTCTACGTTGGGATAAAATAGCTTTGGGTAGGCTCTCGAGCCCCCAAGGCCTTTCTCAACTTAGGCTCTCTCTCCCTCTCTCGCCAAGGGTGAATGGTGCATAGTTATGGGTAGGCGCTCAAGCCCCCGTAGCCCCAACCATCCTTGGGGAACTCTCTACTCTCTCTCTTCTCTCCTCTCTCTACCTCTCTCTATCTCCTTGCTCTATCTCCCTTCTCTCTCTCTTGCTATGCAGGTGTGCACGGGCGGCTCCTAGTGAACGGACCCCTATACTACAACCGACTACAATTATAGGATCTTCATTCTTGATTTTGCGGAGTTAGACCGACCAATTTACAAACTCACAACGGATCCACATTGGAACAAGGAAGCCCTAAAGGCCTTTTAGAAGCTTAAGGATGCATTGGTTTTAGCACCAATCTTACGCCCACCCAATTGGTCCATTGAGTTCCACGTGCATACGGACGCATCGAAGTATGTAGTTGTGTTGAAATATTGGAAAAATCTATCTAATGTTGTAAGTAGGGGTCCTAAAAATGCCAAAGATGAATTGAGCTCTTTTGGTTTAGTAAAAGCCCATCTTAAGATAAAATATTCAAGGTAGGTAGAAGTAGAAACTCGAGCTACCATAGGAATTGCCATTTGTACTTTGCATGCCACATTTAATGCATGAAGATACTAGGTGGCACAAATAGACCTATTGAGGTGGCTTGAAGAAGTCTAGGTAGCTTGAGAGGTGGATTCATAACTCCAATTCAACTCAAAGTAGGAGGAGAGTCCATGGATCTATATATATGTGATGTACTCTCATTGAGAAGATGATGATTTTTGTGTGTAATGCAAATTTGGAGACTAAGCTCTTTGTGCCCTCTCTCTCTACTCGAGTTTGTACTTTCATGTTCTCTCTCTACCTGAGTTGAGACATTTGTTGTACTTAGTTTCATGTTTTGTTGACAGATCTTGCTTGTAGCACAATAATATTTCTTGTATGAGCAGCTTTCCTATTGTCAATCAATGCTAGTTTGATCTTTATGGTATTATTGGGCTTAGGAAATCAAAAGTACATGTGTAGGGCATCCCATACGTGTGAATTCAACATGGTATCAGAGCCTACCTAAGATTTACAAGCAAATCTAATCAAAAAGTTTGCAAATATGATCAGATTCCAAGCTAGGAATTGTCTAGATTCTACTTTCTAGCTAGTTTGTAGTTTTCTGGTGATTTAGAGCTTCAAACCACTTTGAATGGTCCAGATCAAATACTGTACAGAATTTCAGGTGTAGGCACTTGTGAAATCCGCCCATCTTCAGTTTGGTGGTTCTCTCTCACCTTAGATCCAAATTTCACGCAATTTGGCCCACTAGAAAGCTAGAATTTGATGCAATTTGAATCATGACAGTTGGATAAGCCAATCAAAAGTTATAAGCTTTTGAATAGTCATAGGTAGGGCGCCTAGACCTGTGGCAAATCG
The DNA here is from genome assembly GCA_029204225.1 of Diphasiastrum complanatum. Classification (NCBI taxonomy): domain Eukaryota; kingdom Viridiplantae; phylum Streptophyta; class Lycopodiopsida; order Lycopodiales; family Lycopodiaceae; genus Diphasiastrum; species Diphasiastrum complanatum. The sequence goes on along the minus strand of CM055095.1, from coordinate 78,364,753 downwards.
TGAGTACATATCATTTATTGCTTGAATGATCACAAAAATCATCCAGAAGTTGACCAATCTCATCTATATGTGATTTAGACAAAATTTAGAGGATCTAGGCAAATTGTTTCATACAAATAGATTGTATTTGAGTCAATTTGACTTTTCTGGAATATTTCACACGTGTGAAATTCAGAGAACCATAACTTTTGCCATACTTCATCTTTTTTGATGATTCAAATCTTGTTTTGGAGAGATTGTCAAGTAGTGAGATCTATCTCATAGTTTTTTTGCTTAGTCTTACATAGGATTTGGTTTTTTTACTCTTTATTGGTTCCCATAGTGAGAAGATAAGCAATTTTTTCATTCATCTTTTTTTATTTCCAACATTCTTTATGACTTCAATAGGTGTATTTCTATTAGAAGCAAGTGAAAGATTGTCAACCTCCAATTACTCAATTTAAAAGGTTAGGATGGAATCTGTCTTAATTCTACAATATGTGATGGATATTGTACTTGGAATTGAAGAAGAACCACAAATTCCTCAAGAAATTCCAAAGTACAAAAAGAGAGCTAGGATGGCTCTGTATTATATTAAAATGAATGTCTCAAATGACATCTTAAGAGAAATTGGTGCTTGTACTAATGCCAAAGATGCTTGGGATACTCTTAAGTCCACTATGAGGCAAAGAATACTTCTAGACTTCTAACACTAAGAAACCAAATTTTTCAGAGTGTATAGAGAAGTGATGAATGTGCTTCAGCTTATGTAATGAGAGTTAAAGACCTCCATAGAGAATTGTCATGCATAGGAGACTCCATCAACCAAAATGAACTTGTTCAAGTCATACTTAATGGGTTAAAGGAGGAATATGAGAATCTTGTTCAAAGTTATGCCATTAAGGAGGAGCTACCAAGTTTGGAAGCACTCCAAAGTGTGCTCATTTCTGAAGAATCAAGACAAGAGTATAAACTCTTGAAAATAAAAAGACTATCTCTCAACATTGATGGTAAAGCCCTCTTTACCAAAGACAAGCACAAGTCAAGAAGTAAGAATCAACACCAACCCTCTTCAAGCAAGAACAATCTTCTTTCCAAGGAGAAAGGAGAAGAGGATGAGTCCTCTCAAGCTTTCACATCCAAGAAGAAGAAGAAAAACATCAAGTGTTTCTTTTGTGGCAAGACGAGGCATTATGCCACCAATTGCTTCAAGAAGAAGAGTCAATTCAAGCAAGCCAACATTTTCAATGAAGAGAAGGAAGATGCTCATGCAAGTGATGGAGAGGGATCTCTTATGGTCTCGAGTTTTTCTTCATCACCTTTCAAGAAAGATGGTTTATGGTACATCGACAGTGGTGCTTCCTCACATATGTGTAGCTCCAAGCATACTTTTTCATCCATGACACCTTATGAAGGAGCCAAGAAGTCCATCTACACAACAAATGATCATGAGTGTGCTATTGAAGGCATAGGGACCATTCCCTTAAAGCTTTCATCATCAAAAGTTCTTTCTCTGTCTAAAGTACTTTTTGTTCCTAAGTTAACAAAAAATCTTATTAGTGTTGGGCAATTGTTTGATAGTGGACTAGATGTGAATTTCAATGTTGATACATGTACAATCAAGAAGCATGATGAGATCCTTTCATTTGTGTCTAGATATGGTGGAATCTACAAGCTTGATCCCAAAGAGTATGCTAACTCTTGTGATAGTGCTTTTGCTTCTCATATTTCTTTGGAGGAACTATGGCATAGAAGGTTGGGGCATCCTAACTATACTTCTATGGTGTCCATGGTCAAGAAATCCAAAGCTATTGGCTTGCCTAATCTTATCTCCAAGAATTTCAAGCCATGTGAGACTTGTGCCATATCTAAGTCTCATAAGAAGCCTTTTTCAAAGTCATCTATTAAGACTACACATCCATTGGAGCTCATACACTCCGATGTGCACTTCTCATCTTCAAAGAGAAAGGGTGGTGCTACTTGCTTTGTAGCTTTCATTGATGATTTCACAAGATTTACTTGGTTATATCTTCTAGCTTCAAAGTCTATGGTTTCCGACTATTTCCTAAAGTTCAAAGCTCTAGTTGAAAAGCAATTTTCATACAAAATCAAGATTCTTAGAAGTGATGGAGGTGGTGAGTACACTTCCAATAAATTTCATGATTATTGTGAGCTTGAAGGCATTGAAAGGGAGTTTTATTGTGTATATACACCATCTCAAAATGGGGTGGCTGAAAGAAAGAATAGAACCTTGTGTGAATGTGCCAAAACCATTAGAATTGAGGCATCCTTGCCAAAAGACTTTTGGGGTGAGGACATCAATTGTTCAAACTACCTTTGAAATCGACTCCCTCATGTTGCACTTTAAGGAAAGTCACCATATGAAGCACTTTATTTGAAGAAACCTAAGGTTGATCATCTTAGAGTATTTGGATGCATATGCTTTGTCCATATTCCCTTGGAAACGAGAAAGAAGGATGATCCTTGTGCAATCAAAGGAGTAATGGTTGGATATTCATCCAACAAGAAAGCCTATCGAATCTACATGCTCTCTACTTCTAAAGTAATTGAAGTAGAGATGTAATTTTTTATGAAGAAGAAAAGTACAATCTTGGAGGGGCCGAGATCAAGCAATCTCAAAATCTATTACCTTTTGTTATTGAAGACATTCAACATATGGAGGGGTCAAGATTTGAAGATGAAAGTCCTCGGATTTTCACTCCTAGAAGATCCATGAGGGAGATATCCGAGCCTAAGAGGCTCACTTATGATGACAAAGGAAAACAAGTGGATCTTGATTCCACTTATGCTTATTTTGTTTCTCATGAGGAGCTCAAAGATGTCCAAGAAGCCCTCAATACCAAGGAGTGGTATGAGGCCATGAAGATTGAATATGATGCCTTGATCACCAACAACACATGGGAGCTAGTGGATCCACCACCTAACATGCACATCATTGGATGCAAGTGGGTGTTTAAGATCAAGTACAATCATGATGGCTCCACCAACAAGTACAAGACAAGATTATGTGCTAAAGGCTTTGCACAAATATATGGCCTTGACTATGAAGAAACATTTGCTCATGTAGCAAACATGGTGACAATAAGAATCATTATCTCTCTTGCCTTATTTTTTAAGTGGAAATTGTATCAACTTGATGTCTCCAATGTTTTTTTTGGCTATCTTGAGGAGGATATATACATGGAACAACCTCAAGGATTCGTCAAGGATAAATCGAAGGTGTGTTTGCTATTTAGAAGTCTTTATGGCTTGAAGCAAGAACCTAAATCATGGTATTCAAGACTCGGCAACTTTCTACTTTCATTAGGATTTGTGCTTAGTGACTATGATCCTTCTATGTACTTAAAGTTTGATGCTAGTAATATTGTCATTCTTCTAATCTATGTAGATGACATTATTCCTAATGAAAGTTGTTTGATGCCAGTTTAAGAAACTAAGGATGCATTAAGAGGAGAATTTAAAATGCAAGATCTAGGAGAGATCCATTACATTTTAGGCCTTGAGATTGATTTTCATGAAGAATATGCTTTTATTTGTCAATCTAGATATGTCTTCTCTATGTTGAGAAAATTCAATATGCAAAATTGTAAAGGCATAGATACTCCCATGGAGCAACATGTAAAAGACCCTATTAAGGTTGATGAAAGATCCTTCAAGGACATCACACTTTATAGGAGTCTTATAGGCTCCTTAATTTGGCTTACTATCACTAGACCCGATTTGAGCTATTGTGTGCACAAATTGAGTCAATTTATGCAAGATCCTAAGATCCAACATTGGAAGATGGCCAAGAGAGTTCTAAGATATGTATCTTCTACTCAAGATTATGGTTTATTGTACAAGAATGAAGATCTAAACATTGTTGGCTATTCGGATTCCGATTTTGCAAGTGATAAGATGGATCGAAAGTCCATTAATGCATATACTATCTTTCTTGGAGGCAATCTTGTGTCTTGGATTTCAAAGAAGCAAGATACCATATCTCTATCTTCTTGTGAGGCCAAGTACAAGGCACTCACTACAACAACTAAAGAGGTGCTTTGGATCAAGAGGTTAATCATGGAGCTAAAGTGCATCAAAGAGGATGGTCTTCCCTTGATCAAGTGTAACAACATATCGGCCCAAGCTCTTGCAAACAATCCTATTTCTCATGCAAGAAGCAAGCATATAGAAGTGGCACACCATTTTGTAAGGGAAAAGCTCATTGGAGGTGAAATAAACTTGGAACATGTCGACACATCTTCATATATTGTTGATATTCTCACAAAGCCACTTTGCAAAAGTGCCTTCTCAAAGCATAGATCTAATCTTGGTCTTATCTCAAAATTGATGCTTAATCCACATTAGATACTTTTTTAGGAGGAGTGTTAAAATATCGGAAAAATCTATCTAGTGTTGTAAGTAGGGGTCCTAAAAATGCCAAAGATGAATTGAGCTCTTTTGGCTTAGTAAAGACCCATCTTAGAGTAAAATATTCAAGGTATATAGAAGTAGAAACTCGAGCTACCACAGGAATTGCCATTTGTACTTTGCATGCCACATTTAATGCATGAAAAGACTAGGTGGCACAATTAGACATATTGAGGTGGCTTGAATAAGTCTAGATAGCTTGAGAGGTGGATTCATAACTCCAACTCAACTCAAAGTAGGAGGAGATTCCATGGATCCATATATATGTGATGTACTCTCATTGAGAAGATGATGATTTTTGTGTGTAATGCAAATTTGGAGACTAAGCTCTTTGTGCCCTCTCTCTCTCTACTCGAGTTTGTACTTTCAAATTCTCTCTCTAGCCAAGTTGAGGCATTTATTGTACTTAGTTTCATGTTTTGTTGACAGATCTTGTTTGTAACACAATAATATTTCTTGTATGATCAGCTTTCCTATTGTCAATCAATGCTAGTTTGATCTTTATGGTATTATTGGGCTTAGGAGATCAAAAGTACATGTGTAGGGCATCCCACACGTGTAAATTCAACAAGTTGGAGCAGTCTTAACCCAGCCAGGTGAACACAAAAAGGATTTGCAAGCCGACAGCTCAGTGATACCGAAATGAATTATTCAACCACACACCGGGAAGCACTGGCAATGATCTATGCGGTTAAAAATTTTTGACACTACTTGATGGCCACACATTTTGCTTTTTATACGGACCATCAACCCTTACTCTATCTCGTTAATAAAACTTGCAACACCAGAAGAATCACCAGATGGTTACTTCTATTGTTGGAGTTTGATTTTCGGATTATAGTTCGCAAGGGAAAACAACATTACATGGTAGATCACGTGTCACGAATCAAAGAGAAGGAGATTGCAAACCAACCCGACGATGAGCTGGCAGATGCTACCTTATTTTACGTGGACACAGTTTTAAAATGGACGGCTGACATTGTTAACTATCTAATGCGGGGCCAACCAAATAAATCTTTACCAAAGGTGGAACAACGGAAATTGATCTTAAAGGCTAGACCTTATCAGTTGATTGTCGGCCAGTTGTATCGAAGAGGTCCAGATGGAATTCTTCGGCAGTGTATTCTTCCTCATGAGGCCACTCATATCGTTTCCCTTTCACATGAAGGCATGGGTGGGGGTCATTTTGCATCTGACATTACAGTTCGCAAGATCTTGCAATCAGAATGGTGGTGGCCAACGATTCATAAGGATACGGAGGAATACTTGAAAAAGTGCGATGTGTGCCAAAGGGCAGAGAGACCAACGAGATTGAATTACGACTTACTACACCCGGTCTTAGCCCAAGCACCATTTGAAAAGTGGGATTGGATTACATCGGTCCAATTCACCCTGCAGCAAGGACTTCCCAGGCTTGATATAATCGTAGCCATAGACTACCTCACCAAATGGGTCGAAGCCAAGGCAGTAAGAGTAGCTAATGCTAGGACCACTGCCAAGTTCCATTATGAAAATATCATTATATGCTTCGGATGCCCGGTGGAGCTAGTCAGCGATCGCGGAAGCCATTTCATCAACAAGACCATCAAGGTCCTGTTGGAGGAATTCTTCGTGATTCACAGAACCAGTACGCCTTATTATCCTCGTGGTAATGGGCAAGCAGAATCATCCAATAAGATCTTGTGTAGCGTGCTCACTAAAACAGTTGAAACTAGCAGATCAGATTGGGAACACAAGTTGCATGTTGCATTGTGGGCATTCAGGACAACATATAAAGGGAGCACTGATCAAACACCCTTCCAATTGGTATATGGTCAGGATGCTGTGATGCTAGTAGAGTTTTTAGTTCCTTCATTAAGGATTGCCACCGCGCAACGTCTTAATGAGTCCAAATCTCTACAACTATGCCACGAAGCTCTGCATAAACTCTGTGAAACACGCTTACTAGCTGTGCAATCACTTTGGAGATCTGGTCCTGATGTATAAAATCAAGGCGGTCAAGGGAAAATTAAAATTCACAAGAGAAGGTCCTTATAGGATCAAGGAAATTCTTAATCATGGAGCCGTGAATTTGGAAAAGCTAGATGGGACACCATTCAATACACCCATCAATGGTAGCCGGTTGCACAAATACTGGCCACCGTAGTAAGATAAATCCAGATTGGTGATGGCACGTTATGAAAAGCTATTCTACTAAACCATCACCGCTAGATCTAAGAAGGTCAAGCCAAATCAAGCTAGATCCATTCAGATTCAGCCAGATCTGACAAGATCGAAAAAATCCATCAGAATCCAAGAAGGATCCAGATCCAGATCCAGATAGGATCAAGATGAAAGCAGATCATCAGACTGACTGATGGATCTACTACCAAGTATTTATCAGAACTTCCAAAGAACCACCAACAGTCAGATCAAGCATGGATGAAGCTGATTACCAATTTAGAAAAGTTAAAAATCAGAACATCTCGAGATCTCATCTAAAAAACTCTAAAAGAGCACTTTTCTCATGATTTTTTAAGATCCCCTGGGAGATAGCTCTTGAAACTTGGACAGTCACCAGATCTAACTTAGATGCATCCATGAAAATCTCTGCGAGAGCTCCTAATGGAGGAATCATCATTTTTTAGTGTATGCGAGAGTTTTAAAAAGCTGAATATTCAGAACCCTTGCAGAGCCTCAAGATCATCTTACCAACCCTTGCAAGGTGCCTAAATGGAATCAGAGCAGTGAAATTAGCCTGTCTACATGGTCTGATCTTGAAAATCCAATCACAAGAACAAGTTGTGTGAGAGATCACTTCCTGCAAGAGTTGAACACTCGCAGATAGCCTAAACCCACGCAGAACCTTCGCATAGTAGTCAAATCACCTTCTGAACTCTCGCAGACCTCCCTGAGGTCTTAGAATTTTGTGAAGAAGGTGTCTGCCAAAATTTGGGTGGAACTGAGCAAGGGAAAGTGGATTTCACCTAATATGCACTCTAAATTCCGCTATATAAGGGCTGAATTTGAGTCATTTGTCACCTTTGCTAGCGAAGCTCTGCCAAAATTTATACTAAAATTACCAAGTTCTCCGTTTGTGACCAAACTTCCTACCATCTATCATCTGATCATACTGAACACCAATCTGCGCTCTGAACTACACTTCTTATTATCCAACACTCATTATTCATAGTTTTCTGTCGTTTCCACACCCTTTTCCATTTTTCACCGTTTTTTCTATTTTTCCGATCGCTAATCATCACTGCTAACATGGCCTCCTCATCCTCTGAAGACTCGGGCGCCAAACAGATGATCCAGCATGACATCCCCGAGGCCACACAGATTTGGAATCTACCCTCTAACGCTCTGATCCAACCATGGCTATAGACAACCGGTCCACTTCTAGTGGCAATGGGTTTTTACCTGACGCTCTTCCATTATGAGATTAACATGGGCCTCGCGCTTCACACGTATGCCACCTGGAATGAGGAAAAGACTCGTTTCCACTTCCTGTACCAAGGTACCACATACAAGGTTAGGATTAATGCCAACTCGATGGTTGATAAATTTTACAGTTTTTAGGACAATAATGATTGTACTTTACAATCATAGAGAGTTATTGGTTGCTTAATCAATGAATCTATCAAGTTCTACACATTAAATCTTGATCTAGATTCACTACACTTGGATTTAAGCAAGAGCAATGGATCAACACATCATTTTTTTAGTGAGAGCGGCTTCACACGTGTGGAGTATTGTCCACTGTACGGCCTGCACCTGAAACAACAAGTACAATGATACTAGATAGCAATCATGCATAAAAATCACAAGACAAATGACTAGAAATCTCACAAAAGGGTAGAGTGCAAAAGTCTCATCATTTTTCTTAGCAAAATGATGATCCTTTTATGGATCAAGTACATCCATGAGTCTGGTACAGTCCAGCAGGCCTTCACACGTGTGAAGAGTTCCACGTCACTCAGATCTATCCATTTTATCCATCCTTGATCCTTATCCAATAGTTGACCTTCTAGAATATGACTAAAGTCCAAAAAGCTAGTCTCCTAGAATATAGAAATATTTCCTACAAAATAGGATCTAAGGAAAATGGTCATCTCTTATCTTCTAGTACTCTATACACACGTGTGAACATCCACTTGCCATGTGGGAGCATTTACTCATGCACATGCAAGGAAAAGCTAATTTGTAGGTGACTAGTCAACTTGACTAAAAACTAGTCATTTCATGTTCACACTAACTAGAATGATACAAAATCAATTTGGATATATACAAACATGAAAAGTACATCCTTTCACATGTGGGAACAGGCTCCACACGTGTGAAATCATATCATCAACATATTCTAATGTTTGATCAATATTTACATGAACCAATGTCAAGTGAGAAGTGACAATTTTCAACACTCCTCCTCACTTCTAACTTGGCAAATCTAGTGTACATCTATCTACAATTCCAAGAGCATATCTTAACTTAAAAAATGGATCTTTGGACAATGGTTTGGTTAAGATATCAGCTATGCATTCGGATGATGGTACATGATGTAGTTGCACTTCCTTGGATTGTACCTTCTCCCTCACAAAGTGGTGAGCTATCTCAATATGCTTTGTTCTAGCATGGAAGATAGGATCTGAAGCAATTTGTTGAGAAGCTTGATTGTCACAAAATATGTAAGGGATCTCCTCGGCCTCTAGCACATGTAGTTCCATCAAGAGTCTTCTTAGCCATAGGAGCTCTTTGGTTGTTGAAGTCAATGCCTTGTACTCGGCTTCACAAGAAGATAGTGAGATTGTATCTTGCTTTTTGGAAAGCCAAGATATCACTCCTCCACAAAGAAATGTTGCAAATGCACTGATGGACTTCCTATCCATCTTGTCACCTACAAAATCTGAATCCGAGTAGGCTCTCAAGTGCAAGTTAGATCCTTCATAAAGTATGCCAAAAAATCTAGTACTAGAAACATATCTAAGTACTCTTTTGGCACTTTTCCAATGATGAACTAAAGGAGCTTGCATACTTTGACTCAACTTGCTTACACAAAAACTTAAGTCAGGTCTAGTGATAGTTAAATAGATTAGAGAGCCTATAAGCTTCCTAAAGAGAGTGATGTCCTCAAAGGATGCTTCATCACCTTCATTAGTTGCTTTCACAACATGCTCCATAGGGGTGTCAATCCCCTTGGAAGTAGCATACTTAGATTGACTTATGAAAGTACAATTGCTACTTCTAGACACTTCTATCCCAAGTATAAACTTTAGGAAGCCTAGATCTACCATCTTGAACTCACTAGATAAGTCAGATTTTACTTTGCCTATGCCATCATCATCATTTCCTGTCATAATAATGTCATCAACATAAAGAACCAAAATGATGATCTTTCCTTCATTACATTTGAAATTTAAAGAAGGTTCATAAGCACTTAGTACAAAGCCAAGGGAATAGAGAAAATCATGCAACCTAGAGTACCAAGCTCTAGGTGCTTGCTTCAAGCCATATAGGCTCTTCCTTAAGTAGCACACCTTTTGCTCCTCACCAACCTTGATGAAGCCCTCGGGTTGCATCATGTAGATTTCCTCTTCTAAGAAGCCATTCAAGAAGGCATTTGTCACATCCATTTGGTAGAGATCCCATTTGAACAAAGTAGCAATGCAAATGATTAATCTAATAGTTACAAGCTTAGCTACAGGTGCAAATGTTTCTTCATAATCCAATCCTTTTATTTGAAGAAATCCCTTAGCAACAAGCCTAGCTTTGTATTTACTAATAGATTCATCTTGATTGTACTTAATTCTATAAATCCACTTACATGCAAGTGGTTTCTTTCCTCTTGGAAGATTTACAAGATTCCAAGTATGATTCTCTTCTAATACATCATACTCTACTTGCATTGCATCTCTCCAAACTTTAGATTTACATGCTTCTTCAAAAGATGATGGTTCTTCAATCAATGTAGCTAAAAAAGAGTAAGAGGTAGAAGATGTAGAGCCTTCCTTTTGCTTTCCCTTGTCCACATAGGTAAGCCTTGAGGGCTCGGCCTTGCTCCTTGATGATCTTCTTGGCCCCTTTTGACTCGGATCCAAATCTCCATCCTCGGGTTTGTCATGATCCTCCTCGGGTTTGTCAAGATCCTCCTCGGATTTGTCAAGATCTTCAACGCACAATGGGTTAGATCCATTTGACAAGCTCTTAGCGAATTGTGACTCATCAGAAAGTACATCCTTGCTTACCTTTACTTTCTTGGATGTAGGATCATATATCCTATATCCCTTGCTATTTTCTCCATAGCCAACAAATATTCCTTTGAAGGAGGTAGCATATTCTTTTCTTCTAGTCTCCAAAGGAATGTGTACATAACAAGTACATCCAAAGATCTTAAAATCTTTTACATTGGGTTTCTTATCAAACAAGGCTTGATAAGGTGAGATCCCATCTATAGCACTACTAGAAGTCTCTTACACAAATAATTAGCACATGTTATGGCTTCTCCCCAAAATGAGATGGGAAGTGATGCATCAATTTCACAGATATAGGCGGTCGAACAGTTTCTGTTCATTCTTTCTTCGTCCATTTTTGAGCTCTCGGGCTCCTCAACATAGGATGAACTGTTGTTGTCCTCCTGTCTGTTTTGTGCTGATTTGTTCCTCGGGTTTCGGCGGCAATCCACAGTTGCATGACCCTTTCTTATGGCAATGGATACACTCAATTTTGGGATTGAGCCAGCATGTATCTACTGTATGCCCGTCTCTTCTACATCTCACACGAGTCTTTTTGTCTACACCTTGCTGCTTGGACCTCCCTTTGCTCTTCCAGTTGCTTTTGCTAGTCCCATCTACTCCGAAGAGGGCCTAGTCAGAACCATCTTTGTGATCAAAATTTTCTCTAGCCTCGACTTCCTCTCGAATCTCGACAATCGCCTTTTTGAGATTCATGGTGGGATCTTTCGTGAGCATGGTTCTCGTCGTTTGGAATGATCTGGACAAGGCTCTCAACGAGCACATCAGCTGCTTCTCAGCTGACACTACATTCTCTGCTCCAGAGTTATGTAGTGATAGGAATAGATCCTTCATCTTCCTTACGAAAGAAGTGAGTTCCTTCCCATCCCACTATAGATTTGTCAGCTGATCTTCCAGCATCATGATTTGACTTTTTGATTTTGTCTGACATCTCGTTGGCAATGCATCCCACATCTCCTTAGCTTTGGAGAGTGTAGCCAAGTCAAGTGTGAGACTATCTTCAATGGAAGATGATAGCAAGGCTACTGCCTTGTTTTTTTTCTCCCTCTATTCACATAGCTCCTTGTCTGATGTTGTAGACATCTCTTCTGTGCCATCCACATAGAGGAATAAACCTTCGCCCTTGAGTATGAGTGATGTCTTAACTCTCCAAGCTAGAAAGTTAGATCCTGAAGAATCAAGAACTATGCAGATCTTGCTCTGCATGCTGCTGATTGAAGCCATTGCTTCTTGGACTTTGTTCTTTTGTTGATGGTTGTTCGTCTAAATGCTTGGCCTCCTGGATCTGATAGCTTCTTGGCTATGTCAGATTACGACAACATAGGTAGGCTCTGATACTACTGATGAGAATGGGAAAAATCTTTTGCGGTCGCGAAACTGTCACGAGCTTCATTGAAGAGCCAACAACATATCTAGAAGTTGTCCAGAGTCTAGAGGGAGAATTCTAGAAGCAGACAATGTGAGAGAAAATCAAATCAATGAGTCAAAACAAGGCATGGACACTAGAGCCACTGCCCGAAAACAAAAAGATCGTCAACTGCAAGTGGGTGTACAAAAGAAACTTGAAATCAGATGGCACTGTTGGGCGTTACAAAGCGAGGCTTGTTGCAAAGGGCTACACAAAGGTATGGTGTCGACTATTATTTTGACACCTATTCGCCAATGGTCAAGATGACAAGCATTCAACTGCTCCTTACATATCCTACACAACAAAATCTGGAGATTCACCAAATTGATGTAAAGACAGCCTTTCTCCACGGAGACCTAGAAGAAGAAATCTTCACGAAGCAGCCTGAAGGATTTGAAGACCCCACCAACAATTGACAATATGTCTGTCGATTACAAAGGTGCATTTATGGTCTGAAGCAGGCATCACGAGCTTGGTACAAGAAGCTCGACAGTCTTCTGAAGTCTCTAGACTTCAATCCTACACAACCAGACTACAATGTCTACATAAAGAGAGTAGGAAGAGATTTTGTGATTCTGACTATTTTTGTAGATGATTCTCTCATGATAGGAAACTCCTTGATGCTAATCAAGGACACAAAGAGTCAGATTTCTAAAAATTATGAAATCATAGATATGGGAGAAGCAACAAAATGCCTTGGGCTAGAGATCAGAAGAGATCGAACAAAAGGCGAAATGCATTTGAGTCATTCAGAATACGCCAGAAAAGTGCTAAAGTAGTTTAGAATGATGGACCGGACCGAGCCTAAAAAATTTTGGAAATAAAGAAAAAGCCACACCAATGATAGCATGAGCAAAATTGATGAAGCAAGATTGTCCGAAAACAGAGGAAGAAAAACAGAAGATGGAAGGTATACCCTACCAAAATCTGATCGGTAGTATGATGTACCTTACAATTTGTACCAGACCCGATTTGGCTTTCTCTATTTATGCTTTAAGTCAATTCTCTTCCAATCCTAGCCTGGCACATTGGCAAATGGCAAAATGAATTCTACAATATTTGAAGGGTACCCAAAATATGGGATTAACCTACAAAGCAGACAACAAAAGGAAATGATTCGAGCTGCACCACTACAGTGATACAAGTTGGGTGGGCTGCAAAGATGACAACAAGTCCGTAACAGGAGGATGCTCAATGGCGTGCAGAGCAGCAATCAGTTGGATATGCAAAAAGCAAACATTGGTAGCCCAATCCTCATGCGAAGCTGAATATGTCGCAACTTTAAAGGTGGCGAACGAGGTAGTTTGGTTGTAGATAATGTTGGAGACAATTGGCATACCACAAGGAGAACCATGCACGATGATGATGGACTCTCAAAGTGCCATATATCTGTCCCAGGATCCTGTCTTCCATTCAAAGACAAAACACATACCTCTGAAGTACCATCACATTCGAGATTTGTTCTAAAAAAGAGAGCTCCAAATCCAATACATAAAGACTGAAGACATGATTGCATATTTGCTCACGAAGCCGCTTGACAAGCCGCTCTTCGCAAATCAAAGAAATTAAACATACAAAGTTGCAAGGTTCAAGAGGGAGTGTCAGAAATTGTGAGCTCCTGCAACTTTGTCGTGAAGCGAAGCGAAGTGAAGCGACACAAAGCGAAGCGAAGGTCGAATGGAAAACGATTCGTGAAAGTCAAAGATACCTCCAGGATCAAAAGACACGACATGAAACAAAACGAAAAGAAAACGAAGAAAAAAATTTCGCGCTACCAACTGGCAGCTCAACAGGGGTGGTGTCTTAAACTTCACGCTCAACTAAAACAATTAGCAATAACAGAGAGTAACTAACTAGTTGATTAGCATTAACTACTCTTGTGATTCTCTGTTTTACACACAGTGGAGATATAATCGCAATTCTGGATCAACTGAATATAGAGAGAAAAAAACGAAAATTGTTGTGCATGAAAGTCTGCCAACAAGCAAAACACAGCGATAGAGCTGAGTGTCAGGCCGCCAATGAGCGAGACACTCATCATCTCGCTCTAAAAATAAAAAACCGATAATATAGTTGTCCATCTCTTTGATTTTCGTCGTCTTGATTGCTAGAATGATTTGTGGTCTGTGATCTATAATTGAGTGTTTAGAATCTTGCAAGCTTCTGCGTAAGAAAATCCAATAAAAACAATCTGTTCGCAAAACATAATCCGTTTGCGACACATTGGTCAAGGTCCCATAGTCCAAAATTTTCTAGAGAGAGTGCACTCAAGAAGGAGATTCTCAATTATTGGTGCCTCGTTCTCTGAAAGAGTTAATGAATTTGTCGAACAAATCGATTTGACAAGGCGAGACCATGATGTTAAAGCACCAATTCAAACTGTCAGATGCAAGAGGCCATTACAAAAATGGAGTGCTGATAATGATAATGTGTCTCATTGTCCAAATATAAAACACGTGAAAGGGTATACACAAAGAGTAAATCCAATCCTCCAGGTTGTAGTCAATCTGGGATTTCCAATACATCTCTCAATGTGTTGGGACAAGTTATTCTGCAATTTCCTGTTGATGTGCTTGAAAGACAATTGAAAAATAGTTGGTGGGCTATTCGATGTACTGGTAGCCAGATCAAATGTGAAGCTATGAAGGTTGCCGGTAGAGGACGACACAACAAGTTAATCAAATCGAGAGTGACACCTAGCTTTTTGGAATAAGAAAACATCAAAATGGTTACACAAATCAGTTTATGTGGTTTTGTGTAAGCGATATAACTTGTATCTGGAAAGTCAATTCTAATGTCACTATGTCACTTCCAATCATTAACGATGTTTGGTATGTGCAACAAGGAACAAATCTTCTACAATCTGAAGTAGACTCATTAAACCAAGGTGGATATATCGGACATCTAGTTTCCCAAATTATTTCACATCAGAGAAACAAAACCAGAGAACTCCAAGAATCTACAAATGTCAGTTGCAAATAATCCTAACTTGAATTTCACAGCCAATCCAACGTCAGAACATGGACAAATGAGACATAGATTTGGCATGTCAAAATTTGCAAAGGATTGAATGGAAAAGGTAATATCATTGAAGAGGTAATCAAAGTACCCTCATAACATATGGAGCTATATATCCTTAATATTTTTGATAGCATTCGAACAAGTGTAACTTATCAGGTCACGATTGGTAATGAGCCATTGTGCACATGTGTGTAGATTTTTCCTTGAACTTGACCATGAAAAAATACATACCTTGCAAGCATATGTATTTTGTTTACTTGAATGTCAAGGGGCTAGATGTAAATGATAATATGTTCATGCATCAACTCGTCTTGACACTACAAGATCTCTTTCATATATTTGCTTTGCCCTCAAATGGGTTTAACCTAGGACATCCTAAAGTAGATGGTTTTTGGTACATCAGTTATTCAACTCAGGTACAGGATATATAGTAAAATTATTTTAGACTCTTTCTCATAGTAGTTAATTTTAAACATTTTCTAATGTCGTTACGTCTTCTTAGTACCTTAGCTGAAATAGATTTTCAGGGAACTGAAAATTCTAAGGAGGGAAGAAGAGTGGACATCAGTGGTAGTAAGTGTGATCGGAAAATGTATTTTGTAGTTAGGATTTTGGTAATCCCAGTAAATAATTGCTTAATACTGGATATTAATTTCATGGATTAAATTCATTTAATTTAATTCGTAACTGATATATTTGTGGCCATTGAGTAGTCCATAGTTTTGGATGTCAATTGTGATGTTAGAAGTAGAATCTGATACGTGAATTACATTGGATCTGTTAGTTGACAAAAGCTTGTCCCTAAAATTGATGCATCAGTAGGATTTCAAAACCTATCACTAACCTGGAAGGATCAGAGTGTATGTTGAACCGTGTTAATTCTTCTGTTTAAATCACAGAATCAGGTGTGGATTTGTTGTATCCATCTGATTGGCATGCCAGTCATCCAAATAAATGGATTCTCCAGTGTTTGGGAATAAAAGATAATATCCTATATGAATATTAGGACAACTAAATGATCAATGGATCTCTAGAATATCAGATAAGGCGATTAAGGATTTTCTGGAAGGAAAAGTTGATGGTATGGGACATCAGTAATTCTGGAAAGGAAATTCTAGGACTGTAAAAGATCTGATGATCAAGGGTGTATTTTGGTACCTAGTCGCGATATGGGAAAAAGAAAACCATTGATCAAATGTGGGGTATTTTGGGAAATTTTGAGGTTTAATCTAGATCCCAATGTGGTATCTCATTATTTACAAAATTAGAGGCCCTCGAATCTATTTCTTGCTTTCTTAATTCATCCTTTACTTCTTAGTAATTTCTTGAATATAAGACATCGAACTGATTTATATGATTCTTTCTAGCATGAAGTTATTCTTCTGAAATATTGTTATGTCATATAAACTACTACTTGTGTAAACTGACTTGGAATTTAGATAAATTCTTAGGTTAAAGTGTTTCAATTTCTTAAACCTGAAATATCTCTTTGTGCAAAATGGATTTCAATGGAATGGTAGTTTCTGTCACTCGGGTGGAAAATATTTGAAGGGAAGTCATGTGTGTAATAGAGTGAATCCTTTCAGTGGAATGCACTTATTACTGACTTTTCTTGGATTTGGATATTTTCATATATCATCTTTCCAGTTAAGCTTTTATTGAAATTGATAATTTCTTTAGAAGGAGGGGTGAAGTGATGGGATAAAACTCTATTTGGGGATCTGTGGTTTGCATAGTTTTCGGAAGAGAACCAGCTGTGGTATAGAAATGGGATTTGTTCTGAAATAATTTTGGATAGATTCAGAGTATGATACCTAATTGGAACTTTTCGAATAAGATAAATTTTCTAGGAATTGTGTGGACAATCTGGATCTAGAACATGTTTGAAATTTGAATCACTATCTATAAGTAGTACAGTAAAAGGTCAAAGGTTACTAATTCAATTTTAACTGAAATAGAAGTAAGTTTGATCGGAACTTACGTCTGAGAGTTCTGTATTGGATCAACCTAATCTTAGTTTAGTCCTAGGACCATAGAGGAGTTGATTGAGTGGAAGAAATAATGTAACTAGAGGTAAGTTGGATTGAAAAACTGTTGAGAGTGAATATTATTTGTCTCAATATTTTCTGGATATGTTATTTACTCATGAGAAATAGAAAATCTTTTGTAGCTGAGTTACAAGATCTCAGTGAGATATGTGAGTAACATATCTGGGTTATGTAAGAATCTGCCAGATAAAAATGTGTTTATGTACTGGGTCATAATGACATTATTCACATATGTGCACAAGTAATGTTCTATGAATCTATTGTGTATTCCTAGTTACTAGAGTTATTTGGTGCACTTAACCTAGTCGATAAACATAGACATATGATCAAGTATTGTTTTGACAGATACTTGTAGAGTTAACAAATCTTTGTATATAAGATTTATGGATTAACTTATAAATGATTTGGATAAGGATCTAAATGTGGTGTTATATGATTATAATTGAATCTCTCTACTCCAGTTTTTCATTCTATATATTAATGATTTTCCTAGAGATTCTAGTGGAATGAATTATCATATCTTAGAATTGGATTCTAAGGATAGTTGTACTTGGAAGTTTTTTATTAATTGTCTGCCAGAGTTTGTGGATAATTTTAGACTGTAATTATTATTTCTTTTTTTTTAACTTTAATCTCTAAGTTAGAGAATATTTCACTCAGTGGTTCATGTAAGTGTTTTACATGAAGGTGATGTTAGTAACTTTTGTTGAGTGTAACCTAGTTGAGAAATTTATTGCTTAGTGTACTTTTCAATCTTGAATCGTACTCCAGAACAAAGATTAATGATTGGAAATAGGTTTATCTCTAAGTACTTGTTTGATATGGAAGTCAGACTAAGAAAAATGATTTCCTTGGTTCATATTGAAAGTTAAAGGAAATGCTCCTATAATTATTTCTTGTTTTGAGGAGCTTCTAAGGATAGAAGCAGTTTAAGGAGGGAAAAATGTCATGGCCATATTCGGTTAAGGACCTGGAATAGTCCTAATATGGTAGACCGGCCCTCCAGTATTCGAGATTATTGGTCACGTCGTGATTTAATTCCACGTCAAGGCCTGTTTGTGACTAATTACCGTGAGAGGACCCAAACACTCTAATTGAGACATATGGAGTATTGCATGTCTGTGTGATGGATATAGGCAAGAGGACTGCATGAAGAGATGTGATCTATTTATAGTTCACCTGCATGGGGGTTGCATGGTTTCATGCACATGACTCTACTCTATATATAATGAGGTAGGGATTCTCCCGTCGACATATTGGGTTTAGGTGGGCAGTTTCTCTCTTCTCCTCTTGCTTCACATGGCATGGCTTGGGGGCTAGATCCAAGTTTAGGGGCTAAATCCAAGTTTGATCTAGGATTGCTTGGGTGGTTTGGCTCCATAGTCTCTCTTATTGTGTTCTCCTAACCTCATCTTAGGGGTAATCCTTTTAGGGTCTTTACACTTACAGTCTTCGACATCTCGAACTGACTCACTTCACCTCCCTCTTTCTAACATGGTATCCAAGCTCAACTATTTGATATCTTTTTTGATATCAGAAAGATATCATTAGATACTTTTCATAGTATCATATCAGATCACACTTGCTCTTATTCTTCAATTTGTGATATCAAATTTTAGTATCTAATAATTGATTTCAATTGTAGCGTCACACAACATCTTTCTTAACGTCATCGATTTATCGACAAACTAAAGTTCCAGATGGATTCTCAAAGTAAAGTCGGTCTCATCGTAGACAAGCTAAATGGATCCAATTACTATTTGTGAAAATTTAAGATGAAAACCTTGCCAATCACCAACGAGTTGTGGTTGTCACATGTATCGAAGTGAAGCTTGAAGACGACACAACTGACTCAAAGTGGAAGTAGGATGGTAAAGCTTTCGCGCTTATTATCTTCAATATATCAAACACTCAAATTGGCCACATATCTGAAGCTCACTACATGATGTGAGAAACGTAACTTCTAAATTACATCTAAGAAGAGAATTCTTCACTATCAAGATGTCAAATGGTGATTCACTTCAGAATCATGTTAATCAGTTTAAGAATCTCTTGCAACAGATGGCCGCTGTCGGATCGATCATCGACGATCAAGACACAATCATGACATACCTTTCAAGCTTGCCCTCTACATACGAGAACTGGGTGATGATCATATCAACACACTTAGATTTATCTCTTACTATAGTTATTACTATGTTGCTGCAAGAAGACAATCAAAGAAGTCAAGACACCTCATCAACTTCATCATCTCATGCTCTATATGTCAATAAAGGCTCAAAATGATAGAAGCAGAAAAGTTCTAAGCAATATGCATCAAATCAAAGTCAAGAGCACTTATCAAATCCACAGTCGAAGAAGAAAATGTTCTATAAGTATTGCTGTTGACAGATCCCTTGCTCCAGAGGACCTGTTGTTTTCTCGTTTCTCTGGTTCTTTTTTGCCACTTCTTCAAAACCGTTTCTGCCTGTTACCAGGCTTAATGACATTCATTAGATGTCTTCTTGATTTAACAATGCCAACCCAGGCAGAAGGGACAGAGTGTCGTTGTAGTATTTTCTTTATGTCCTGCCTGTCAGAGGACTACTCAGAGACGTCACTCTTGAACGCACTTACATTCTACATAGGATGCAAGCCTAGAATGCTCATTCACATATCAGCATGCAAACCAATGAACGTTCAGTAGTTTTCTACAGCTACCTACACTTAAAACAGACTAAAATCGGAGCCTACACTACATTAACACTGAGCTACCTTGGATGGATTCATCAAAAATTGGTGGTAGGAACAGATTTGGATGGACGGTTTGGTGACGGTAAGGAAACATGATGAAGGCTTGGTGAAAGGTTGAAGGAACTAATAGTTCTACAGTTGCAGCCTTGGACCCTTGCAATGTCGAACTTTGACCACCACTTGCTGGGTGAGAAAGTGCCTTATTTTGTAGGTACACGACTGTCTTCATCTTTTCTGTTCTGCACTCTTTCTTTTGATCCATTACTTTGGATCTCTTTGGGTTTGGTAGGAGGGAATTCAACTATCATTGCTCAGAGAGTTTCTTTTGATCAAGATTGATCTGCCTCATCTATTGCCTAAGTTTTGTCCTTTCCTTCTCATCTTCTTGGATCTGTCTCTTTATTTGTTCTGGCTGCTTCACCTGCTTCTTAGATCTTCGTTTGGCTGATCAACCATTGTAGGTGGCAGTTAGTCTCCGCAAGACATTTGCAATGATCTATTGCTTCGATAAGACTATCAAAACTGGAGATTTCTCAGAAAAACAGTAAATTGATGATAAACAAACAGATGGAAGGAAGGATGGTGGTGACAACGGTAGATGGTGTGGGCGATAGGCATGAGAATGGGCGCATGAGTATGGCACGAGGCCGGTTGACGAAAGAGACTGGTTTTCCAATGTTTGTTTTTCTCTTTCTAAAGGATCTTCATCGTGGCTGGGGTACTTCTTCTGATTGAGTCTCTTTGGACTACCCATCTATCTTCTTAGCCTTGTTGTTTTCATATTTGACTTGTGACCTTGGCTGTCGATCTTGCTGGTGTTGTTGCTTGGCAGCGTAACTACTCTAGTGGATCCAAGCAGAGCCACTCTCTCCCCCCCCCCCCCCAAAATCTGTTGGTGGGGATGTTGTTGCTGGTGACTATTCATGTTCAGGATTGGATCGGCATGTGGAACACGTAGTTGAAACTCGCTGAACATGCTACTGGACTAAAGATTGAACAAATTTTAACTAAATTTGTTTCGATCTTGCTGTAGTTGACTCAAAGAATAATATGACAATGAGATGCAGGAATCAACTCTAAGTTGACATGGATTTTTCATATGTCTCAAAAATCCTAAACTGTTGTACAAGATAATCTGAAGATGGATAGATGAATGAAAATGTGTTCTGGAGATGCTCTACAGAAGACACTCTTGTAGTAGCTATTCTTCATGCAAAAATCAATCACATAAAATAGGTGAAGAGAAACAAAGAAATGAACAAACATTACAGAGAGTGAGAACTGTATAGCACTTGTCGAACAAAACTTGCATTCATTGACATTGATAATTCACCTTGACACGTGCAAGTTTGCATTGGTTTTAGAGTAATGAGAAGTACTCTGATATGCCCTTGTCAAAACAAGACAAGGTTGGGGACACTAACATCTATCATCATGGATAACAGATGTTGCAAGATATAGCATGAGATGCAGGTATGGTTGAGGTACTATGTCCTGAGGACCTCGTCGAACAAGAGATTCAGAACCGAATCTCTAAGTGGATTTCCAAATCCTAGATTTGTTGTGTATTGGCACATTGGAAATCTTATATGCATGTGGAAAGACAAATAGATTTGAGTTTGTAGAAGGGGAGAAAAACTGTCAATTCCCTGTGGAGGTTGCTCTTGGTTGGACATTGTAGCAGATGACGGAATATCGGTTTCACTTTCTTTCAACAAAGACTCACTTCATATTGTCTTTTTGCATTATGGCACTGGCGTATTGGACGGTGATGTAGAAGTTTACAAGAAACTTCTCGATCGAGCAGCAGGTTTAACTGTTGGTTGCTATGGTGCTCATGTTGTTGTTGTGAAGATCCTGATATTTTATAACTGACGTGACGGGCAGGTAGGATCTTAGCGTGTTGCTTTGGACAGTCTTTGAAACTATGTTTTCTTATACAGTCTGGACACTCAGGATGGTACTTGGTCTTGACTGGATAAGCAACCATGAAGTGGCCAGTTTCACCACAGATGAAGCATCTGGTGTGCAGTGGCCCTTGTATAACTGCATAACCATCTTGTATGGCTAGTGGTTCCAGACTTTCTGACGGATAGTCAGGATAAGGCAAGGCATTTCCATATTGGGATGGGTGTTCTTCATATTGTTGAACTGTATGTGCTTGGATAGGTCAATATGAAGGACAAGCATCAACAGAATGGTAGCCCGGCAGTGTGGGCACCATATTGTTTTTCGTCTATAAGGTACATGTGCAGGGTTTGACTGACTAGGCATACTGCTTTGGATAGACTTCAGGGTAGCTTGAAACTCATTGGTGAGTTTTTCCATATGTAGTTGATGTTGCTTATAAAGCAACTCCAACTGGGATTTCCAAAGCTGATCTCGGGTGTCCTCGATCGACTTTGACTCATGGACAGGAGCATGTGGTGCTCTTCTTTCCCTGGACTTGTCGTCTAATCCATCTTGGAAGGCCTACTAAGAACCAGATGACGAGCATTCGTTCGGAGGGCTGCTCTTGTACTTGACTTTTGAGACGTTTGACATACGCGTTCGTCTTTTGTCATTTTGATATTACTTAGCTTGACAAAAGGGCTTTCTATCAAGCGAAATGGCTTGAAGTGTTTGATAAAGGCCTCCTTCAAGAGTGACCAGTCACGTTTATCTTCACGATCAAGGTTAAAAAACCATTCTCATGCTCGATCGATCATGGTCATCGAGAAGAGTTGAATCATGGCGTCGGGTGATGTCTCGCCATATACATCACATGCATTCTCAAAGATTTGCAAAAATCTTTGAGGGTCCGAACAATCGTCAAACTTTGGTAGATCTAGCTTGGGTGTACGTCTTTCAAGATGAGCTTCGTGGGTAGCAGAAATTCCATTAGTGTTGGTTCTGACCTGGGAGGGGTCAGCGCCATAAAAATGAGGTCGTGCACATGAGGACTCGGCTTTATCAGGTTCTTGTCCCTCGAATGGGTTTGTTGATTGGTCTTGTAGTTTGGCTCTCATTCAGTAGAACCTATGACGTGTGATTTGTTCAGCTACAGGGGACCTGATCTTGTATGGATAATCGTTTGAGACTTCTGGATTCATTTGTTGGTCCATTGGGTACTAGTGTGTTTTTTTATTGTTGTTTGGATTTTTTGAGTTTTTGTGGTTTGAAATTTTTTTTTTTTTTTTTGGGTTTTTGCGGTCCCTACGGTTTACGGTTGCGGTCCGTTGCGGTCAGTGTGGTTATAGCGATCGAAGGTGGCCATGGGTAGTCGTAGGGCCGACATGTGTGTTGTGGTGGTCACGGAGCAATATGGATGGTGGTTTGTTGTCGATTGTTGATGGTTGTGTGACAGGTGCAGTTAGTTGCGGATGTGAGGAGGGTGGGTGACTGCGGTGGTAAGGGTGATGGCGGGCTGATGCGGGTGACGGATGGTTGCGGTTAGCTGCGTACAGTTATGTTTAGCTGTGGTTGATTGTGGTTGCGGTGGCCATGGTAGATGACGGTTTTAGCGGTGTCAGCAGATGTTTGTGGTGTCAGCGGTCTATTTGCGGTGTCAGTTGGAGGTGGTGTAAATGTGGTCCATTACGAGTTTAGTGGACAGTCGGGATCCATGCGGTATCAACGACTAATTACATATTTGGGTAGAGGGTTGCTTATGTGTGGATGGAGTGGGAATGATTGCGGGTGAAGGGTCGTCGGAAGGGTGCGATGGAGTGGGATGAGTGCGGTTAATTGCGAAGGAGGTGGCTGTGGGCAGTCGTAAGCTATATGATTGAGGTCTGTTGCGGTCAGGGGCGACCGAGTGTAGTCGTAGGGCCGTAGGAGTGCGTCTTGTTGTGGAAGGTGCTCGTGAGGAGTGTGGGTGCGATGTCAGCGGTATATTTGCGATGTCAGCGACTTATTGCGGATGCTGTAGGGGGTTGCCTGTGGGTGGTGTTGGCGAGGGAGCGTTGGGTCGTAGGAGGGGATGACTGTTGCGGTTTGTGGCGGTCGAAGGTGGAGGCGGGGAATGTGGTTTTGTGATGGAGGTGTTGGAATGCGGTGGGTGCGATTAGTTGCAGTGATGATGGTGTGTGAATGCAATGGCGTGCGGTTGCAACGGTGGAATGTGGTGGGTGCGGTTAGTTGTGGATGTGAGGAGGGTGGGTGGCTGCGGTAGCAGACAGTGACAACGATGTAGTGCTAGTGGATGGGAAGCTGGGTTGGAGTGCGGATTATATGCCGTGGAATGCGGGGGGTGCAGTTAGTTGCGAAAGTGAGGATGGTGTGTGAATGCGATGGCGTGCTGTTGCAATGGTGGAATGTGGTGGCAACTATGGAATGTGGGTGTTGCGACAGAATGCGGTAGATGGTAGAGGGAACGAAGTGCGTAGGTTGAGACTGCACACTAGCTCTCCTATTGAGAATTGACAAAGGGCTCCAATTGAGATGGGAGCGTGAGCTCCGATTGAGATTTGAGCTGGAGCTCCAGTTGAGATGTGAGTGTGAGCTCCGGTTGAGATTTGAGCAGAGTGCTCCGGTTGAGATCTGAGCAGGGTGCTCCGGTTGAGATTTGAACAGGGTGCTCCGGTTGAGATTTCAGTGAGGTTGCTGGTTGAGATTACACTGAGGACTCCGGTTGAGACATAAGTGAGGCGTTCGGTTGAGATATGAGGAAAGGGAAGGAGCGTGAAGGGCTGTGTGGAGGAAGACGTGATGACGACTAAATGGGATGTTGTCCTTGACAATGGAATGGAAGGTGGTCACAACGGCCCAGAGCGGGCACGAGTGTGCAAGGTGAAGTGCGGTCGAAAACGAGGAACCGTTCAAGTGCGAGTCCTTGTGGATTACGATTTGTATGGTGAACGAATGGAAGGCGGCTGTTGCGTGGTGGGAATACGGTCAGCTGCAGTGGTAATGTTGTTGCAACGGTGGAAGGCAGCCAAGACGATGGAATGCAGGTGTTGCGGTAGATTATAGTGTCTACGGTGAATGAGGGAGATGCGGCTGTTTGCGGTGTTCGTGATGTGGGGTTGTTGCGATAGTAATCTGTTGTAGTGTGATTACGGATGGATGCGGACTAATGCGGTTGGTGCCGATATGATGGAAGGCGGGCGCAATAGGGTGTGGTTACAATGGATTGCGGTCTATGGTTGCGGGGGGTGTAGTTAGTGTGAAAGTGAGGAAGGTGTGTGAATGCGATGGCGTGCGGTTGCAACGGAGTGGTGGCAAGTGTGGAATGCGGGTGTTGTGACAGAATGCGGTTAGATGGTAGAGGGAATAGAGTTCATAGGTTGAGACTGCACACTAGCTCTCCGGTTGAGAATTGACAAAGGGCTCCAGTTGAGATGGGAGCGTGAGCTCCAATTGAGATTTGAGCTGGAGCTCCGGTTGAGATGTGAGCGTGAGCTCCGGTTGAGATTTGACAAAGGCCTCCGGTTGAGAATTGACAAAGGCCTTTGGTTGAGATCTGAAGCTGGTGCTTCGGTTGAGATTTCACAGAGACCTCCGGGTGAGATTTTAGTGAGGCCTCTGGTTGAGATTGCTCTGAGGCCTCCGGTTGAGATTCTAGAGAGAGCTCCGGTTGAGATTTTACAGAGAGCTCCGGTTGAGATTTTACAGAGAGCTTCGATTGAGATTTTACAGAGAACTCCGGTTGAGATTTGAGCTTGGGCCCCGGTTGAGAATTGAGCTGGATGCTCCGATTGAGATTTGAAGCGGTGCTTCGGTTGAGATCTGAGCTGAAGCTCTGGTTGAGATCTGAAGCGGTGCTTCAGTTGAGATCTGAAGCGGTGCTTCGGTTGAGATCTGAAGAGAGCTCCGGTTGAGATTTTACAAAGAGCTCCGGGTGAGATTTCAGTGAGGCCTCTGATTGAGATTACTCTGAGGCCTCCGGTTGAGATTCGAAGCTTGGGCTCCGATTGAGATTTCAGCTTGCGGAATGGGAGGAGCTTGAGCTTGAATAGAATCGAATCCAGGTCTGTGAGTGTGTCTGTTGACAAGTGATTGGTGAGGCTAATAGCTCGTGGATTTGGGAATGATGTAGCCAACGATGTGGCTCTGGTCAGTGTGTAGAAACTCAGATTCGTTTAAAGAATTGGAATGTTGTTGCAGGGATCTAAACGTGGACAAGGTTGCGGGTTTCTGATGTAGAAGGTGTTGGAGTTCAATGGGCAACAATGTCAAATGTTGACAGATCCCCTGCTCCAGAGGACATGTTGTTTCTCATCGTTTCTCTGGTTCTTTCTTGCCACTTCTTCAGAACCATTTCTGCCTGTTACTAGGCTTAAAGACATTCATTAGATGTCTTCTTGATTTAACAATGCCAACCCAGACAGAAGGGACAAAGTGTCATTGTAGTATTTTCTTTATGTCCTGCCTGTCAGAGGACTACTCAAAGACGTCACTCTTGAACGCACTTACATTCTACATAGGATGCAAGCCTAGAACGCTCATTCACAGATCAGCATGCAAACCAATGAATGTTCAGTAGTTTTCTACAACTAACTACACTTAAAACGGACTGAAATCAGAGCCTACACTACATTAACACTGAGCTACCTTGCATAACTTGACAAAAACAAGAAACAAAGCTAAACTACAACATGTTAGAAGTCCAAAAATCAAGAAACCAACCAGTCTATTGATTCTTGGACATCCCAAGAACATCAAGAACTGGATTGTACAGAGATATGCAAGAATCACACCACGAATCCAGCCTATTTAGTTTACTTGAATGCTGGCTCCTACATTAATCCACAAGAAAGCAAGAAAGCTAATCCACTCTACAAAAGTAGCAAATCTAATCCACTCTACAATCCACAACCACACACAAAAGTAGGGAAGGGCAAGATCATGAATGCATCACTCAAGAAACAAGCATGATCAAGGAGCCCAAGGGTTGCATCAAACTCGTGAAAGCCCTTCTCATTTCAGCATGGAGTTGATACAATTTACAAAAAGCTCCTCTTCACAAAGAGGGAGTCTCTTAAATAAGCAAGAGAGCTACTTAGGTGGCATCCTAGTGGAATTTCCACATTTCACAAATTACAAGTGGAATAATGTTCTCCACTAGAGGTCACCATCAAAAGGTGCCTCACTCTACTTTCTTAAAGAAGGGTCTACTTGCATTATTACATTTGCCTAGAAATACTAGTTCCTACATGGTCATTCCATCTTCCGGGATTCACCATGAGGCTTGCACAGTTCTTTCATGTCTTTCCTGGCTAGTATTCCTCGGCTCTCATACTCGGTTCTCAATCTTCATTAGTCTCGTCTTCTCAGAGACCTCCTCGGTCTAAGGTGAGAGATGCACTTGAGTTGCTCTGTCCGAGTATCTTGGGGATTCATCAGAATCAGCCAACAATTGCAATCCGCATCACATCGAAAACCGACGCAAAGTCAAGAGCAATTATTAAATCCATAGTCGAAGAACAAGATGTCTGTAAGTATTGCAAGCGCACTAATCATGAGATTCAGGATTGTAGGGTATTAAAAACAAAGAATGCCAACAAGCAACCAAATCAACAGGCAAATGCAGTCACAACATCTCAAGATCTCGACATGGACGAAGGAGCGTTTATAATCAAAGACCAAAAGGCACTATTGGATAATTCTTGGTTTTTGGATTTTTTAGCTACTCAACATATGACCAGTCATCGTGAGCATTTTCACTCCTATACGCCTTACAGTACAAAGAAATGTGTTCATATTGGCGACGAATAGCACACACACTATCGAAGGTGAAGTATAAGATTGATATTTCAGCATGATCAATTCAAACTACTATCAAATGTTTTGTATGTACCTAAACTCTCTAAAGATCTATTACCAATAAGTAGAATCACTGATTTAGGTCATAGGGTAGAGTTTGAGTATGAGCGATGCCGAATTATCGATAGGCCAAATAAGATCCTTGCACTCGGCAAGAGGCATAATAACTTATATAAATTGGCGCATTTTTATTCTGACACTAGTCAAGCCTTGAAAACCTCTATTCTTGTCAATAAAGCATTATTATGGCATCAAAGATTAGGACACTTTAATCATACATCTGTGTAGAAGATGTCTAAAGAATCCCTAGTGCTTGATCTCGACTATCCAACCAAAAAAGTCGACCTGCATGTTTGTCATAGTTGCATTCTTGGAAAGTAGACTATGATTCATTTTAGATCGAGTCATAGGCATGCAGCAAAAGATGTTTTGGACGTTTTTTCATTCAGATATATGTGTTCCAATGCAAAATCCATCGTTGCTTGATGCAAAGTTCTTTATTACCTTCATTGACGAATATTTGAGGAAAACAACTATTTATTTCATTAAGCAGAAATCAGAGGCTTTCAAAATCTTTCGACAATTCAAAGAGCGTACATAAAATCAAACTGGTAAAAGAATTAAAGCACTGAGATCCGGCAACGGGTGGGAATACATCTCTATTGAATTCAAGGAGTATTGCCTTAGCAACGACATTGAGCAACAATAATCTCCTATTCATCTCATTCGAATGGACTTGCTGAAAGAAAGAACAGAACCTTAGTCGAATCGACCAATGTGACACTTCCAAAGTCCTTCTAGGCTGTTTCCACTGTAGCTTATACTTAGAATATATGTCTGACTAAAGGTCTCTCAAACAAAACACCATATGAAGTTTGGACAGTCTTCAAACCATCATTATCGAAATGAGTTTTTGGATGTATCACTTATGCGCAAATACCACAAGATCTCAAGAAGAAGCTTGACTTCCAGAGTATCAAGTCTATTTTCATCAGCTACACTACTTCACATAAATCTTATAAGTTGTATGATTCTGTCAAATCGAAGATATTCACTAGCCGGGATGCCGTCTTTATTGAAGATCAGTTTATTGACCTCAAAGACAAGGGCAAAGCTCATATAGTTGTTGTGGGTATTCCATGCATATAAATAAAATAGCCGGAAGTAGTGGAAATAAGTTGCGAGGCTCGTGGCTTCTTGCATGTATAAGCCCATAGCCCAATGAGCACTTGTAAATAATTTCTTTTGAATAAACTAGACTTTGGGCCATGTAATTAAAATAATATTAGAAGGCCAAAGTTTATGTTAAGTTCTCTAGTTTTGTAATTAGTCAAAAGTCAAAGTGGTGGTAGGTGGGGTGTGCTTCTTTGTGCACCATAGATTAGTTTGTGTTTCTTTTGAAGGGTTAGGATTTCAATCCTACCTTCTTGCATTAGCCAATAGGAAGCAAGGGGCAAGGGGCACCCCAAAGATAAAAAGACAACTCTTGTACACCATTTTGGATGCTAATTGAGAGGAGGAAACTTTACCACTTTGGAGAGCCAAGCATCCTCATGTGCTATTGTGATTCATGCTTATGCTTTTAGTTGATGTTTCTATTTGCTTTCCATTTTGCATTGTTGTTGTTTTAGTATTATTAAAGCTTTTCCATGAGTATGAAATGATGAGGACATGGGCTACCTCCCTCTAACTCTCTCTCTCATTTCCCTTCACCTATTATCTTGATGAATGCATGTGGTTAGTGTTAGTGGAAGTAGAGTTAAAGTGGAGTAGAGTTTGTGTAGCGTTAGGAAAGCAACTAAACTAAGTTAGGTTCCTATCCAAGTGTTCTATCCCTTTTGACAGACGGAGGGCTGCTCACCATCGACTTTATACTCCCTACAATAGTAAAAAACTATTGGACTCTCCCGAATGATCGAACTCTTTTGTTCCTAAGTCGACTATTCCTATTGAAGGTCCTAACTCGTCTACTCCAGACGAACAACTTATCAGCAGCGAATCCGAAGATATCAAGGGCAACGATCTGGCATACCTTCCAGCATTGGGGCCACAACCTAAATGGTGGCAACAGACCTTTAAGGAAGATCCAAAGGCCATCAGGGCATACGTAACGAGCCCACGCCAGTTGCGCATGAATCCCCATTTCGTCCCCATCACACAACGATCAAAATGTTCGAAATGTGGCATTCCCTTGGACCAGATCACTATCAGGACCATGAACTGGCCAAACATTTTTTCAGAACACGGATGGGGGCACGAATGTAGATGCCAAAAGGGCTCTCATCCAGTTTTATAACCGCTATTACAGCTGCCCTGATCCCATGGTCCGTGTGGCAGCCGAATTTGCCGGGGATCTCAAATTTTTGACGAGTGTCACCACCAAATAGAATGACTTCTTGAAACCCATCTTTTTTTTATCGTAACACAGCCTTGGCATCTGATAAAGTTAAAGATCAGCTTCCAGTGGCTCGAGTGTATTATAGAGTGGCGTTATTAGGCCATCCCTAGCCCAGTGGGTCGACCATTTTTGGCTAACTGGCATCCACAAGTCCTTCTTCCCCTATAAGAATAAGAAAAACACTGGAATTCATGGAACAAGTCACCGGCTACCTCATCCGACGGCGAAAAGAGACATAGGGGCACTATTAAACACCATAGTGCCGAGGGACCGACACTACTTCAAGTCGAAGGCCCTGTTGTGGGTATTTCGTGCATATAAATAAAATAGTCGGAGTAGTGGAAATATGTTGCGAGGGTCGTGGCTTCATGCGTGTATAAGCCCATGGCCCAACGAGCACTTGTAAATAATTTATTTTGAATAAACTAGACTTTGGGCCATGTAATTAGAATAATATCAGAAGGCCAACATTTAAGTTAACTTAAGTCTCTAAGTTTTTTAATTAGTCAAAAGTCAAAGTGGTGGTAGGTGGGGTGTGCTTCTTTGTGCACCATAGATTAGTTTGTGTTTCTTTTGAAGGGTTAGGATCTCAATTCTACCTTCTTGCATTAGCCAATAGGAAGCAAGGGGCAAGGGCCACCCCAAAGATAAAAAATGCACCTCTTGTACACCATTTTGGATGCTGATTGAGAGGAGGAAACTCTACCACTTTGGATAGCCAAGCATCCTCATGTGCTATTGTGATTCATGCTTATACATTAGTTGATGTTTCTATTTGCTTTCCATTTTGCATTGTTGTTGTTTTAGTATTATTTAGTATGAAATGATGATGCTTGATATAGTGCCATTGAATTCATATGGCATAGTCTCATGTGCCATAGAATATCTGGCGAATCATCACTGGTTCTTGCATCAATAACATTGCATGCTTCGTCTGAAAACGTTACACACATCCCTGCATCAGCTATTCTTGCCACATGGGCTACCTCCCTCTAACTCTCTCTCTCTCTCATTTCCCTTCACCTATTATCTTGATGAATGCATGTGGTTAGTGTTCGTGGAAGTAGAGTAAAGTGGAGTAGAGCTAGGCAAGCAACTAAACTAGATAGTCGAGAACTATTGGACTCTCCCGAATTATCCAATTCTTTTGTTCCTAAGTCGACTATTTCTATTGAAGGTCCTAACTCATCTACTCCAGACGAACAACTTATCAGCACTGAATCTGAAAATGATGATGTTGCAAAGGCTTGCCCTAACTACTTTGCAAGTAAATTTCTGAGAAGTTCTAACTGGATGAATGCCAGTGCATTATGGCCAACTGGCTATTGCGATCTGCGACGTAATTAACTGTCCTACTCACGTTAATTACTTTAGTATAAATAGTTGATTATCAAAGACTTCAAACAACTCTTGCTCAGCTTAGCTTAGATTTTCTTTCAGAGTTCTATTAGAGTATTGCTGCTCGCGCTTACTGCTTATCAACGAATATTGTACTTTTAGATGTCTTCTATATGCGAGTACGAGTAGGTTCCACTCAAGACATGGTTTCTATTACTTGTCTTAGGATCTCCATTGCGGTCTCCCTACTGGATGAACACTCTAATTAAGAAAGGATAGATCAAGCAACACTATGGCGGTCTCCCAACTAGTGAATAACACACTATGACAGTCTCCCAACTAGTGTCTAACAATGAACAATATTAAGCAAACATAAGGGAATGGAATAACGTGCGGGTGGTGGGGGGTTTGGAGATGATAATGGTTGAAAAAGTTTTGGTGGAAGGCGAGGGAAGCGAGTTTGGAGATATGAATGGTGAGAGGAGGTTGAAATGGACGAAGGTGGAGGGGGGGAAATGTTAGAAGCTGGAGGAGATGATGGGTTAGATTGTTGTGTGGCCCCTCCCTGGTCGAGGTTTTGAGGCGCTCCCCCTTCCTGTGAATCAGGCCCTTGTTGTTATCCCGTGGTTGTGGACGAATATGAAATTGTTGGTGCTGGGCATGATCTGGAGGTGGTAGTGCTTGTAATTTTTTGAGTTGTTCTTCCAGGCTCTGGATTTGATTGTTGAGGGAAGCCATTTATGATGTGGTATGTTGTTGTAATTGCTGCGGCTCGGCCTGGACTGCTTTTAGCTTTTGCCCCAGCTGTTGGTATGCTGAATGTGGAAATAGGAAGTGGAGCAAATCGTTGAAAATTGATTGATTTGTCCCATCATAGCAACACGTAATTGTTGGTTGAAACTGGTTTTAGTATCCAAGCGTTGCTGGAGCTGGCTTAGCTGTGTGTCCTTTTGATTTACCTCTGCTTGAAGTTGGTCCATTCTCTCTTGCATTTCATCCATCTTGTTGGAAGTGAGTTGTTCATCCCGATGTGCTCGTGCTACTTGCTCATTGGCTTCCTTTACTGCTTGTGCCGCTTCTTGTAATTGTCTGGTCAGCAGAAGATTTTCCTGTAGCGTCGTGCCCCAGAATGATTGGTAATCAGCAATGGACTGGGCAAGGTAAGTCCGTGCGTCATGATTAGCCCATATTGCCTTTTGCATCGAAGGGGGGAGCTGCTCCCAAGGACCTAGGAAAGGAAGGAATTCATTCCCATCTGGGTAGTGTGGTGGAAAATTAGTGAAGGGAGGTATATTAGTGAATGGAGGGACATAGGGCTCATGTCGTGGGGGGAGTTGTGAAGAGCTAGGTTGATCATGGATAGGAATTTGAGTGGCGATAGGAGGTGTGGAAGAAATTGTGGTAATAGGTGTTTGTAGGAGTTGAGCGGCGAAAGAATCAGAATCAAAGTTAAAATCGAATGCGGAGGAGGGGTTAGTAGTGATGATGGAGGGTGGTGATTTGGGAGTGAGAGATGGTAAAGAAACAGAAATGGTGAGTGGAGGAAAGGAGGTAGTGACTGTGATGGAGGGTGAGGTGGTGGACGGGAGGACCGCAGTGGTGGTGATCATCGTGGCGTCAAGTGACCTGCCCTGTTCCAGAGAAGTTGGTGCCAAACCTGGTTGTTGTGTAGCTTGACCTGCTGTGGTTGGAAGTATCACTGGAGAGGTGGTGAGAGTTGCCACTAGCTGAGCTGAGTACTGGGCCACTAGTTTGTGGTCAAAAGTGCCCAAGTCATCTGTCGCATAGCTATCACCTCCTAAATCCTCAGCATCTGTTACTTGGACATCTGTTTGTTGTGGAGCTGTTGGTTGTGGATCTTTTTCGTCGGCTATGTCTGCTTCTTGAGGCTTGACTGTCGTACTGGATTGTCTGTGGCGCGTGATTGATTTAGTACAAGACACTTTGACTGCCGAAATGCCATATACAACTTTGTTAATGAACACTAGGCCCAATGCAAAGTCCATGAAGGGCGAGAGTAGACAACAATACACACTTCAACCTTCAACACTCTTCACGACCCTACCACAATGGTTTTCAAAGCCTCAAAAGGGAATGCAACATTACTCTGTCATGGCCTTGAAGGACATGCAACAATACTCTTCACAACCAACAAATTTCAAAATCCCATCCACAATGTAGGCAACAATAGTCTTTCCTAGATTGAATTTCAAACTTGAGGATCAACAACATGCCTAGAAGATACTTGGGATCACTAGAACTTGGGCTCCCACAAGCACATAACTAAGTTGTTAACATGTCCATCATACTTGGCCAATTCATAATTGATCCTTCAAAAATGGGAAAGAAAGGGCCCCCTTGGGAGACACAAGACACTGCAGGCCTCGCACAAGACCGTGCGTGTAGCGGAGGCGATGCACTAATTATATAAGCTTGTTTGTGATCGATCTTCTTCGCTTCGTTCTCTTCTATTCTCTAAGTAAACCAAAGTAGCGCGCGCCACTTCCTTGAACATATCTATATTTGTTCGATCAGCTTTGCTTCCTTTGAATCCTCCTTCGCACAAACATACATATTCGGAGTTGAAGCCGCGTCAAGCGAGAAGGCAAGGTCCTGATCAAGTAATAAACAGATGGGGATATATTCTGGGGTGGATTGGCCACGTTGGGAGGCAGAAACTTATCCAGAGCTGGAGGATCTTGCCATCATGGTTCCCATTTTTGCTGCTCTGTTTCCCACCATTCGATTTTTCTTAGATCAATTTGTTTTTGAGGTAAGATCTTCTGACATGCGGTTCTATTGTGGCTTCTTTCGTTGACTGGCATTAACCTCTATTGCCTGATACATGCATGATAAGCCGGTCATTAATGCATCCCTTGTCTGTTGTTCTGTGAGGGTAATCTCTGTTTGTGGGTTGTGTGCTCCTTTGCATTGAGCTTTATCCGATTTTACCCTCTGCGTAGTTTCAGGAGGACGCGTTGTCATCGTCCTGGTGTTTGTTATGGACTAAATCATGAATTTGGCACCGCATAAGAATGATGAGACCATAGAAGATAAAGCAATTAGCGTTCTCCAACTAAGAATACCAAAAGAACATGACATACAACCATTAGCTTATCCATTACAAGGAAGCGTGACGAGTCTTCAACAAAGAACTCAAGAGTAATCAAACTATAAGCTACCAAATGAATGAAAGTACTCCTATATTTACTAGTTGGTCATGAGTTGCTAAGCAAGTTAGGTCATATTCAATGTGCGCCCCTTCTAGAAGAGCCTAAAATAGGTTCTAGGCCCAATATGTAAAATAAGACCTAAAAGTATTGTGAAAACCCTAGATGTAGTGTTGGTTGCTAAAACTTCTCTACCTCAAAACACTCCAAAAGCTATAAAGAAAAATATATCGAAAAAAAGGTTGCTAATATAGGTACCGAAAAAAAAATCTCAAAAGTCAAGTGTTATGTCTATGTCTAGCCGAGGATTTGAAATAATCCTTGACGTGGATATTTGGCACTCTAGTGTTTGAGTTTATTAGTTACGCCTCGATTTCCATTCTATGCCATAAATGTAATTAATAACCTTGAGAGGGTTCAAGCACTTCAATTGTGACTTGTGGAGTAGTACATGTTGTTTGACAATTATATGCATGCAGAGGAGTATCAGTGACTACCTTTGATTTTAGTAATGGAAGAAATATTCATAGGCTCATGGGGTCTATATATGCCTACAGAAACTTGCCCTACGCCACTTCCAAATTCCAGTTTGTAGTTACCAAAATCCTCTCCTCTCTTGTATTCATTCACCATGGCTCAAGGGTGAAGGTGTCGAAGATTGATCTTCAGTTTCTCTTTTTTTTTAAATGCGTCCAGGTCCCGGACGAGCGCCTGGGACCCGAACGCATCTGCGCCCAGACGCTGGATGTGTCCAGCTCAAAAATAAATAAAAAATTGGACGCGTCCGGGCGCCGGCGGACGCGGATGCGAAATGGCCGCGGCCGGCCCGGACACGCATGTCTGCCATGTCACCAAAGGCCATCCCGTCGAAACGTGCGGGCTATTAATGCACAAAAAACCTTCTGATCGACGCAAGTCCAAGCTCTGATACCACTGGAAAGATCAACTCTTGTAAACACCAAAAGGTTGACTGTGGAGCGAAAAAAACCAGAAAGCAGGCCGCAGGGCAGCAGACCGTGCTACCCCGGGCGAGAGAGAGAGAGAGAGAGAGAGAGAGAGAGAGAGAGAGAGAGAGAGAGAGAGAGAGATGGTGAGTGAGAGAGAGAGTGTGTGTGTTTGTGTGTGTTGTGATTTGTGTGTGTGTGAGAGAGAGAGAGATTAGGGTGTGTGCTTGGGTTTAGGGTATAGGAGGAGAGAGAGAGAGAGAGGTAGCCGCAGTTGATGTGGCGGTAGGGCGAGGTGGGGAGCCACATTTCATTTTTTTTCAGGCTATGTGCGGATTTTGGTAGCTACTGCCCAGCGCCCTACTACCTTGCCATCTTCCACGGATTTCTCTACCGATTTGCTATCCATTTTGCTGATTGTTTGGAGGCTGTCCAGTGCCCTACTTCATCACCATTTTCAGCGGTTTTTCCATCATGTTGCAGGACATTTGTGGATCTTACTAGCTGCTGCCCAGCACCCATTTTCAGCTTGGATCTTCAGCTCTCTCTCTCTCTCTCTTTAGCCTCTTATCCAAAAATCACCCAATTCCGTAATCGTTTGCTGTTCCAAATTGCCAAAATCCTGCAGCCTGTTCATCGCTGCCCCAGCCCTTCCGACTTGTCACTTTCGCCTATTATTTTATCCATTTCCAGCCATCTTTCACAGTTTATCAAAAGGCTCTCCAGCGCTCATCCTTAACCACATTTCACGGAATTCCTACTCCGTTTGATATTCCAATTTGACATTTCCAGCGCATTTTTATAGCCTTCATTTTCACTTTCTTCCATTTGTTGATTGCTGCCCTTTCTTAGTTGTGATAATATTGGTTTTAATAGACTAATTTGGGGTGACGACAAGAGTCCGCTCCCTCAAGTTTTCGTCTATTCCTTCCACTATCATTATGGCACATTCACCTACCTTGAGTGAAACTGTTAAGGAAAACTTATCCGATCAGTTTCGGCACATGGATGATACCCTTTCTGGCCTCATTCTTCGCTTCGATACAGTTATGACCGGCTTTGCTACTATGCAGTCACATATTGATTCTTTACAGCCTCATGGTCCTGGAAAAGCTCATGTCTTTCCTTCATTTGGGACTCCCCCTCCATTTGGATTTTCATCTTCTTCTATTAGTCAGCCTGGTGGTGGACCGTTCATTCCACCTAACCCACCTCTTGGTTTCTTTCCACGTCCCCCAGTTCCTAAGCCACACTTTGCTCGAGACTTTCGTGATAGGGTACAACTTGGAGAGAGAGAGAGAGAGAGAGAGAGAGAGAGAGAGAGAGAGAGAGAGAGAGAGAGAGAGAGAGAGAGAGAGAGAGAGAGAGAGAGTTGATTAATGTCTATCAAGTGCCCGTGGGCACAAAAGACAAAATACAATACATACAAAGTAGGAGCAATGTCCATATGAGGACTTATTTCTTCAAAACTATCTCTCTACCGAAAGTCCTCTAAGTACGAATAAAACAGCAATCTGACATCATGCAAGAAGGAGATGCAAGAGCTTAACCTCCCGCTCTGCTGAGGTACGAAGGCAAGAGCTTAACCACCCGCTCTGCTGAGGCAAACATCTAAAGAAACACCAAAAACAATGAGTCATTGAGTGGCTGATCTGGAGAAACTCTGCTTTGCCCTCAATAGTGCTCTAAGTTGTCTCTAAGAGAGAGAGAAATAAAGAAAGCTTTATTAATGTCTTTTCGATGCCAAAAGCCATATAAGATGAGAAAAAACATGTCAAGTATGTGGTAATAGGGAGTGTATGAAACGTCTCCGAAACATAAGCGTAACGTATAGAAATATCTAACCACTAGAGATTGAACTGAACTAAATTGAGTACGATGCACAGAAATATAAGCTTATCATACTACAAATAATGACTAAAAAAGGTATAGCGTTGTCATCATGTCCTGCTAGAGTTGAGGAAGGATGTGGTATGAGAGTGACATGAGGTAAATCTGGGATGATGTTGTTTGGAAGGGGATGTTTATGAGAAGTTTCTCCACATGATAGGCCGAATAACTTCAAATTGTAACATGGCTTTGTGTGATACGCTATCTATGATTTGTATGAATAGGTGTGTCATCATCATCATCATCAGACTCTGGATCCCATCGAGGTCTTCTCCTATAGAAGAAGGATGTGATCTGGAGCTGAGAACTAGTGCCTCTGCTAAGCTGTCTGACATAGATCCCGTTGCAGTAAGAACATTTCTCATACCATAAGTGCAAATCCTCATATGCTATGAGCAAATGTAGTGTAGTAGGCATGTCATGAAAAAGGCAGTAATATCTCCCAAATACTTGATAGTACACCAAGCATTGAAAAATAAAATGCTTATTATTGGCATGTCCTGTCCTCACATGGGATACCACGAAAGCGACTTGTCTTGATGGCCAATTGGTGAGAAGGGACACGAATTTGATCCAAGACGAACCTCAGACCATGAGACAACCCATAGTCAAGATAACGTGCTAAGATCGGAAAGCTCGAGTAATCCCACTCCAAGAAATGGGTCTTGTTACCCAGCTGACCAGGCCAAGTATATTGAAAATAGGCTTGATAGAGAGTTTGATGTATTGACGTGTACCTGCAGAAGGAGCAATAAAGGATATGTCAAAAGTACTCAAAGG
The DNA here is from genome assembly GCA_029204225.1 of Diphasiastrum complanatum. Classification (NCBI taxonomy): domain Eukaryota; kingdom Viridiplantae; phylum Streptophyta; class Lycopodiopsida; order Lycopodiales; family Lycopodiaceae; genus Diphasiastrum; species Diphasiastrum complanatum. The sequence goes on along the minus strand of CM055095.1, from coordinate 78,326,637 downwards.
CGAGTTGCCTTTGCATACTAGGAGAACCAGGAGCCCTAATCATGAAGCTTTCTTGACACGATGAACGCACGATATGAGTATATGTTAAAACCAAAACCCTTTGGATATAAATGACAAGCCGAAATAGAGCCTCAACCTAAAGTAGAGTAACTACAAACTTTGCAACAATGATTTGATGTGGAATCGATGGCTTAGGTCGTATCATCTGAGATAGCATAATGACTTGGAGTCACGATATCCTGGACCAGTTAATAAGGCCATATGCTAGGACTCAACTGCATATAGAGTGGTAGGAGTGACTAGAGTGTCAAAGAGGTGACACCTATTGGGGCCATCTCGAATATATCTCTTGAAAAAAAACCTCTCTAGTTGGACCGGAGAGCTGTGACCCTAAGTCGTGCAAAGGCAGCCTGCTGCATACTGAAAGTAGGACTGCCGAATAATACTCCTAGATAAGTGTACGATGAAACCACCTCCAACAACTGACCATCAAGAGAAGCTCTTGACACTGCATAAAGGCTTTGGAGGTTGAAGACCATCACCTTGTTCTTTGAAATATTCACTCACTCCCCATTTGGTACAAAAGGTATGCAAACTGCCAATCATGATGGTGCAGTAATTATCAGGTTTCATAGGGTCACCACTATTATGGATGAGATGGATGATATTAGTGCACAAGGAGGAGGGAAACTAGTGAAGACCGCTTGATTAAACAGCTTAGTGAGGGTAGGAGCAAGCATGCTGACGACATGAATGAGGAGTTCCAAGTCACGATGCGTTCTTAGCTTCTTAATGGTGTTTAGGACCGTGTCAAAAGTGAAGAAAGAAAACTCGATGGGGCGAGGTGAGATGACAATAGGAGTGTCTGTGGGTATAGTGTACAAGCAGCAGGTGGCATACTCGGTCCAAAAATGGAGTTCAATTTAAAAGGGGGGATCGAGGAATGAACTCGCGCCAAAAGGCACTAGCGGAGGAACTTAAGAGGATGTTGATAAGCCTCCTACCTCATTACCTTCATAGGTAAGTTTTTTGGGATGAAGAACACGTTGACAGGGATGACGGGCTTCATGGAGAAGGTGAGGGGAATGAAGTCGTGCATGGGCAACCAAATTATAATGATGGTGACAACTATAATCATACCAAGGTTGGTTGATTGGGCGGGCAGAGGTTGGTTTAGGTCGGCGTTGCTGGGATTGAGAAGCAAGATTCATCAATGGGAATGTTGTGAAGCAGGGTACTAAGAGAACACTGGCAAGTAGGGACAAAGGGTGGGATCAAATGTGTAATGACGTGCATCGGTAGGGAGAAGAGGAGGGTGAGTGGGGGTATGAGTGACATGGCTGAGATTGAATGAAAGGCGTGAGTGATCTAAGAGGGTTGCGGTACAGATATGAAAGTTTGAGATGAAAGGGACAAATGGGGTGACCACAATGCTATGGCCACCACTATGTGGGTGACACATAAATTCTCCAGAAAAAGGCCAACCCGATAAGCCATTTTAAATGACTAGCTCATGGGCTTCCCCTAGGAGTAGAAGATGCTCTCCGCAAATAGTGATCGGGCCAAAGTCATTTGCAGAAATCGTGGCAATACCCACATCATCGGCCTCAATAGTATGTATACGAAGCTGATCAATAACATCACAAAGCTTTGTTTTGGCGAGAGGATCCTAGCAATAAAATCGTCGAAATAGATGATATTAGGGGATAAGTCTGTGTAAGGATCATCACCCTCGACAAAAGTAGACATCTTAGGAGGAAAGTAGCATTCTGGACTCTGCTATAAAAACATTGGCGTTAAAGTACTCTCTATAAAGGCATGCTACTCCATTAGAACCTCTACCACTGGCCGAATGTGTCTCTGCTCTGTATGTCGAATACTAGATGAAACCTAGAAAATCTGGTACAAGCTCTTGACTCTCACTTATCTCTGTGAACAACAATAGGTCGCCCCATAAATGTAATCAATTAAGTCTCTTGCACTAGAGGATGAATTTATTTCGTTGCAATTCCAAACTCCAAAACACCACGGGTTTGGATGGGGCCCCGAGATGGAGGATGAGTTCCATTTTATCTTCACATGCCTTACATACTATGAGATACGTGGTCGATATCATTGTTTATATCGGGACACCCCCGTTACCCTCAGTACCTTTTGGAGTATCAAGATCCCAGATGTGTTGGCCTTTTACTATGAGAGATGCTTACGTTGAGAGCCTCTTTGATACAGTCGGAAGATACTACTGATTATGGCCAGCATCTTATCACTAGCTTCTTTCAGAAGCGTGAGCGCGATGACCTATCAGATGATGAGGTAATCATACCGGTGTGGGCGAAGGCCCATTGTACTCAGCCACCACCTCCTCAGACGTTTTTTTCGGGACTGATAGTTTATTCTTCCTTTTTACTTTCCTCAGCAGAGCAGGAGGTTAAGCTCTTGCACCTGTACCCTCTACAGAGCTGGAGGGTAAGCTCTGATATGCTTTTTATGATTCTATATTGGATGTGTCTTTAACTAGCTAGAGAGATTTCTATATTGTTTTTTCCACTTAGACTAGCAATTTTTATGTTGTCCGACATGGACAGTGTTCCTACGAGATATGTACTTATTTCTTCTGTCTTATGTGCCCTTGGGCATGTTAAAAGTAATAATTTTCTTCGGGGCTTCTTTTAGGTCACCCACATCCGTGTAGGTTTATCCTACTTCAGTTGGTCCGCTGCTGCCCTATTTTTCAGATTTGCTCCTTTGCAGGAGGGCGCCCATCTACAAGCAATTTCTATTCTTCTGATTTGGCTGAAAAATCAGCACCCTTGCTGATTTTACAAAGTGAAGATCCGCGCGAGTTCCTACATCCATCTAGTGTGTGGTTTCGACACATTCCGGTGCTGATTTGTCAGATTTGATGCTTGCTGGTTTTTGTGTCTTTTAGGGCACATTTAGGGTTTGAAAAAGTTTATCTTCTTGGCTGGTTCTTATGGCAAGAGATTTGGGAGCAATTCGTACTTGTTCAGGTGAAGATATGTTGGATGGCACCAACTATTCTTCATGGAGTTGCAAGCTGAGATTTTGCATCGACGTGATGATCAAGATTTTATCGGTAACAAGATCTATCTTATATCATTTGAGATTTTCCAAGACCTCTAAAAGTGCTTGGGAAACACTTTTAAAGATGTACCGAATAAAGGATTCATCATCATGCGTTCTCCTCTCTACTTCATCCTCTTTGAAGGTAGTCTTCTTCTCTTGAGCCATTTGTTGCAAATGATGGATGCATTAGTGAAGAACTTTATGAGCAAGCTTCTCAAGATAATGTTTTGGAAAAGGCTGAAATCAAGCATTCTTTGAAGCCATTTTGTACTAATGGAGGAGGGGAAAAAATCATGTCAATTTACATTGGTTCAAAGTGGCGTGTTGCTGGATTTTTTGGGTGTTCAAAGTGGCAAGCTATTGGTTTTTTTCTTGAAGATGGTGGACACCAGATTCAGCCATGGTTTATTGATCATTTTCAGCCTATGTTACATCGTGAGCATCCAATTATGCATTGGGAACGGCCTGCGGAAGGTTTTTGGACAGCAAGGTCCACATTTGGAACACTTTGGACAGCAAAGTGTTGGTGATTTTGTGGCTGTTGGACAGCCTGCTACAACCTCTTGTTGGTTGTCCGAGTCGTTGCGGGAAAGCAAAGCATCTTTTTACCTTGGAGGAAACACACATGCCTCACCAAAATCAGTACCTTATGCTGATTTTCATGTTTTGATGCTTACTTCTTATGATGACGGTGTTGTCTTACCTAGCGTTGGTGAGCAGATCATTGATAGTAAGATTTGGGAGGATGTGATGGTAAAAGAGTATCATACTCTTCTTTATGTTTCTTGTGGTAAGAAGACTTATGGAATCATGTGGGAACCATTGATGGATTGCAAATCCATATTTCGGCTTGTGGCTGGTTTTTTGGTTACCTACTTTGGATGGAGCATGCTTGTCTTCACTCTTCGACTTGATGCTACCGCACTTCGTATTCTACATCTCTTCTACATTGGGCATGATTGGGGCTGAGATTTCGGCTACTTCGACTACTTCAAGCTAAAGTTTTTTTTGGCGGCATTAGGCTTGGACATCAAGCTACATCTTTTCTTTTTCGGCTACATGGGGTTTTGGGCAGCATACAACACTTTGCATTTTTGTTGCAATTTTTCATACTTCATGTCATGTTATGTTTTTTACATTTTTCATTTAAGGAGGGTGTTAGAAGTAATAAATGATAATGTCAGTTTCCCATAGGTTACTTTGACCCAAAAGGTCGAGACTTGTGTAACCATGGGATAGGTTTATTATTTAGACCATGTTAAGTCAGTTTTAGTTGAGTTGGACCCAATTTTGGTCTAGTAGTAATTCGTGGGTCCAAGTAAAGTCTAATTATGTTAAGGGACCCTATCTTGACTTTTGGGGGTGCCCTATAATTAGTCGTGGATCTTGGAAGGTTCTAGAACTTAGAGTTTGGAAGAGTCTAGGCCCTTGGAAGGCCTATTTATATGTACTCTTTGTTCATTTGTAAGTCATTCCCTTTCAAGCATTGCTACTACTTTCTCTCTCCTTGAGGGCACCTTACCCTCTCCCTCTTCTTCTTCCTCTTTTTCTTCTTCTTGTATATGGAGATCCTTCTTCTTCTCTCTCTCTCTCTCTCTCTCTCTCTCTCTCTCTCCACCTCCTCCCCCCCCCCCCCAGCAGGGTTGCCCTGCTGCTACGCGGGAGGTGGCCGCTACCACTCCCGGGCCTCCTCCCTCTCCATCTCCGGTGTTTCCCATCGTTCCTACTGTCTACCCTTCACCAGACATCTTCGATCCTCATACCCCATCCGCCCCTGTTACTCCCTTTCTTTCTACAGTGGACTACTCTACCACCAAAGCGATCGAAAACTTTAGTGCCATTTCTCCGCTTAATGGTGGTATTGCAACAAAGATTAATCTAGTTTGGATTGCATGCAAGGATGCATGTTATTGGCTATGGTTAGTTAGAGATTTCTAAGAGAAATCTGGAGCATAGTCAAGTGGATTATACAATGGCTATCAAGTTTGATCTTGGAAAGTAATTGGTATACATGCAAGGAAGCATGGACATGCACAGATTGCTAGGAAGCAACTGCTGTGTTTTGTAGTAGCGGATCATCGAGGTTTAGAACCTTGATGCATGTTGAAGGAGGTCTCAGGAGTAAGGACCGGCATTTCGACTAGGAATTGTTTTGCAATTAGGTGCAAGGTGAAGGGATTTACAGGAGTAATCAGAACATTTTCGTAATAGACCTCTTCGTCTGATTCGCCATGTAGGAATGTTGTTTTCTCATCAACGATGTGAATCTTGAGGTCGTATGCAGCTGCATATGCAAATAGTAGGCGTAAGGAAGCATGTTTCACCACTGGAGAGAAGGTCTCAGTGTAGTCGATGCCGTACTTCTGAGAAAAACCCTTCGCTACAAGTCTAGCCTTGTATCTCGAAACATCTCCATTCGGTCCATACTTGAGTTTGTAAACCCATTTGCATTGCATTGTTTTTCGTTTCTCTGGCACTGGTTGCAGTGTCCATACCTCATTCTTCTTCATGGATTCGATAAGAAAACTTTTTTAAGAGTACCAGTTCAATTTTTAGTGGGAAACCCACTTAGTTAAGAATAGAGCTGGATCCATTTGTCCTTCTCTAGACTGTCGATGGCTTCCTCGAATGTTTGTGGTTCGCCACTGAATCCACAAAATTCTTCGGATGTAGAAGCCGAGCTGCCTGGCACAAATCTTGCTGGCGCTCTTCGCTCTCTTGTTGATCTCCTAGGAGATTCTTCTGGTACTGCAATGCTCTTGCCTTTGTCTCTTTGGCTGGATCCGGAATCATCTCGGTTTACAGGAGTTCTAGCAGCGGGCAGGCTTGCGAACCTTTCTTCATCTGATTCGTCGCTCATCTGATGTGGAGCTCGAACATCTTCGTCTGACTATTCCGGTTCTGCTCCCTCTGTCATGGTTGGCAGGTCATAATACTGCTTCCCTAGGACTTCATAGCTGGCAGAATCATTGTCGACCATTGTTCTGGTCTCATCGAACTTGACGTCTTTGACAGTCTTCACTAGATTTGTTTCTGGCGTGTAAATCCTGTAGTATGACGAATGGTTGTCATATCCGACGAGGTATCCTAATTCGACCTTCTCGTCGAGCTTCTTTCGATGGTTGATCTTCTAGGGCGTGCAGGGTGCTTGGATGACGCTGAGCTCTTTATCTACAAAATGCTAATTCAGCCTGATAGTGTGGTTTGGATGACTTTGCTTGGTGCTGCTAGAAAATATGGCCATGCGGAGATAGGAAGACGTGCTTTTGATCGTGTCGTGAAGTTGGAACCAAAAAATGCTACACCTTATGTGCTGCTATCAAGCATCTATGCAGCTGCTGGTAGGAAGGATGAGTTAGCAAAGATCAGATCTGAAATGAAGGAGGCAGGTGTGAAAAAAATGCCTGGGTGCAGCTGGATCGAAGTTGATAACCAACTGCATGCCTTTGGTGATGCAACTCATCCACAAAGCAAGGAGATTCAGGCTGAACTGGATAGATTGGTGGGGTTGATGAAGAAGGCAGGGTGTGATGGATGCAAACAGATACCACCATTTTAAGGATGGCTTCTGTTCCTGTGGAGATTATTGGTCAGGAATATGTGTATAAGTTGCACAACCAAAGATCCAAATATGAGTCAAATTGGGTTTTCTACCCCACCATAGTTCGTGTGGTGTCGTGTGAGGAACACCTGATTTGCCTATCCTGTTCTGGATGTAGGCAGCTGTAGCTACTGCTTCAGCCCATAGCACTCTTGGCTACCGCAGTGTAGGTACGAACAGAACGTCTTCGAGTCGTCTGTCTCTGCCGTTTGTGTTGAGCCATAGCGAACCAATACCATTCACTCGGTGTTTTGATCCATCTCCAAGTACTATGAATCTTGATGGATCAATACTTCGAAAATCAGACATTATCCTGATGTAACGAAGTGTGAAGTAGCTCCTGAATCAAGGATCACCTCTTGTGTGTCAGATGTGGAGGTTGCACACACGTCTGTACACAGATAGGCCATCGAATTTCCACTGTTCGAACTATCTTCGCCCATCTTCGAGCTTTTTGGCTCTTCGACGTAGGAAGAACTATTATTGTTCTCCCGTTTCCCTTGAGGCTGCTTGTTCTTCAGGTTCTGGTAGCAATCCATGGCTGCATGACCCTTCTTGTGGCAATGGATACACTCAATCTTCGGATTGAGCTAGCACGAATCGACAGTATGTCCTTCGCGTCTGCATCTCACGCTTGTTTTCTTGTCGCCATTCTGCTGTTTAGGCTTTCCTTTGTTCTTCCAACCGCCTTTGTTGGCTCCCTCTGATTGTTGGTCTCGATCCTGCTTTCGGTCTGACTCCTTCTTAGGCTTGAACTGCTTCTTTGGCTTCTCCTTGTTGCTGTAGAGAGCTTGATCAAAAACGTCCTTGTGATCAAGGTGCTCACGAGCTTCGACTTCTTCTTGAATCTCGATCGCTGACTTTTTGAGTGTCATAGTTGGATCGCTAGCAACGTTCGGGTGGTCTGGAAGGATCTTGGTAAAGCTCTTAACAGATAGGTGAGCTGCTTCTCTGCTGATACTGCATTCTTTGTTCCGGCATTGTGTAATGAAAGGAACAGATCCTTCATCTTTTTGATAAAAGAGGTAAGGTCTCTGCCATCCCATCGCAGATTTGTCAGTTGAAGGATAATCGGGCTGCGTGATTTCGTCTGAAATCTGTTAAGCAATGTATCCCACATCTCTCTTGCATTAGAGAGTGTCGCGAGGTCAAGCGTAAGGCTATCCTCGATGGATGATGACAACACGGCTACTGCCTTGTCGTTCTTGTCTCTCCATTCTCGTAGCTCCTTGCCTGTAGTTGTGCTGCCGTCTACCCAAGGCCATAGCCCTTTTCCCTTCAATATGAGAGAGATCTTTATCTTCCATGCTAAGAAGTTCGACCCGTTGAGTCGAGGATTGTGTAGATCTTCGACTGTATACTGCTGATCGATGCCATTGCTGTAGATTGTGTTCTTCAGCTGTTCGTTTTGGTTTCTTGTTCTGAATGCTTGTTTTCTGGATCTGATAGCTCTTTAGCTATATCAGGTCTCGGATATGAGCCTGTCTTGGCTCTGATACCACTGATGCAGAAAAAAAGAAAGGGGGCGATGGAGTGATTCGGATGGAATTCGGATCTGATTGCTGGTCACTGCCTGCTATATCATTCCTGCAATCCTCCAGAATGTAGACAAACATTGTTGACCTACGTAGAATTTACTTATGCATTTGACAAAATAAAACAAGTGAATGAGAAACACGAATAATAAGTAGACAATACTTCAATCGAGATCAGACAATTTAGGACGATATGTGCCTAACAACTACAACATCATCTATTGATCCTCTTTTTTCAAGCACTGTGTGACAAACCCACACAGCGCATCGGCGTGAGAGAAGCAGTGTTCTCCCACGAACAATGTCTCGCCTAGCGGACTTCTTGGATCTCTGTGGATCCTTCTGATTTTTGTCTTCTCTTTTCTATTCTATATTTCTTTCGTGCATCTCGCATCTGCTTATATTCAGAGTCAGAGTAATATTTTGATTAGATAGATTAAGCAATCTAAGACTAATCACAGATTACAAGAACGGCTGCGTCCTAACGTTCTCTGGTGACGTCATCAAGATCATATCAGGAAATTGTACTTTATGGTACTTCTTTGATCTTCCCGGTACTTGGAGCGTGAAGAACCGAAAGTATTCACTCTTCGGGTGTCCCGAACATTGGTTGTTCGTCTTCGAGGTGTTCGATAGGTTGGGGGTCAAGAGCTAGCAGAGCTTTGGTAACAGAAACATTTTGTTTCTTCAAATATAAAGTAGTATCAAATGGTTCACCATCACCTTGACAACTTAATTTCAAGCCTGTCTCCATAGGTGTAGCAACCGGCTTGCAATCTTCCATCTTGAACCGCTTCAAAATCTGCCCAATGTAGCGTTCTTGAGAGATGAAAATTCCAGCCCCTTCTTGTACAAATTCAAGACCAAGATAAAAAAACAATAGGCCTAAATCTGAGGTTTCAAAAACCATACCAAGATCAAGTATTACGGCATCAATCTGCTGCTCATTACTTCCCGTAATAATAATATCATCAACATAAAGCAAAATAATGATGATATACTCTGAAGTATGCTTGACATAACAAGTAGATTCACTAGGACTGTTAGTAAACCCACGATCACAAAAATAGGCATGTATCTTTTGATACCACATCCTCGGGGCTTGCTTCAGTCCATAAAGTGCCTTCTTGAAAAGACAAACTTTATTTTCTTGGCCTTCAACCAAAAAACGATCAGGTTGTTGAAGGTACACTTCTTCATTGAGATCACCATTGAGGAATGCTATCTTTATGTCAAGTTGCCGGAAACGACAACCAAAATGGGCAGCCAAAGAGGTTACTACCCTCACAGTAGTCATCCGAGCAGTAGGAGAAAAAGTCTCCTCATAATCAATCCCCTTTTGCTGAGCATAGCCTTTGGCAACAAGCCTTGCCTTGTACCTTTCAATGGTACCATCTGCCTTATACTTGATTTTGTATATCCATTTAGAACCAATTGCCTTCTCCCCGTGAGGAAGGTCAACAAGAACCCAAATCTGGTTCTTCATGAGTGAGTCATACTCATCTTGCATCGCATCCTCCCAGCATTTTACTCCCTTGGCCTGCTCATAGAAAACAGGTTCTTCCACAACATCTCCATGAGATGTAAGAGCAAAATCTGAAAAATCAGCATAGTCCACTGATTTTGTAGAGGCACGCATCTTTCCATCATAAAATGAACTTACTTTGCGGTCCCGCAAAGTCGACAACAGCCACCGTGGGACTGTTTTGGGCTGTCCAACAGCCATGTCTCTTCTTGCAATTTGTTGTCCAAGATCTTCCGACACTGCACTTGGCTGTCCAAGATCTTCCAAAACTGATCTTTGCTGTCCAACAATTCCTGCAAGCTGATTATGAGCAACAATGGGCGGTTCTTGATGAACATTAGGCTCTAAAACTTGATGAGGTGTTGGGCAGTTCGAAACTGGTTGGTTGCTGCCCCTTATCTCCAGCAATAGAAGATGGTACCAAATCTGGAAAAACTTCAACATTCACACTATGTGGGCTGTCCCCCTTCAAGATGTGAGTTGGGGCCAGCCGCCACATCTAATGAATTCTTTTCATCAAAATGCACATCACGACTAACAATAATCTTGTTAGTGCTCAAATTGAACAGCCTGTAGCCTTTGCTTTCACTACTATAGCTAACAAAAATGCATTTAACTCCTTTATCCTCAAGCTTTGTACGAAGTTTATCTGGAACAAAAGCATAAGCCGTACAACCAAAAATGCGAAAGTGAGAGATTGAAGGCTTCTTTCCATACCAAACTTCATAAGGAGTTAATACTTTCAATGCTTTAGTAGGACAATGATTGCTTATGTATGCTGCCGTTATAACCACTTCAGCCCAAAACTTGTGAGGCAGCCCCTTTGCTTTGAGCATGCAACGGGCCATCTCCATAAGTGTACGATTCTTTCGCTCGGCAACACCATTTTGTTGAGGCGTATAGGGAGTTGTCATTTGATGTAGAATTCCCTTCTCTCGAAGAAATGCACCGAACGTATTCTTAAGGTTCTCCCCTCCTCGATTGGTGCGTAGGGTCTTCAAAGAATGCCCAAACTGATTTTCTACCATTGCTAGAAAATCTTTGAAATGTTGAAAAATTTCCGATTTAGCCTTCATAGGATAGATCCATGTAAAACGGAAAAAGTCATCAATAAAAGTCACAAAATAGGTGCCTTTCCAATGGATTCGGTCCTCATTGGCCCATAAACATCGCTATGAACCAAATCAAATTTATCAAGAACCCTTATAGTTCCATCAATTGGAAAAGGTTTCCTTTGAAACTTTCCAAGTATGCACCCCTCGCATACATGCCCTTCCGGCTGCTCAATAGTAAAAAATCTTCTACCATATTAAAGGTCCTCAGCTTCTTCAAACTTGCAAAGTTGAGATGTCCAAACCTTGCGTGCCACAATTCAGCCTACTCCAATGATTGTGATATAGAAGCAACAAGACATATAGAGGGAATTTGTCGCTCATAGGTATCCATAATGAATAAGCCAGCATGCATTGTTCCCGAAACAATAATCAAGAGTGATCTTTTAGGATCCTTGACAAGACACTTATCTTCTTTGAACTCAACAACATGTCTTTGCTTCAACATAGTGGAAACCGAAAGAAGATTCTTCTTGATTCCCGGAACATAAAGCACATTCTTAATGTACTTTTCTTCACTATTAGGCAGAATGATGGCTACAATTTCAATTCCATGAATAGAATAAGATGCATTATCCACACATTGTACCTTACTTCCATTTTGCACTTTCACTAATTTAGTGAATGCTTCTTTGCGAGAAGTCATATGACGAGTAGCACCACTATCAATCACTCATTCAATGGGCTGAAAATCAGCAACTTGCAAAACAGAATCTGAATTCCTCATAGATGTAAAAGTACTAGTAGAAGCAATATTAGACACAAAAGCATAGTCTTGGTTGAAGAGATCACCACTAGCTTCAAGCGCTTGCTCCAAAGTAGCAAGTGAAGCACTGGTATCAATTCCTTTACTCTCCTCTTTCACAAGCTTCTTCTTAGAATATGAAAATCAGCATAAGGTACTGATTTTGGTGAGGCATGTGTGTTTCCTCTAAGGTAAAAAGATGCTATGCTATCCCGCAAAGACTCGGACAACCAACAAGAGGCTGTAGCTGGCTGTCCAACAGCCACAAAATCACCAACACTTTGCTGTCCAAAGTGTTCCAAATGTGGACCTTGCTGTCCAAAAACCTTCCGCAGGCCGTTCCCGATGCATAATAGGATGCTCACGATGTAACATAGGCTGAAAATGATCAATAAACTATGGCTAAATCTGGTGTCCACCATCTTCAAGAAAAAAACCAACAGCTTGCCACTTTGAACACCCAAATAATCTAGCAACACGCCACTTTGAACCAATGTACTAATTGACATGATTTTTTCCCCTCCTCCATTAGTACAAAATGGCTTCAAAGAATGCTTGATTTCAGCCTTTTCCAAAACATTATCTTGAGAAGCTTGCTCATAAAGTTCTTCACTAATGCATCCATCATTTGCAACAAATGGCTCAAGAGAAGAGAATGCTTTACCATACCAACATTCCGATGCAAACTTGTACTTGTAGAAAGACAATGATCAAACTTTGCATGACTTTGCCCTTCTACCTTCAAAGAGGATGAACTAGAGAGGAGAAAGCATGATGATGAATCCTTTATTCGGTACTTTAAAAGTGTTTCCGAAGCACTTTTAGAGGTCTTGCAAAATCTCAAATGATATAAGATAGATCTTGTTACCAATAAAATCTTGATCATCACGTCGATGCAAAATCTCAGCTTGCAACTCCATGAAGAATAGTTGGTGCCATCCAACATATCTTCACCTGAACAAGTACGAATTGCTCCCAAATCTCTTGCCATAAGAACCAGCCAAGAAGATAAACTTTTTCAAACCCTAAATGTGCCCTAAAAGACACAAAAACCAGCAAGTATCAAATCTGAAAAATCAGCACCAGAATGTGTTGAAACCACACATTAGATGGATGTAGGAACTCACCCTCCTACAAGCCTTGTGTGCTGAAAATTTCAGCCTGAAATTGCAATACAAACGCAAAAAACAGCAAGCAAAGAATCAGGTTAGCCTCCAACAAAGCTTTTTTTGGAACCCTTCTTTCTTGCCAAAAAGTGTGAACAATACACACACGGATAGGGCTGTTGCAACACCCTACAAATGGTAATATGCTGTCCAATTTTCAGCCTCGGAATGTGATCGGATCATCACAAAAAAATTAGCGCCTTCTTCCACACCTGGAAACAAGCAAAAAGAAGCGGATCTTCACTTTGTAAAATCAGCAAGGGTGCTGATTTTTCAGCCAGATCAGAAGAATAGAAATTGCTTGTAGATGGGCGCCCTCCTGCAAAGGAGCAAATCTGAAAAATAGGGCAGCAGCGGACCAACGGAAGTAGGATAAACCTACACGGATGTGGGCGACCTAAAAGAAGCCCCGAAGAAGATAATTAATGGCGCCTTCCTGCAACCTGAAAAATCAGCAAACAACCTGATGTTTGGGCGCCCAAAATCCTGTTATCTTCTTTGATGTGTGGCGCCCTCCTGCAAAACGGAAAAGAGTTAAAAAACGGATCTTCACTCCAAAAAATCAGCAAAGGTGCTGAATTTTTGTGATCCCTAAGTGAAGACGATCTCTTTTGGTAGGGCGCCCTAAATCAAGCATAGAAGATCCATGGCTCTGATACCATGTAGGAAATCAAAGTGCCAAGATCCTTCTAACGTTCAATCTCCATATACAAGAAGAAGAAAAAGAGGAAGAAGAAGAAGAGGGAGAGGGTTAGGCGCCCTCAAGGAGAGAGAAAGTAGTAGCAATGCTTGAAAGGGAATGAATTACAAATGAACAAAGAGTACATATAAATAGGCCTTCCAAGGGCCTAGACTCTTCCAAACTCTAAGTTCTAGAACCTTCCAAGACCCACTACTAATTATAGGGCACCCCCAAAAGTCAAGATAGGGTCCCTTAACATAATTAGACTTTACTTGGACCCACGAATTACTACTGGACCAAAATTGGGTCCTTCCGCCAATAGGGAGTTGGGTCCCCGGGCATGGGAGCACCCCGTATTGGTATTTGGAATTGCAATGGTATACACTCTTCATCTACTGCTGGTGACCTTATGGATTTCATTACAGATAGGGATATTCTTTTCTTTATGGAGACACATGAGAGCCAGATCCGAGGGCTAACAACTCGATTATAGTTTTTATCAGACATGACGAGTACGCACGTTATACATGGGTCCATATCATCGGACATGATATCGGATTGGCCAGAGATCTCTTCATTGTTGCATGCTACTTTCCTCCTGAATCCTCTTACGCGGAGGGCATTGGCTCTCCCTTCATTGATCTCTCCACAAATATTATTAGATTCTCAAATCGTGTCTATATTCTTCGTACTGTTGATTTTAATGCCAGAACAGCTGCGCGACAGGTAGAGTTCCATGATGCTGATGACCATCTACAAATACGGGCCATTGATTGTGATGATATGGGAGTTACTAGGATTTCAGCCGACGCACTCGGTCCTATTACTGGTTACGGTGAGTATTTGTTGTAGCTAGGAGAAGCTCACGAGCTAGCCATTTATAATGGCCTGATTCTGGCAGCTACGCATGCAACCCTCATAGTGGTTGGGCATCTAGAGACCAACATCATGATCGGAGACAATATATAGAGAGACCGTGACTCCCTCAAAGATCTTGACAGACTATGAGTACATGCATGAAGAGTCGACACTTTCCACCTTCAGTCTCATCAGTGTCCTACCTCAATAGAGCTCTAAGTCCACCATGACACGATATTTGAGCCACCACTCATGTTATAGCATGAGTCATTGCATTCTTATGTCATTATATCACTATATCATTATATCAGTTGCGGTTTACGCAGAGATTTCACTTGTATGATCAAAGATTAGCTGTTTGATTGACTTAGTCTAGTTTATTTTGATTTTGATCTTGGAGACATATTTATGCTGCTATACAAACTACAATTGAGATGTACTACTTTGTCTTATATGTTTTTTAGCATTCACAAGACAATAATGAAGCTTTCTCTCTCTCTCTCTCTCTCTCTCTAAGGAGCATTGAATGTTGATCTTGTGGCTTGGAGTAACTATTTGATCATTGATTCCATTACTATATGCTTGCGTCAGACATGAGATGCAAGTTGAGGCTTGAGCAAAAGGTCTCCCTCCCACAAATGTATTGTGGTCATTAGTAAGCTTTGGGTGAAATCATGCTTGCATGGGTTACCTCATCCAA
Source organism: Diphasiastrum complanatum (assembly GCA_029204225.1). Classification (NCBI taxonomy): domain Eukaryota; kingdom Viridiplantae; phylum Streptophyta; class Lycopodiopsida; order Lycopodiales; family Lycopodiaceae; genus Diphasiastrum; species Diphasiastrum complanatum. The sequence goes on along the minus strand of CM055095.1, from coordinate 78,311,626 downwards.
ATGTATTGTGATGGAGAGTGTGGCATGAGCCTTGTGTTTTTAATGGTCTTCCTTAGTGTTGTTCTATGTTGCATGGATGTTGAATTATTGTCTACAAGCTTGATTAGTCTTGTCGGAATGTGTCTCCGCCCTTATTTTGACATGATGTTGCTTAGGGGTAATGCATGCTATCATGCATGTGCCTTAATTGGCCTTGCATGCGTCGACGAGCATTGAGTGTACATCTTGCACACATCTATGGTTGGCTATTAAAGTGTTGCATTCTACTTTTACGCATTTCACATCATTAGATCAAGGGGTAATGTTGGAGATGTGATCTTCACATCCATTATGGACGACATCATGATGTTACAGGAGTTGTCGACAATAGGCATGTCAAGAACTACTTAACTGCTAAAGTTTAGTAATCAGCTATGTACATGATTAATTACATTGTGATCCTAGTGGCGGTTCATTTAGTGTACTAGTTATTTAATGTACTAGCAATGTACTTGGTATAATCAATGACCAAATATGGCTCAATGTCTCATGTAATGTAATCAACATGGTCAAGTCATTTTAAGCATAAAAGGACTTGGAACAAGTGCACTTGTTGTGTGTGTAGAGACCTTAAGAGTGGGTCATTACTTGATCTCTCTTATTATTCTCATTGTATCCAGTGGACAAATCTCTTTGACAATCATGGCGTTCTCCCTCCCTCCTCTCCGCCTCATGGATTTTGCATGCTATGATCTTCGACAATTTCTTCAACCTTGGCAAAAATTTCGCCTTATTTAAGGGTAATTAAGCTACAAGAGGTTTCAAGTTACTTCTTCTGAAAGTTCTAGACCACCCTCTAGAAACATTAGAAGCTTTAATTATTGGTTCTTTAATTTTCTCTCGAAGTCCTCTAGCTCTTTCCACACTACTAGCGAACAACAGAAGGAAGCTCCTCTCAACCATTTAACATCCTCTTATAGTAGTTGGGCCCTTGGTCATGCTGTCATGAGCTTGCTAGGATTCTTCATCCTAGTGACCACATACGTTAACCACTATAATGACTTCTTGTTATGCTCCAACACATCTAGTAGCCTACTTTTTGCTAGCATTATCCTTTTATCATTTGCTAAGTGCTTTATTAATTCTATAATGTGGCATGGCTCAGCAAATGCTTTATTAATTCTCTAATGTGGCATGGCTCTTTTTACTCGGTGCCGACTTGGTTCAATCACTTGTTTTGGTTGGTAGTTGCAATTGGTGAAGTATAATTGCTTCTCCATAAGGGAGCATTCTTTGTAATCTTTATTGTAATGGAATTCATGGAAACTTTTCTTGTTTGAACTGGAAGTTGCTTATAAAAATTGGAAGTTTATACATGGAACAAAATAGGTCAAATATCTGAAAATTGCATAACTTATGGGTCTTGTATGGTGGAAACATATGGATCCGAACTTGCTTGCAGATTGTGGGAAGACAACTATTTGATAGAAAGAGTGGAGCATCTGAAAAAAAGCTAATTGATGCGGAAAAACTAGAGCTAGAGAAGAAACTTGTCAAGTTCAAAGAATCGGGGTGGAAAGGCATATACTACTTCTCAGCTGAGATATTTGCTCTTTTGATAACATATAAGGAACCTTGGTTTTGGGATACTAAATACTTCTGGATGGGCCCAGGAGACCAAGTGTGGCCAGAGCAAAAAGTAAAGTAAGATCTCTTTCTTTAAAATTCTGTAGTTAGATGTTTGAGTAAGTCTAACATCAGTTAGTCAAAGTCATTTTGAAAAGAAAAGAGCTATATACCTTTGTACGATGTCTTTTTGTTGCCTTCCTTGTGTTTTTGTTTGGATAGACACATCAATAGCTTGCATCGATGATGATATGTTTTCCATGTCAAATCGATTGCAATGCAGGCAAGCAACTAACTTCGTGATTATACCAAGAGTTACAAGCTAAGATTCATTAGCTATGCTAGAAAGCAGGACTTAAGCTAGAAAGCAGGAAGAGAGAATGCTTAAGGAGGCTAAAGAGGAGCAATCATCATAAAACTGAATAAAGGAATACAATGCTGCCCTACATATACCCTCTCCCTGAATCAAATAGAGGATTCAAAAAAGGGAGGGAAAAGGATTTGGAGGGAAAATAGTGCGCCCTCCCAATAGGAGGACCCCCATTCCAAACCAGGCTTGGATTGTGTGACTTCATGGGGTTAATGCCATATATGATGAAGTTGGGGCAATGTATATGGTTCGAGGACCCAAGGAGCATTTTAAAACTTTTGGTCCATGTACTCAAGTTTAGAGGGGCCCAACTCATAATGGGGGAGCATTTTTTAACTTTTGGTCCATGTACTCAATTTTGGAGGGGCGCAACTCCTAATGGGGGGGTCCATGGGGCAAGTGACCTTCTCCAATTCGCACTTGGCTGTCCAATGCCAAAGCTTTTCATTTGCTTTCTTTTGTAACTCCTATGTGACATATGGCTCTTGGCTGTTGGCTTTTGGATATTCCACATTGGGAAAAGCAGCTGGAGAGACTAGAGAGAGTGGCAATGCTTGTGCACATATGTTTTTTGTATAGAGATTTGTTTCCATTGATATCCTACTTTGCTTCCACTTGTATGCATAATTTGTGATTGTTCATAGAACGCTAATCACTTAATTCATTGTGAATGTTTCTGCTTCTAGTTCACCTTGAATTCCGAGATGGCATCAGAGCCAGTTCATAGGCTCCATGATTGATACTGATAGCCTCTACGTCCTGGAGATTATTATGCTATTGGAAGGTAGGCAGATGGCCGATTTTGTTCCAGCCAATGGAGTTTCTGTGCATTTTTAAGCAGATTGGGCGCACTTTACAATGTCTCTGTGAGCAGGTTTGATGCAGATTTATTGGCACATTTTCCAAGGAGCAAGGAGGCGCATATTTCTAGGCAGATTGGGCGCAGATTTCTCATTCACTATAGGCACATTTTTCAAGGCAAATGAAGGCGTTTTTTTCACCTATTTGGGACGTTTTTTCTAAGAGTGTTAGTCATTGGTTTTCTGCTGGCAAGTCACTGTTTTTCAAACTTTTCGATTGCTGTTTTCTTCTCAGATCTGTGATTCATTTTCCAGCCAGCCAGTAGAGAAAATTTGTGGTACAATAGGTGTATTTAGCTGCCTCTGTGAGCAGGTTTCCATTGTTTTCAACGCTCGAAATTAGTGGGGTGTTGGATTTTCTTCAAAAGTCTGGATGCTATTCTCTTCTACGAACTTCTTTGAGTAAATAGGGTGCATTTTGAATCTTGAGCATACTTAATAATCTGCTCTTTCCAATTCTTCTGCCTTCATAGGTTGTTTATGATTGATTCATGTGTATTTGTTGTCCATACTTGTTTGCAAATGCAAACATTAATGGGTGCAAATTTAAGTGATGAATTGGACAATTCACATAGAGAATTACTCATAATAGGGGGTCCATGGGGCAAGTGACCTTTTCCAAATAGCACTTGGCTGTCCAATGCCAAGGCTTTTCATTTGCTTTTGTAACTCCTATGTAACATATGGCTGTTGGCTGTTGGCTTTTGGATATTCCACATTAGGAACCATTGGCCTTTGGATTTCTCTATCTCTACTTGTATAAATAGGCGGCCTCTTTCTGTTGAAGAGGTTAAGGAAGAGCCTGAAGAGGTTGGAGAGACTAGAGAGAGTGGCAATGCTTGTGTACATACATTCTTTGTATAGAGATTTGTCTCCATTGATATCCTACTTTGCTTCCACTTGTATGCATAATTTGTGATTGTTCAAACTTGCTCACAGAGACATTGTAAAGTGCACCCAATCTGCTCACTTTCAAAAAGTCAGGCTTGACTAGCCCAAGAAGATTGAAGAGCTCTTCAAAACTGTTTTGAAACACAGTACCTGACAACAAGACTCAACGCTTTGTTCTAATGCCCTTCATTCTAAAGAAAGGAGATCGAGAACCTCCGTCATTTTTTTTTTTTAATTTCATTCTTGATCCCTTTTTGCAGTTCTCCCACCGAAATGCCTCCTTAGTATCGATCGGACACTCAAATGCTTGGTTGCTCTAAACCTTGTTCTTCTGTATGGTTTTATGGGCTTCATACTGGTTTAGGGTTTGGGGTTTGGCTTCACTGCCCATTTCTTGATCTCGAACACCCAAGGAATGGAGAGTGGCAATGATCAATACTAGAGAGAGTGGCAATGATCTAGATATTCCTTTTTAGGGCAATGATCAATACCCTTTCATCTAGATATTTGGCCAGGAAGCTTTGCAAGAAAGCAATGGTCAAAAAGGTCCTTCTAGTGCATGGAGATGGTAGGAGTGGTTGTGTCGCCTTTATGTACTCAAGGATTTTACCACGTCATTAATTGCTCCTTGAAATCCATGTCAAACGTTTTTGGTGAGCTTTCAGAGACAACACCCACTGGTTTCCAATCAGTGGATTTTCCTGCCGAGGAACAAAAGGTCTTGGAGTACCAAGAAAAAGCAGAGCTAGACTATGTAGAACGGCTTGAAGCTGAGAAATATGTTGAGACCCAATGTAATGTGTTCAAGGATGCTGAAGAGCGCCTTAAAAAGACAAAGGAGGATACAAACCTGAGAGCGGATTATGCCAAGGCTTCCAAAAAACTTCGGCAAAAAGCCAAAAGTAGGCTATTGTTACTAAAGCGAAGCTTCATAGCTAAAGTAACATCGAAAGAACAGACTGAGTCGCACAGAAAGGTGTTGGATACAGAGCTCCTGGAGCTAGGCAAACTTCAAGATCAAGCTATGCAAGCTGCTCAAGCTATGCTTGACCACATAATTTTCTTGGATAAATTTTTCCAGTGATGTTTAGTATCCTGCCTCTCTAAACCTAAACCCTAAACCTACACACTACTATGTGTTATATGATGAGATCGGTTTCTCCCCGTATGAACTTCAACAACTTACCAATTACTTATGCTCCAAAACCCTAAACCCTAAACCTACACACTGCTATGTCTTATAGGATGAGATCGGTTCTGGAACATCTCCTCACTTGGGAAGATCAGCATCTCAAGAAGGACCAGTTGTGACTCCACTTCCAGAATTGCATAAGAACATGTAAACAAAAATATTCTGCTACTGAAGCTTTCTTGGGAGTTGCAGTTTTACTTCTCCATGAAAAAGGTACATACACAAGTGAGCTATTTTCATTTTGATTAGTGAAAGACCTGCTCATTACAACAACACAGACTCTACAAATTTTATCTAGAAAGTATAGCACTGAAAATAGTTGGTAAAATCAATCAATTACACCGTAGTGAAAACAGTCCACGTGATATTCATATAGTGGTGAAAAATCCAGCTAATTGGCCTACACCATCTGTCGACATCACAAGAAAAAGGTGGACAGTTTTTCAAATGCAGATTATGAGGGTAAAAACTCAAGGTGCTTACTAATTTCTATCACACTTCAAACTTATGGAAGAGCTCGAACTTTCTTCCTGACTATTGAAGGCTTGTACTCTTCATCATCATCAGAATCTTGCTCAACAGTAGATATGATACTCTTCTTTTGGCTCGTGCGGTTGTTGGGAGTGGCATTGGCGACGATCCGTGGCTCTCTCTCTCTCTCTCTCTGACATTAATTTGTTGTGAATGTCATTTAAAGCTTCCCCCCATTGTGGAGATGTTAAGAATTGAGTTGTGTCAGCTAACACCCACAATTTGTTGCCACAGGACCCTTGTGCTGTTAGTTGAGTTGCAGAGCAACCAAACAAAATGTCAACATTTTTGCATGTTTTGAGGTGCTTGTGTGGTGTGCATCCTCGATTCCATAGCTTGAGGAAAACAATTGCAACAAAACTGTTGCTCACAATTTTAAACTCCAAGGTGGTCCTTTGGAACTTTGCTATAAGTGCAGAATTTTGCACACACATGTGCTTGATTATGCACATGTACTGAAGCTGCTTGGTAAATGACAGGGACGGTGTAAGTGAAAGTCAATTTGAGCATGTTTTGCAAATAGAACCGCCCGGCAGTGAAGAAGCTCAGCTTCTGTAACATAGTGACAAAGCATCTTCCTTGTACTTACCTGCAAGCTTCCTAGTCCTCTTCACAGATTGAGAATATTTAACGTGAGGCATGTACTTACCTGCTTTCTTCACTATTGAAAACATCTAAGTGAGGTCTCAATAGTCTGAGAATGGTGTTGATTGGGCCCATGCAAGAGAACTCTTCACAAAGGACACTACCTTTGGTTCGGGCCGAAAAGAAGGGACATACTCTAGTGAGCATTCATGTCTCCCAGAAACTTGTGGTCTTGAGCGGTTGGGGTTGAAGCGTGTCAATGCTCAAGATAGCATGGGACACCATTACACGACATTTTGATGGGATGGAGCCTGAATTTGTTGACGCAAAGTTCTGGTGTGCGTCCCAGGGTTTAATGAGATAGCTTCAATTTAAGTATAGGACAAAATTGTAGCAAGGATTGAAAAAGAAAAGAACAATTTCGAAGCTGCCAGGTAACCTACTACTGTATTTCAGTCTTATTTTTTACTTAGTCATGGAAGCTAGCCAAAGAAAAAGAGTAATCGCTCCCTTTTTCCCTCCTGGTTACTGACAGATTTCACATGCCCATGCCCACCATAATTGAGATAAAACATAACATTTCATAAACACATAAATTACATTGCATTTAAAAAATATACATTACATTGCATTTAAAAAATACAGAGCTTGCGTTTCACAAAATGTTGATTTTCCTCATGGTAAGAATACTTTTGGAATCAAGTGAGTTTCTAAGTTCGAAGACAAGTCCGATGATTGACTTGTTGCCAAGGGTGCCTTGGCTACCCACCATGGATGGAGTATGCATCTACCCGTCATTGTATTTGATACTTCATCATTACGTGTTCTCTTTTTCTTCTATGTTGATCATGATTGGGGTGGAGATTCGGATTGTTGGTGCTCTACTTGTGTAGAGATCTTTTTTTTGCCTACTTCGGAGCGCTCATAGCTCGAAGTATCTGGTGTCATGAAGTTCGGGCAATAGGTTTCATTGTCTCTTTTTCGGTTCGAGAGCTATTTCATGTTGGAGATTTTTCATCTCTCATATTGTCCTTAATTGGATGATATTGTACATATTTGTTTTTCTTGCATTTTCATTAAAGGAGGGTGTTAGAATATGTTAATGGATATGCTATGTCAATAAAAAAACCTCTAGGTTACTTTGACCCAAAAGGTCGAGATATGTGTAACCATTGATTATTTCTCTATTGGCCAAGTTAAGTTAGTATTGGGCCCCCATGTAGAAACTCATTTGGTCCAAATGGCCTTGTTAATAAAAGATCCTAACTTAGAAGTAGGGGCTTATTGGTTTTTATTAAGTAACTTGTTGGGGAAGTTAGGTTATTTGGACATTGTCCTAATGTTGGGTCAGCTATAAATGTATGTCACTTCTTCATTATTCATGTATGCAAGCAAAGAGTCATTCTTCCTGGAGTGCCACGAGTCTCTAAGGGTGCGACCAGCCATCTCCTCCATGTGTGTTTGAGATTCGTTATGTTGAATGCTTTGCTGTTTGGTTTATGATTTCCTACAATACTACACATGCTCAAGGTCCTACCACCATCTAAGTCCCATACCAAAGATAGTGATCCTTTCAAGAGAATGCTCACAACAAGAGTGCTGGCTACTATCAAGACTCAACACAAGAGAGTAGAAGCTAGCATAACAAGAATTCTCCCCCCTTCTAAGGGCGCCCTTCTCCTCTCTTATAGATGGAGAAATCCTCTCCTCTAAACATTAGTGTGCCCTTCCAAGCCAATGGGAAGAGAGAAGGCAAATGAAAGGTCAAGAGACTCTTTCCATAACGTATGCTTCTTGAACCATGTTTCTTGAAACATAACTTATGCTTCTTGAAATGCCACTCTTAAATCAATTGTATAGGTCAAGGGTCCCCGTTAGGTGTGCACTCCAAGTTGCTACCTGAAAGGAAAGATGTTTGTGCCAAATAGACGATCATGGAGTTTATTCCTTTTTTATAGAAGGCCATCTTTTCCTTTGACTTTTGCCAGATCTTTTCCAATAGCTTTTGCTGAACCAGTGCACTTATTGCCTCTATTCCTGCCAAAATTCTTTTCCTCTTGTTCCCCATCTGTCCAACCAAGTGATACTTTTGGTTTACCATCCTCTCTCCCATGTAGCTTGCATCCCCTTGGAGGGCAGCCTGTCTGGATTGAGCTTGTTGATCTTGTTGATGTATTGTATGTGTAAGCATAAGCCCTCCCCCTCTATGGGAACAAAGTCAGTTTTAGCTAGTAAGATCATGTCCCCAGGGGGTCTGTAAATTGACTCCTCAGACCAAAAAAGAATGCGCATGGATCAGATGCTTAAGAGGTCTTATGTGCATTGATTCAATGAAGGTTTTATTTAAATAGGATTGAATGTTTGGGAAAAAATGTGATGGTTTTTGTGCCTTTTTTGAAGATTCGAATTGGCTCATTCAGATTCAAATCAAAATCGCGATTGAACTCACAAATTGAAAAATATCAATCCACACACATCGTCCTCCCGTGATTATTTCCAATTTTCGATCTTGGTTATTTATAATATGAGACCATACCCAAATTCTCCCCCCCCCATTAGTAGACTCTTACCATTCTACCTTTTGAGCCAATCACCATTAATGTGGTTTACTTATGTTAACGTCCATAATAGAGTGGTGACAGAATCAGGTTAGTGCAGCCAAATGCATTTAAGACCACTTCTATCCTTGGCCAGTAGTACATCCAGATAAGCATAGATGAGAGCATAGCCTATTATATGGACCCCATCTCCTTGCCTTATTGTCCAATTTTCTGCTTGACCACCCTCATTAGAAACTTTCATTCTTGTATATTGGAGGTTGTGAAGACAAAAGAAAGCCAGATTTATTAACATCTTTCAAGTGCCAATATGGTACATAAGATTTTGAAATACATACAAAATATGTTACCCAAAGAGAACGCAATGTATCATCAAAAAACAATAAAATCAGACTTATTGTAATATCTAGAATGTCGTCTACGAAGTAGTCCAAATTGTCAAATGTGTCAAATATGAAATAGAAAGTGAAATCCCTGGATCTTTGTGTGGCTAGCATCATAATCGAAGTACTTAATAAAACAATGTTTGCATATATGTTGTTGTACTTGGAAACTCATCTTTGTGTTTCTATTTGAAGTGATCTAAGAAAATTTGTGATCCCAGCCCACATGGTATACATGTACTTCTCCAGACTGGTAGAGTTGACAAGCCTGGTAATGACTACAACATCATTGGACCCCATGCCTTCTACATCATCCTTGAAGTCTAAGATTGTGGTTCCCTGTATCGGGGGGGTCTTGAGAAGAGGGAAGTATTATGAGACCTCTGAAATGAGGTGTGACCAAGGAAAAATATCTTTGTTCCAAAACTTTAGCCACTTGACAACATCCAACCACCAACTGTTGCTTAGTCGTTGGGGGAGCATGCAATTTTGAGCTTCGACACCCATCTCGTCAAGTGTGTGGTCTTTCCAAATATTTTATTATTCTAAGCAATGCAACCGCTTCCAATGGGACTACATATGATAGAACCAACAGGATGGCATATGGTGTAGTTTGTTTGACACCCAAATAGGTAGACAGAAACCTTTTTTGTACGCTCACAATTTTGGCCCATTTGGCATATGACATGTTGCCTCCTGAGACTTCAGATCCATATAATAGTACCGGCATCACTAAAGGTTTGAATATTGACCTCTTCATTTGCCATCTTTTGAAGATGAGGTTTCCATACCAAAGAATTATTTCCATTTGCTTTGCCTTCTTTTAAAGATCAATCTTTTTGCATGGTTTAATAACAAAATTTAGTTTGGTCCCATTACCACCCTGCTCTTGAAGGCTTTGCTTAAGTTTATCGATATACATACCAAATAATGTAGGGGAAAGAGGGCAGCCTTGCTTCACACCGATGTTGAAATTTTTAATGGTTAACCCCCTTTGGAGGTAGCACCTTTGCTATCACTTTTTTGTAAAAGTTGGCCCATTGCGTATTGTATGTCAATAGGGACACCTATCTCATCCATTCTTTCCCAAAGTTTGTGCCGTGGTACAATGTGAAAAGCTTTGCAGAAGTCCACAAAACAGTAATAAAGGTTAAGAGGCGTCCTCCTACCTTCTTCACTAATGAAGGTCCAAATGATCTATATTTTGTGAAAACCAGCCTAGTTGTTTACACGTCGTCCATTAGTTTCTAGCCAACCATTAAGTTTTTTGTCCAATAGATTTCCCCATGATTTTGCCAAAATATGACCATTCATACTTGTCCACTAGTTTGATGGATCATTTCTATCACCATAGTTGTACAAGTGTACAATTATGTTGTGTGCTTATAAATTGGGAAGACCATAACTTATGCTTGATTGAACAAAGCAGTTATAAAGGGAACAAGTTCCACTTTACCCATTTTATAATTTCAGCTTGGTAGTCCTTTAATGTCTTGTGCCTTGCCAATAAATGAGTTTGTAATTGTGGGTTTCACCTCTTCATGAGAGAAGGCTTCTTGTGGTTGGTCGGCTGCTTGGTGGGGTATAAAAAATGCCATCTTTTTTGTACTTTTTTTTGGAGTAAGCGAACCAAGGGTCTCACTAAAAATTGCTTGCGAATGCTTTTGGTCTACCCAATAACTTCTTCCAAAAGCTTTTAGGATCTTTTTGCCACATTTCTGAGAGTGTATCTTATTGATTGTGAGTGATGGCTGCTTTTTTCATAGATATCAAGCTCTTGTATGCATGAAAAGCTTCTCCGCCCCCCACCGAATCGCTTTGATTTACTTCCCCTCTTTGCATGCCTCATCAAGCCTCATCAAGCCAGGGATTTATGGAAAATGAGTGGCTCAAAATTTGGATCTTTGCAATTCCAACATTTTATCATTGAAGTTTCTCACATTCAGCTCTAATATGATGGGCTGATGATCCGATTCTACTAGGAGAGGTCCAACCATTTTGTCACCAATTATGTCAATTATCCAAAGAGGGGCCAAATCATAGTCAACCATGCTATTGCCTTTGCTGAACATGTAAAATCATTAAAAGATGGCCATCTATATAGCCCATTACAAATAATCACTTCATGTACACCGCAAAGGTGGAGTAGTTCCTCATCAAAATTAGTAATGAATTGTTGACGGCCATAGAATGTCTTTGGTTTTGAAGAGACTTTAGTTTTGGTTTTATTTTTTGCACTTTTGTGAAACACATTTTACTGCTTAGCAAGTTGATAATCATTGCTGTACTCTAGAGATTATGAAAAGTAGTTTATATAATTATGTTATTGCTGTCTTCTTACATATCTGATTGTTGGTAAGAAGGCCATTGTCCTATGGTCTATGCATTGGTGTTTGGTAGTCAACAGAGAATAATTGCTTGACAACCTTTTTGCAGGTTTAAACTCAAAGTCTTGTACTCATTTGCAGCTGGATTCTATACATATAGTATCTTTGCACTTATTTTTTGGGAGACAAGACGCAAAGATTTTGGTGTGAGCATGTCACATCATATTGCGAGTTTATTTCTCATAGTTTGCTCCTACAAAATTAGGTCTGTACTCACATTAACTTGATGGGAAGAAATTGTATATTTATGTTATTCATGGAAGCATCTTTAAAATAATTGTGTTGTGCTCCTCTAGAGAGAGAGAGAGAGAGAGAGAGAGAGAGAGAGAGAGAGAGAGAGAGAGAGAGAGAGAGAGAATTAGAATTAGAATTATATTAATCTCTCAAGTGCCCGAGAGACAAGTAGAAAGTACATAAAAAAAGGAGCATTGTCCACGTAGGACTTATTCCTGAAAGCTAAACCAGCACTAGAAAACAGAGAGAAAAACAAAGCTTAACCTCCAGCTTTGTGGAGGGTACAATATCAGTAGCTTAACCACCAGCTACACAAAGGGAAAGAAAAAATTGATATAAGTTAACTAAATGGCTAAGTGGATATAAAAAACTGCGTGATATGGTGAGAAGCAGGTGTTGGCCTCCGGTGAAGAACCTTGGCCTGGAGGAGCAAAGAGGACGCTGGAGCTTCGATCGTCGTACTGGAATGTCTATCTCACTGTCAGAAGTCTCATCTCTATCTCTCTTCTGGAAAAAGTGCGTAATGTGGGACTGGCTATGATCCACATCAGAAACATCCAATAAAAAGGAAGATCTCAGAGTAAACGTCTCTCCTAATAATAAACCAACACATCTCGCATCTGAGAAGGCAAGGAAAGAACCAAGTGTAAGTGGAATATCTCTGTATAAGCAATGGCATCTGCCTTTGATCTAATAGTAGGCTGGACATCGGAAAATGAAATGGAACTCATCCTCAATCTCCTGTAAAGAGCAGCACTGACAAATCCGTAACGGTCGAGGTGTGTCTGTGTATCTGCTTGTCTCAATAGCAAGCTGGTGAGATGAGACATCATATCGTAAGGAGCCTCCAAGACCGGCAATAAAACGTGAAATAAGCTCTGTAGGATGAAGATCAGTAAAAAGGTAGGAAAGCTCAGTAAATTGATCAATATAAGCAGTCAAATCACTAGTATGGCGAAGGCTACGAAACAGATCATGTTGGCAAAACAACCACTGTGGGTCAATCATAGCCATACAAAGATCATGACGAAAAGTAGGCCATATATGTAACCCCTCACAAGTAGGCTCAGAGCGATAGACACGCTACCAGGTCTGAGCTCGACCATCTAAATGTAATGCAACCAACTGCACTTTTTGGGTGTCAGTCTTGGGATACATAAGAAAATAGGTCTCTAATTTAGAGAACCAATTTTCCAAGATATTCCCGTCAGACAAACCAGAATAAGTAGTAAGTTGGATGCGATCACGAAAATCACGAGCAAATTGGGGCTTAGGATTACCTGGAAAAGTAGGAGAAGGAAATTTTGGTGGTGTGGAGGGAAATCCAAGTGGTGGTACAGAAGACCCGAAAGGAGACCCATAAGGACTAGCACTATATGAAGGGAGACCAAACGTACTACCAAAAGCACCTCCTGAAGATGGAGATGGAGCAGGAGTAGGCGTACTCAAAATAGGAAATAAAGATGCTTTACTAGGACGATGAAGAATGTCTGGGGGGTGGTATCCCCTCGTGGTAGGATAGTCTGAAGGCTACAAAGAACACGATCAATACGACTCTCAACATGATCCATGCGAGCATCAATATGTGTAAAACGATCATCTAAAGAGCTCTGCGGTGGGTCTTCTGATGAAGAAGACATAAACCTGAGGGAGAGGACGTTTGTCGTCACCCCAACTTAGTTTAACTTCCAAAATCACCAAAAATGGCACAGAAACAGCCAATCAAGATGGATAATAATTAGAAAATAAGGGGCTGAGAAAGTAGAATAATAGAAAGCAAATGTGCAAGGCCTTTTAGTAAAAGGGTTATAACAAAATGGAAAAAGGAAGGAGGAGGGTGTGAGGCAGCAAAATGACAAATATGAGAGGGAAATAGGGGGCTGGAAAAGGAGCAGTATGTGAGCAAAATGACAGCAAGTAGGTGCAAAAGGGCGCAAGCAATACCTGGGTGAGTGCTGATCCGTCGTCCAATCGGTAGTGCCAACAAAGAGAGGTAAAAGCTGAAGATATGACAGAATAGATGCGCCAACCAGCCACCAATTCGAATCCTCAACTCACGCCAAATAAGCTGAAAAAAGTGTTGTAGACAGCTGACAAATAATCAGCAAAATGAGTAGCAAGTCGATGGAGAAATCCATCGAGAATGGTGAGATAATAGGGCACTGGGCAGCAACTACCAAGATCCACAATATGCTGAAAAATAGGCTAGAAAGGGTGCTGAAGTAAGGGGCCGATCAGCCTTCAATCAATAGCCGAAACAGACAGCAAGTCGGTGAAGAGAACCACTGATAATGAGATGGTCATAGGGCGCTAGGCAGCAGCTACCGAATCTGAAAAATGGAGTAAAATAGCTGAAAATAATGGTGATGTAGGGCGCTGGACAGCCTCCAATCAAGATAAAAAATGGTCAGCAAATCGGTTACGAAAAGTGTCGAAAAATGATGAGATAGTAGGGCGCTGGACAGTAGCTACCAAATCTGCAAAAACAATGAAGGGCTGTTGAAAAAATCGACGAAAGTGATGGGTTAGCAGGGCGCTGGACAGCCTCCAACAAAGCTGCAAAAAATGATGAAGAAATCGTCGAAAGTGATTGGTAGTAGGGCGCTGGACAGCTACCACCAAATCTGCAAAAAACGATGGAGAAAATCGGTGGAAATGATGGGTAGTAGGGCGCTGGACAGCCACCACCAAATCTGCAAAAAACAATGGAGAAAATCGGTGAAAATGATGGGTAGTAGGGCGCTGGACAGCCACCACCAATCTGCAAAAATGACGAAGAAAATCGATGAAAGTGATGGGTAGTAGGGTGCTGGACAGCCACCACTAAATCTGCAGGAAAGTGCTCTGATACCAAGTTACAAGCTAAGATTCACTAACTATGCTAGAAAGCAGGAAGAGAGAATGCTTAAGGAGGCTAAAGAGGAGCAATCATCATAAACTGAATAAAGGAATACAATGCTGCCCTATATATACCCTCTCCCTGAATCAAATAGAGGACTAAAAAAAGGGAGGGAATAAGATTTGGAGGGAAAATAGTGCGCCTTCCCAATAGGAGGACCCCCACTCCAAATCAACGTGACCAAGTCCTGAAATATGACCAAATAGGCCCAAGGCCAGTATATGAATAAAAACGGCCCAAGGCCAGTATAACGAATAAGAATGGACGTGGCGATTGTAATGAGCCAAGTCCATAACTAGTACCATATAGTTTCGCCAAGACATGCCCAATCATGATGGTGCGGTAGTTACTCGGAATCATGGGGTCATCATTCTTATGGATGGGGTGGATAATGTTAGTGCACCAGGATGATGTGAAATCGGAAACAACTGCGGAATTAAGAAGGGTGGCTATGGTGGGAGCGAGCAAGTCAGAGGCATGGGAAAGGAGTTCAGACTCAAGGTCTTCAATATCTCTGGCCTTGTGGGACTCCATCTTCTTAATGGCTGCAAGTACCGTGTCAGATGTGAAGAAGGAGAACTCAGATGGTCGTGGAGATATAGAGATAGGTGAGTCGGTAGGGACGGTATACAAGCTAGTAGCATAATCTGTCCAAATGTGAAGGTCCTCCAAGAGAGGTGGTGGAGAGAGAGGAATGAACTCACGCCAAAAAGCGCCTGAAGAAGAACTGAAAAGAAGGTCAATAATACGTTTCCCTTCAGAATCATCATAGGAATGCTTCTTACGACGGAGAACACGATGGTAGGAGCGTCGGGAAGATCGAAGCAGATTTGGAGCATGGATACATGAATAGGTTACTGACTGATGAAGAGAACGACACTTGGTATCGTACCATGGAGGGTGCAATGGTCGAGGTGTGCGTCGAGTCTTTTTGGGATGGGGTTTTGTGGGGAGGGTTAGTGATGCAGCTGTGTGGAGAGATGGTGAGAAAAGCAGCTTGGGTGTCATGGAGAAATCAGAGATGTGAGGGATCAAAGCAGGTGATCCAATAAAGTAGTCAACTACACACTGTCCTCCACCATGAGGATAACATGTAAACGCTGATGAGGAAGGCCACTGTGTGAGGCCATTCAAGATGGCCATAGAATGTGTCTCCGCAAGAGTAATCAACTGCTCTCCAAAAGATGTAAGTGAAGCGTGTGCATCCTGTGATACTCGATCAAATCCCATATCCAGAGGATGAACTTGAAGAACGTCAGTATCTACATGAAATTTTGTCTGTCTGGAGCTAGTACCACCAAATTCAGCAAACGCCGAAGTCTGTGGAGCGAAGTAACATACAACCATATAAATGTCCTGCGGTAATCCCAATAATGAACCAATAGTATGTAGCCATATATATCGAGCATACGGATCTTGCTTAACCATCTTAACTGCTGTGGCTCTGTATAAACAAGCTACTCCGTCAGATCCACGATAGGTTTTTCCCCTCACAAATGGGCGAAAAACAGAATGCCAAGAGTAATCCTGTATATGTGGAAGAGGATGATATAAGGACTCATGGGTTTCAGCCAACAACAAAATGTCACATTTGCTTATAAAGTCAGCAAAATCTCCTGGCGATGATGATGATAAAAAACCATTGCAATTCCAGAAGCCAAGTCTCAAAATGGTAGGGGATCTCGGGCAGCTCCTAAACCCGGGAGCCCCAAGTTCCTAGTGTGAGAGGAGGTCGAAATATCTTGGTTTGCCGTCGATAGAAACGACCCTTTGCCCTTTTTCTTTTGCTTCGTGAATAATCTTTTTCCTTGCTAACCATTGGGTATTTGTCAAATCATCATCCATATAAATGAAAGTGCCTTTGAGTTTTGTTCTAAGCCGAAGGGCTGCATTGCGGTGTTGAAGAGAGCGAAATTTGATAAAAAGAACGTTGTCATCGAATTTACTACGCCATGCCGTATCAAAACCATCAACAACATGAGATAACTTGGAAACGAGTAAATCTGTAGCTTCGTCTATTGATTTATCGCCGTTGGCAATGCCTCTTACTCTAATATTGAGAGCCTTTTTAGCTCTTCTAGCTTGTTCATCCAAAACTGTCTCCAAATTGTTATCCATCATAGAGGCTGAGATATGGGGGTGCTTACCTTGTTTGAGGATCGATGTCGTTTCTTCAACCTGTTTTGCAAGTGATGAGAGTTTGCTGCCCATATCATCCGGTTTGAAGAGTGCTGCCCATGTCTTTGTCTCTTTGACCTGTTTTTCCAAGCAAGATATTTTGTTGGAAGTTTCGTCCGAAGAAGGTACACGTTCTGCAAGCCGTTGCTTAAGATATACATTTTCTTGCTCAAGCTGCCCCACCCGTTCTCTGACACCCACGAGATCTATAGCCAATTTGCCATTTGCCATTTCAAAAAAGTGTAGTTGTTTCTTAATGCCGAGGATTTCGTTTCAGATGAAACCAATATCATATGCATAAAGACTCTCGGGGCTTGGAAGGAGTGTAATCGACCGTGGACAGCTGATGCGTTTCTATGATAGCAAGTGGATTGTCGGTGAAAATAGAGGGTGCATCAGTGATGCCTTCTAGTACAGCTAGCGGTGGGATTGCTGTAGGTGAAATAGCATCCCCCTCCCTCTCAAATGATGGAGGAGGAGAAGAGGTGCGACAGAAGGAGCAAGCCTCCTAAAAAAACAGGTGTTCTGCCTCTGATTATTGACAAATCATTTTAGTCCAAAATGCAATGGATGCCAGAAACAATGCCCATTCTTTCAACCCTCTGTCAGCGATGGAAATGAGTAGCTTTTTGCCTCCTCTGTCAGCGTTCTGTCAGCGATGGAAGTGAGTATTGCTTCCTCTGGCAGCGATGATGTAGGTCTGCCTCCTCTAGCAGCGCTCTGACCAAAGGAGCTTTTGCCTCTGGAATGTGTTGATTATAGCTCTCAGATGTGATTGGAAGTAGTTATTATTTCCCTGGAAGCGCACCTGCAAACCCATGACTCCACCAGCAATGGCTTCTCCACGAGAGAGAGAGAGAGAGAGAGAGAGAGAGAGAGAGAGAGAGAGAGAGAAAGCTTTATTAATGTCTTATAGGTACCCGCGGGTACAAAAGACAGGATAAATGTACATCTCAAGTGTGTATGGTACTCTAGGAGCGTATGACAAAAACGTCTCCATAAAAGAAACATAATATTAAAATAAAAGAAATCTGAACTGAACTAAAAATGCTGTTATCTCTCTACTGAAATGGAAAGAGAACCCACACCTTTCATAATGTAGAGCGAAAGGATGTAATCAAAATTGTGGAGTGCTCTGGATGTGAGGGAGGGAGAGAGAGAGAGAGAGCGAGAGAGAGCTCACAAATGCAAGATGGAATGGTGAAGGAGCAGGTCTCCAGAGAAGGAACCTAATCTTTGAGAAAAGCTAGCATAGCATTGTTAAACCTAAACATCAAACTGTGCTTAACTTGTGAGACACTATGTCTCAAGTACTGTGAGGCTCACAGCTTCATTTAGTTCTAAAGCCTTAAATCTTCCCTAATTTGTTGAAATACTTGTCTTTAAGTCACTCAACTATTCATAATCTATTTTTTAATGTACTTAAGCAAGTGCTAAAGGTCCAAGTACCCAAAATGATACTTATGAACTGCTGGTCTCATGGGTACAAATGATTGTCTGGACAAACAACTCCCAAATTTCTCTGTAACTGAATCAACTGTGCAAAATTTGAGGAGCATGTTGGGATGCTTGGAATATGAGAATCTCTTGTCATAACTGCTTCCTGATTGCCTTAATTATGCTCATGGCTATGCATGCTACTAACTTTTCACTTGCATTTTACTAGTTTTACATTTGTTTTGGTCCTCCTTGCAGCGCAATTCCTAAGAATTATTACTATGGAAATGTTGTTTCTTTATCCACAGCTGTTGAATTTTGGTTTTAGGGGTTTCAACATTTAGGGTCATGTATGGGCAGCATAACTACGATGTACCTGCCATTCCAGGCTGGTTTCTACCTGTGCACTGATGATATCTGACATTGCTATCTTTGACAACATACTCCAGGTTTGCACGGATAGGGTCGGTTGTTCTGGCTGTACATGATGCAAGTGATATATTCATGGAGATAGCTAAAATGAACAAATATGCTGGGACTCCTATTATTCCAGATGTCTTCTTTGTGCTTTTTGCCCTTTCTTGGTTCCTCCTAAGACTTATATATTATCCTTTTTGGATTATCTGGAGCACAAGGTATTTCCTAACTCCAGGACATTTATGTGGCTAATTGTTTTGAATTTGGCATAGTTTACGCAGTGTTTTGAGAAAAATGATAATGGTTGGTGTCTGTTGATATGGTTGGAGTTTGTTACGTTTATAAGTGGGATTGGTCTGGGGCTAACTGCGGTTTGGGCAGGTCTCTTCATTTATAGTTATTATAAATTTTTTGGAGACATTTAAAGGTGATAGCCAATAATCATAGGCTTGTCAGTTAAGCATCCTTCTGTGTCAAGTGCAGCTTGCATAGAATGGTGTCTACTCACCCAATTGGCTAATTGTTTCTAATTTATACTTCCTCTATGCTCAAGATAAGGGCATGCGTTGTCTTTCAACATGGCTTCAATATTGTCGTAGGTCCCATTATCAAGCACCTTATTTGCATTGAATATCTATAAAATGAGACGCTTGCCCTGACCTATCACAAGTAGCCCTATGAATTGCACATAAAATTCCTTTGACCACATCAGCTGAAATGGCTAGAATTTCCCCAGGGAATGTATTATCTCTGCATCTCAGGTGAATCAGTGATACAAGTCCGTAAATAGCAATTTCTGACGGTCGTTTTAAAAGAATCAAAGCTGATCATGTATGCGCTAATCATTGTGAGCTTCACTCTATTTTCTTAGTATTCTTAGATTAATATGTTTTTTCCTGTTGAAAATGTGGAATTCATTCCTGCAGCTGCTAAAATTTTGTTTGCATTAATAATGTCACAGCTACGAGTCCATTCAGATTTTGAAATTAAAGGAGCACAAAGCCCATGGACCGATATTCTATTATATCTTCAACATGCTGCTTATCGGTCTCCTTGTCCTTCACATCTACTGGTGGATTCTGATTTACAGAATGCTAGCAAAGCAAATTGAAGCCAGAGGAAAAGTTGGCGATGATGTTCGTTCAGGTAAAGCTCCCATAGAAACATGTTGGTCGCTTACTGACTTTAGGATTCAAGGTTTAAGATTCTTGCATTTGAATAATGTACCTGACTATTCTTGTATTTGAATCTGCAGATTCAGAGGATGAAGATGAGTAGAACAATATTTGATAGCCAATACAGTCTTTACATTTGGTATATGTGACTTATACTTGACTGATTTGAAATGTCAACATATCCATTGCAATGGCTATATGTATGACTATCTGCTTTGCTATTAAGCTACCTCAGAGAAATTGGTTGTTGACGGTAAGTCTTCCTTGGCTGGTCCTGGGCAAAAATCAAATTGTGCAGAATTGAGAAGGTCGTGGGAAGCTTGTTGAGTTTGACCCCTCAAACAGTGTAAAAAACCACATTGAGCAATTCACTCAATGTTATATTTGATGAAGATTGTGTCGTTTAGGGACTACAGAGTTTTTCTTCCCAAGCTTTGCTGAGCAATTCACTCAATATTATATTTTGTGTCTAAAGAATTTTACTTCACAAATTTCACTTAACACTTTTACAAAATTAGCTTTTTAAGATGGAATTTCTATCTTCAAGGTTCATCGATCTAGATTTTACACTAGCTTGTAGTCTTTGGTGTTGATTTGTGTTTCTTGGCTTAGGTTTAGATTCGACTTGTAAGAACTTAAGGATAAGAAAATTGAATACCTTACAAGAATCACCAAATCTTTTGTTTGTGAGAGATCGTGAATTTTTTCTAATCCTCAATGGATTTGAAATCAAATAAATCTTGGTACTGATATAATCAATAATTTCAATTTACCACACAAATATTGTTTTGATGATAAATGTATATTTTGATTTAGAAGAAAATTTTGTAATTAAGATGCCACATCTCTCTGTTAGTACACCTTAATCATCAGTTGTTGAGAAAGAAAACCTTTGCTAGTGTCCTTTGCAATAAGTTTAGTTGGCTAAGAGTTGCTAGTGTGGCCACACAAACATTGACTCAAACCTTGGCTGCTGTGTTGTTCTTCTAGCAGCCTTTGAAGTTTACAACAAGAATCAATATCCCTAAAAGATAACAAAAGAAAAGTATCAAAAATTCTCACAATTACAACTTTGAATAAACAAACTGTCTAAAGCATACATCAAAAAAGCAAAGCAAAACTTGCAAATATACTCCAAAGATATTTGTGACTAAAAAATAAACATAGCATACACAGAGAGAATTACAAAAAATTGCATTTCTTCAAATACCAATATGCCTTCAAACTTACAAAAGTACATTGTTGTATCCATGCTTGCCAGTTGATTTTTAATGTTGAACATAAAATCTTTTGATTCTATGCATACCCATATTTAAAAAACAATCTTCAAAGTGTCATTTTTTTTTCAGCATGTTACACTTGTCGTGCCTATTTTTTAAATACTGTTTAGACATGTCATTTAAGTTTTCTGGTATGTAAAAGCACCTTAAGAAAAGCCTTAACTTGAAACATTGCACCAATATCGAAAGTTGTAAAGAGCATTCCAAAATTCGGGTGAAAGGCCCTTCTTTGATAAGGTGGACTAGAGATGTTGAAGACACCTCCCATGAAACTCCATTTGTTTATGGAAAAGGATATATGCTTGAAGTGCTCCAAAGAGGTGAAAACTTCCATGTTCACAATCTATCCCACTTGTTTGACTACCATTTTTGGCAATTAATCTCTCTATACATGCATGTGTATCTGTTTTATAAGGTTCGAAACATAGGCTCAAACGTATATTTATTTTCAAATTGATGAAATAATGTCGATCGGATGTGAATGATCTTTTCCAAATTGTTAGTACTTGTTAGTATAGTTAAAGTTGTTAGTATTGTTTTGTTGGCATGTTGCCATGAAGAGGTGGCAATTGTCCTCTTCAAATTTTCCAAGGAGGAGATTATGCCTGTCTCCTTATAGTTTCGAAATAATCGATTTGAACTTTGAACTTTGCCAAGGGAAAGATCATTCGCATGCAATTTACATTATTTCATTGATTTTAAACGAATATATGTTTAGGACTATGACTCCAAGCCTCGGTTTGACATTTTGTGAGGAAATAGTTGGCAAGCTTTGTAAGTAAGATTTACTTACAAAGCCTGGGTTTTTAACATTATGGTTCACTTGCTTTTTTTTTTATGATAAAAAACAAGGAAATTACTAATAAAAAAGTTGTAATTTCATATCATATGAATGCATCTGAACAGGCGATTTTAATAGTTTTGTCAAGTTGACCAGTGCAATTGCATAATCAAATCGTTGAAGGTGGTCTAATCTTGACATATTGTCACAGACAACCAAGACGTACACCCGATTTGGATCATCTCCACATGCTAAGCTTGGGTAGGAACATATGTTTATGTTGGCCAAA
This sequence comes from Diphasiastrum complanatum, assembly GCA_029204225.1. Lineage (NCBI taxonomy): Eukaryota > Viridiplantae > Streptophyta > Lycopodiopsida > Lycopodiales > Lycopodiaceae > Diphasiastrum > Diphasiastrum complanatum. The sequence continues at coordinate 78,289,574 of CM055095.1, read as the reverse complement.
CCACATTGTCTTTCATGATCTAAGTTGTACTTTCCACTGATTCCACATCAGGCTTGGAATTTGAGCCTCATACTAAAATCTGTTACACTCTTGCTCAATCATCATTGCACATTAAAGAAGTACAAACGGTACACTAAGTGCACATTAAAGTGGTGAAAATGATCAAATTAGATATCAAAGAGATGGTGAAGGTAACAACTTACTGTATTTTCATAGATTTGAGAATATAGCCAAGCTGGAGCTGTGGTAATCAGCGAATACAATGGCTACACCTGGAATTTGTTGATTTAGCTCTTCAACATATGTAAGTCCCACTAGAAGGCTAAAGCCAAAAACACCAAACTCGGCCTTGCCTTTTGAAGATTCTCTTGGAACCATGTGTTGAGAAGACTCCTCCTCAAGCCTTGGCAAATCTCCATCATGCATTTGGATTTTTAATAGACTTGAGAATACTACCATCATCTCTTGATTGAAATTAGATCCTCTTTACTCCTTATATACAAAGGACTATTGGCAAAGCATAAGAAATATCAATTCCAATAAGCTTCAAATCCAACAATTAGCAAATACAAAGAAAATATGAGAGATGGAGGAAAAGAGATAAAGAGCAAGGACATTCACAAATCCATTCCATAAGAGCCAATCTGCTTGTATTGAAATGAAGATGAAAATATGTACAATAATTCGAAATTGCTACTTATATAGGAAATTGAGGAGATGGGCGTCCCGATTCCTATTGGCTAATTCCTACTTCCCTAGCTATTCAAGTTTAAAAAAGAGTGAGAACTTATTCAATAATTGGAGGGAACCAATTTAAACTTGAAATTTGGTGGGAACCCCTATTTTATTCACTGACTTGACATTTAGGCCCTGCAACATTAAAAGTCTCGCAAAAAGGGCTAAAGTCCTTTTATTGACTTTTAACTAATCAAATCTCTATGTGATCATCGGGTTGGACTTATACACGCAGGGTGCCAAAATTCCTATTGACTAATTCCTACCTCCCTAGCTATTCAAGTTTAAAAAAGAGTGAGAACCCATTCAATAATTGGAGGGAACCAATTTAAAATTGAAATTTGGTGGGAACTCCTATTTTATTCACTAACTTGACATTTAGGCCCCTCGATATCAAAAGTCTCGCAAAAAGGGCTAAAGTCCTTTTATTGACTTTTAACTAATCAAATCTTATGTGATCATCGAGTTGGACTTACACACGCAGGGTGCCAAATCCCTCTCACTTATTAACTAGGGTTAGGGTTGCCTTGGGAACCGCAAACCCTCCACTAAGATACCTCCAATTGAAGTCTTCAAATAAGAAGTCACACGAAATGGCACCATCTTTGCATCTACATGATAAAATGAGATCATCCAAATGAACAAGATAAGAGAATTGATGATAAGTAGACCTCCTTGGCAACAATTCTCCATGTGTTTTTGCCAAAGCACCATCTTCATGAGCCTTACCATCTTGGAACATAGATTGAGGTAGATCATTTGCCTTCTCCTCCTTGAGATGATGCAAGCTCCTCTTGGCCATACTTCCACAAAGATTAGCATCAATATTGAAAAGATTACCACATATAGTTCCTCTTGCTACCACATCACCATCCCTCTTAACCAAACAAGCATCTTTTTCCAAAATCAACTTGGAAACCATCATCTAGCATCTTGACAACACTAATGAGATTCATAGTGAGATTAGGCACATAAATTACATCTTTGAGAATCATAGTGGATTCAACACAAATTGGTACACTACCAATTCCTTCTATCTTGCATTCACCATCAATAGGAAAGAAGATGAACTTTTTAGAACCATTGTAAGGTGCAAGAGAAGTAAAAGATATTCTTGAACTAGTCATGTGAGAACTAGGTCCACTATCTATCCACCAGGAATTTTCAACTTCAAAACTAGAAGAAGAGTACATAGACATCATGAGAGATCCTTCTTGATAACTCTCTTCTATCTCACCTTCACTCTCCTTATTAATATTTTCTTGCTTGAGGAACTCTTTCTTCTTGAAACAATTACAAGCAAAATGTCCCTTCTTACTACAAAAGAAGCACTTCTTGTTGGATTTGCAACTTGTTGATGTTTGTGATGAATCCTCATCACTCTCCTCCTTTGACTTGTCCTTCTCTAAATTTTGATGATGCTCTTTACTCCTTCCTCTTGGCTTGTTCTTTGCAAAGTATGCCTTCACATCTCCATCATTTTTCAAGGAAAGTTTATTGATTCTCATAAACTTGTTCTCTTGCCTACACTCCTCAGAAATGAAAATTCCATGTAGTGCCTCCAAGCTTGGAAGCTCCTCCTTGATTGCATAAGATTAAACAAGATTGTCAAACTCTTCCTTCAATCCATTTAGGATCACTTGCACTAGCTCTTTTGGATTGAGGTTGTCTCCTATGCAAGGAAGCTCTCTATAAAGATCTTTGACTCTCAAAACATAATTTGAGGCACTCTCATCACTCCTTTGGAAGCTTTGAAAAATTTCATTCCTTAGTGTGAACAACCTTGATGTGTTCCTTGCCTCATAGATGGATTTCAATGTGTCCCAAGCCTCCTTGGCCAAGGTGCATGAGCCAATCTCCCTCAACACTTCATTGGAAACATTCGCCTTAATGATATGTAGGGCCATCCTTGCCCCTCTTTTGTACTTTTGGACCTCTTGGAGCACTTGAGGCTCCTCCTCAAGTCCTAGCACAATCTCCATCACATCTTGGAGCACCAAAATGGACTCCATCCTCACCTTCCAAATTGCATAATTGTAGGTGTTCAATCTCTCACCATGCTCCAACAAAATGGAATCTAAAGAAGTCATCTTCCTTGAGAAATTGTCTTGCAATGGATCAAAACTGAGTGTTGCTCTCTCTCTCTCTCTCTCTCTCTCTCTATATATATATATATATATATATATATATATATATATATATATATATATATATATATATATATATATATATATCAATAATGGATTCACAAAGGGTGTACTACCAACTCCAAAATGAGATCTTGCAATTTGGTGTGAGACCTATCTCACTAGCTCTACCAATCTCTCTCAAACTAGCTCAAACTCTCATTCCAAGATGGAGCAAGGATGAAGTTTGGTTCAACTTGACTCAAGTACACAAAAGCACTCAAAAACATCCACAAATGACTCAAATACAATTGGATTGCATGAAATTATGTGGCTATGACCTCAAAAAAATGTCTAGATCTCAAATAGACAAGATTGACAAGCTTTCCCTTGAGTTTTTGGATCAAACAAGCAAGATATGAGTCAAACTAAAAGTGTCCAACCAAGTTGGGTGCCCTACCCACATTGATTCAATTTGCTATAATTTTTTATTGGCACATCCAATTGATGTGAAACAAATTGCAACACAATCTTGACTCTACTAGCTTTTTAGCATAGATTTTGGATCTATCTTGGAAGAGAACCACTTGGTCAAAGTTGGATGTCCTTCACACGTGTCTAATCATGAATTCTCTACAGTACCAGGTTAGGTCCATTCATAATGATTATGACCCTTCTTGATCCTAAACTCACAAAGATAGCAAAGGAGATGCATCTACACTCCTTTTTAGACTTGATCTATCCTACTCTAGATTGTATTCCCACATGGCACCATGGCCTCACACGTGTGGGACCCACCTATGTACAATCTACATGATTTTGATCAAGCTAGATTTGCCAATTTTTGGCAATTTCTCACAGTCCTCAAATTTAGCTTGATCTATTTACAACTCTCTTTGCTAGATGAATGAATACTTTTAGAAGTGTCTAAAAAACCCAGCCAAAAACAAGGAATTTTTGAGACTCCAATAGATAATGATATCTATGAAGGATCTTTCAGCACCTCTTAAAGGATCCCTTACAAGATGTTCCATAAATGTGTCAATATACATGTAGCACACTTTAAAAACTATACATCATGCCAAGCTATGAATTCCAAGGCACTTTGTGCACTTGAAACTATTAACTGCATGCATGATGTTGCCAAAGACAAGTTGCCTTGTTGATCCATATGATTGGCTCCATCTTGTTACTCTTTTTTTTCTTGGAGTCCTCGGGTTTTGAGCTTGCTCCTCCACTTGACTTGACTCCATGTTCACAGATTCCAGCCAGAACCTGTGAACACGGTTTTCTTATTCTTCTTCTTAGTTTCTTTGTTACTTCTTTAGGTGGTTTCCACTTTGAAAACCGGGTGTTTCTGCCCGTTTCCAGAACCCAGTTCTTTCTTGTTAGGTCCTCTTGCTTAAAACTATCTCCAAGTAGGTCGTTTATCAGTTGGTAACAAGTATTCCCAGCTTGTCAGTGGGATGAAACATGTTTCGTTCACTCCAGCTACATGCATTTACAATCCATGTAACCAATCCTTTGCTCAATACAAATCAGCATTCTGAACAAGAGAGCAATGAGCGATTCTATCTACTAAACTCTTTAAGAAATCAGGGAACAATATAGCATCAAGATTAATTTACAAACAAAACAAGAATCAAGAAATCTAACCACCTATAGCATACTAGCATCCCAAGACATACCCATTTCTTGATGCTTGAAATACCCAAGAACAATCAAGGACATGATTGTTGGTAAATGTGCAAAATCTGAACCACAATCTCAACCTATTTAGTTTACCTGCATGCTGAATTTAACAAAACTTAGAAACAAGAAAACTAATCCACATCTACATTCCACATTGCAAGAAAGAAAGCATGAAATCTAAATCAATCCACAACCACAACAAGAAATCAAAGCATGTTCATAGGAATTTCACTCAAGACAATAGCCATGAACAAGGAGCTTCTCAATTGCCAATAACTCATGGAGGATCTTCTTCATTCATACAAGAGAAATGACAATACAATAAAAGCTCTCTCACAACTCTTAAATAAACAAGAGGACTGCCCATGTGGAGCCTAAGTGGCAATTTCACTAATCTAGAAATTATAAGTGAAAATAGCTCTTCCACTAGAGGTCACCATCAAAATATGGCTCACTATAACTCATTAAAGAGGGGTCTACATATATTTACATTGCCTAGGAATATCACTAGCTCCTACATGGTTGTTCCTTCTCTGGGATTCACCATGTAGGCTCACATAGAAATAACCTGTAATCCTAGCTAGTAATCCTCGACTCTCAGCTTCTTCCTGATCTTCTCCTTTTAAGACCTCCTCGGTCTCGGGTGAGAGATGCTCTATGTTTCTAGCTTGGCTCAGCATCTGGGAAATTCTCTAAAAACTTCTAGCATTATCCACCTCTAATCTATTGCAGGACCCACTGCAACACATGTCAGATGATGTCATTCCGTTTGGCACTTGGAAAAGTGTGAATCTTCTTTTGCTTATGTAAAACCAGGTGCTTATTGGCCACAAAAATCATTTCACAAAATTGGAGATCTCTCAATGGCCTAGCCCGTTTGAGAACCTCCTGTGAGTCCTGCTTGCCTCGTTGTCTTGCCGTTTTGGTTCCGCTCGCTCATTTTTCTCCCTAGGGCTTTGAATACTTTGAAGCATAATTTGGTTCCATAGGATAATGGCCCCAGGTAATCATGTATCTTCTCAATGAAGCCCATTTCTTGTCAGTCCTCTATCATAGTGACATACCGGGATGACATGAAGGCCCGATGTGAAAATTGTCAACACTTTCTAGCTAGTTTGAGGCCTAAATTGGCAATTTTTGTACATAGTTTTGGGTCTAACCTTTCACACGTGTGAAAGAGGCCTATATACTTTTATTTTAGTATATACTTCATATTGAAGAAGTCTCAAACTTTAGGACCTTCGAAATGACACCAAAATCATGTTATTTGGACATATAGGCCAAAATTGGCTAATTTAGGCTACTGGTGCCCTAAAATTGGGTCCTAAGTTCTAGAGAGAGAGAGAGAGAGAGAGAGAGAGAGAGAGAGAGAGAGAGAGAGAGAGAGAGAGAGAGAGAGAGAGAGAGAGAGAGAGAGAGAGAGAGAGAGAGAGAGAGAGAGAGTCATCTCTCTCACCTATATTAGGCTGAAATTTGTGGAGAACAGGTTGGAGAAACTTATTGTATTGTTGAGAGAGATCAATAGATCATTGTCACAGTTTCTTCCTCCATTGAGAGCATTGCTTTGTGTATTGTCTTCAAGCTTTTGTGTATGGTCTTAAGAGGTTTCCAAAAGTGGTAGGTTGCTGTTGTAGGGCTGGTATGCTGTTGTTTTTGACTGCCATCAGTACCTTTTATAGCTTCTTTTGTCTCTTGAATGCTTTGTCAAGTTCATGTGTATCAAGGGTAGCATTAGGATGCTTTGCCATTTCTAGCTTTTGTAGCTTGTTGTGCAAAGATCTTAGCCAAGTATTTTGAGAGATTGGATCCATTAAAGATCCAATTTTTTCACATGGTATCAAAGCTAGTTGGCTATTATGTTTAGTAAGGTTTCCATTTATGGTGATATTTGGACGTTTGATCAAGTTCTAACATGATTATGCATTGCACTGTTGATCAAATCTTACTAACCTTTGTTTTGTGAGTTGAACTTGTGGATCAAAAGCATATTTCAGGTCTATTGAAGATCAGAAGCTGAGAAGAGGCCATTTGGAATCAGATCATAACACCTAATCATTTGTTGATTGTGAGGCTTGTGCATATTCAGTACTAACAATGTTCTATTCAATCTATTGTTGGCAATCTCCACTTCTGTGGATGAACACTCTTCTTAAGTGGATGAACCTTCTCCTTAAGTGGATGACAAATACTCTTTGAGTGATCTTGTAATTTTCCAAAAGGCTGAGCAAAGCTCCCACTTGGATGAAAGATCCCCTTTTGGGTGAACAGATTGTCAACAATCTTTTGCATAAATTTTAGTGTACTTTGTTGAGCATGTAAGTAACTCTCCTTATGTAATTTGATTGGAGGATTTGCTGGAAGGTTTTAACCATTATGCAAATGTGTTTTTAGGTTCTTAACAGGTTGAGGAACATTCTCATGTGAAGTGATCTTAGATCTACATCTAAGCACCAAGATTTGACAAGCTAGTGAAGCTAGTCTTGTGATTCACTAAGTGTGCTCTTTCATTCACCTCTAAAACTTGTATTTATCACTTGCTAGAGTTTATAAACTTTTAGAAGTGTGATTTACATGTGGTGTTACAGGTTGAATCAATATTTTAGTGTGTTGATCATATGTTGATCAAGTTTGTTCAATTCTAGGTATTCTTGGTAGCCTAGTCTTTTGCATTTTCTAAGAATGCAAGTAACTCTTCACACCATAACTTGATTTGGTCACTTGCTGAAAGGTTTGAGAGCTTAGTCAACAGTGTGTTTAGGTTGGTCTGAGTTTGTAATCCATTCTTAGTGTGTGCAAAGTGTTGCATGTGTTTCAATCTTCCTTTCTATGCTTGGAAACCAGCCAGGTTCAAGATAGAAGAGTTTTAGGGTTCTAGATCTTCTAAGATCTCCTTATCCATCATTTGTTGAGAGGAAAGTGAGTGCTAGGTGCATTAGGACAGAGCCTAAAAGTTGAAGAATCATTATATTCATGGCTTGCAATGGTGGGATCATGTTAGAAACTAATGATAGGTTGAGTTCATCAAACTATTCTACCTGAAAAGTGAGGATGGAATCCTTACTTGAGTTGAATGAACTCATGGACATAGTTGCAGGAACTAAAGAGAGACCACCCACAGTTCAAGAGCAACATTTCATATTGAAGAAGTCTCAAACTTCAGGACCTTCGAAATGACACCAGAATCATGTTATTTGGACATATAGGCCAAAATTGGCTATTCACCTCTTAATCCTATTGGACCGTTGATCCATGCACCTCTTAATTCTATTGAACTATATGTGAGAGATTTCAACTAGTTTAGTCTAGTTTAGTCACATTTTGGTAAATTGTCAATAAGAGGCCAAAACTCATTTTAGACTCAGAGATAAACTTTTTGAAGTTATATTAGTTTAAAATACATTCAATAGACACTTTTGGAGAGTGTGGGAAAGTTGGTAGTCGAGTTTGAGACAGATTCAAATTTGAACTTTGGGTACATTGAATCTAGACCCAAAAATAGTAGGGTTTACATTTTGGAGGGAAAGCCAAGTGGCCAAATAGGGTTTGGAAACTCTATAAAAGGATGTAACTCGTGGAGAGACACATCTTCTTTCTTCTATCTCTCATTTCATCATTATACATGGTCCTCTTTGGGTTCTACTACTCATTGGTGCACTATCTTGGTGTTATCTTGCAATTCTATGTGTAGAATGATCATTTATTGCTATTTTCGGTTCCACACATGTGAAATAAAGTAGGGTAGTGTAATTGTATGGACAGCAAACATATTTTATGTTTTGGTAAAAAATTTGATCAATATCTCTTAGAGTTTGCATCTCATTTTGTATGTAGATGCTAATTTTTCTACATTGGCAGGATTGTTGGTTTGCTCCTTATTGTAACCAAAGATTTGGGACATGGATTGGATCTTGAATGATTTGAAATGCTTCACACTATATTCAAGCACACCTCAAATTCCTATTGGACCTCACATGGTTCCACCTCTAAATCCTATTGGACCTCTTAGAATTCATCAAACAAAATCACTACACTTGTCTACACTCTAATTGGCATGAGTTTAGCCTCTTACTCTATTTGGCTCAATAGTGGCATTACAAGTGAAAATGCATAATTTGCCATCTATGCCAAATTTGTTCCTATCAACATCCTACACCTAGATGCTTGATATAAAAACCATAAGACCCCTATATCTAACATAGATAATCTTTTTCAATTCTTCACACTCCTCTTAAGAAATTATCTATGATCACCACCAATGTTAGTGTTAGTTTCTGGAGGGTCAGGGATGGAGTGATCAGGAGAGAGAGGCACATGAATGACAGGTTTAGGAGGAGGCGGGTTTAACAAATTGTACGCTGCATTGGGGGAACTGAGTTGTTGTAGGAACTCGTCCCGTTGGGCTTTGTACATATTAGCTGGACCTTTAGATAGGCCCAATAATCTGCTAGGAGATGGTGGAGAGGAGAAAAGTGAAGAGACAGGGTAAGTAGGAATGAATGTTTCAGAAAAACTAAATGCAAAATAAGACGAGGGATTAAAAGTAGGAGGGAAAAGAGGAAAAGCTTCGGAAGCAACTTTGGATCTCTGGCCACCTGATCCTGAGCTATCATCTGATGGTCGGGTTTGCCCGTCCTTATTGTCAGCTCCATCATCTCCATCATCATCCCGTGGTTTCTTTGTAGAAGTACCCGCTTGGGCCTTGCACGCCGTGTCCCATAATTGGTTCACCTTGTCCAAAACTTGCTACAGGGCCTTAGTCATTTCTTCAAGCTACTTTTGGGACTCAAGGATGATCTTTTCCTGTTTTTGACCACAACATTTTCAATTTTTTTTTTCTTGGCCTCTTGTTCCTGAATTAGCCGCACGTACTTTTTCATCCAGATGGCTATGGTCTGTGGGGCCTGAAACTGTATATCCTTGGGCTTAATCAGAGGAGCATCAATTGTCATTGCACCCGACGATCCATCTCGTGCTTGGTTGATCCGGGTCGTATGGTGTTTCAGTTTTGCTAGACCTCTTCCAATTTGATCTTCTGCCTGGCCATCATGGATCTTATTTCATCTACCTCTTTTCGTTTCCTTGGCCAACTTCTGCTGATGTGTGACTATCTCAACATGAGTTAGAGAGAGAAAGAGAGAGATATTCAAGCAAATATTGGTGGAGATCCAAAATGGCATGGAATAGCTACAAAGCTTGGTTCTTCATCAAAGATTATGAGAATAGCTACACATATTTATGGAGTTTGAGGTAGCTCGAGGTAGAACCACATCCATCTACCTTTCATTCACATCTAAAGTGAAAACTAGAGTCCAAGTGACATTTTTCACATCTCATGCATGCATTTCTACCTACTTTTACCAAGTGTTATTTTTCTAACTAGAATTGTACAAATCATCATGCATGTGTCCATTTCACTTTGTGCATGCCTTGCATGTCACTATGGATCACTTACAACAATTGCATGTGATATGCCACGAGTTTCTACAAGCATATTAATGACATTTCTAAGTCTACAATCTATATGCAAGTTGTATTCTACCAACTAGACTTGAGAAACTGTAGGGTTGAAGATATTGCGTAGTATATCCCTCTCGCCTGTCAACAAGAGTTAGATCACTGGATAGGTACCTAACTATGCATAGATGCCAATTTTAGTTAGTTTCCTACTTCCTCCCTAACTCTATTCACCACTAACACTACTCTCCCTTAACTCTACTCATCTACTCTAACATTCATCATGATTTGGGTGCACAGTTGTGTGTTACTCGTCGTCAGGTGAAGTACCCTACCTTCGAGAATGGCTTTGGCCGCTACCGCATCCAGGATGTATTTTCCCATAGTCTGGTACGCCATCGTTAGGTCTGTGGGAGCAGCCGGTACATTGGCACTGATAGGGGCTTGTGTTGTATCGGCCCCGACGACTTGTGGAATACCGTTGTCATTATCTTTGATCAGGTTCTCATTGGACCTGATGCCATCTGGGGCGGTAGGATCAGTCTGATCTGGCGATGGTACAAAAACTGTTTGAATAAATGTGTCATCAGGCAACGTGGTTGCCCTTGGCAACCTTTGGTGGCGAAGCAGGTGGGGTTTGAGAAGCAACTGTGAAAATAGGGGTGAGGACGGTTTGTCCGAATGAGAGGGTGGGAGGAACAGAGAGGAACTGAAGGGTGGTGTGGAGTATGGAAGAAGGCGAAGATGGAGCAGAAAGGATCTGGCGTGGGGGTGAAAAATTGATGACTTGCATCCACGCTAGAGTGTCTGGAGACATTGAGAATCAGAAGGATTGAACGGAATGGAAGCAACGGTGGCGGCATGAGTGATGGAGGATGCGATGGTGATGGATGGAGTAGTGGATAACGGAACAAAGATAAGAATTGTATCAAAAGAGGAAATGAGGGTGGACACAGAAACAGATGTGGATGGAATAGGAAGAGAGGTAGCGACAACAAAGATCAGAGTGGGGGGTTGCACGAAAGAAGAAATGGCGGTGGTTGATGGGGTGGTTAGTGCGGTAGTGGAGGTGCATCTTTGGGTAGCAGGTGGAGATGTGGATGTAGAGGCAGTGCCACGCATTCGTTTGCTGGCCGTTGTGTTAATAACTGCATGTTGGGACGAGGTGGATGCTTGAGATGGCGAAAGGTTAGTATGTGGCACGAGGGTAGACAAAAGGAATGAGCGTTGGAAACTGCGCACTTTTGTCTTGAGAAGTGCGCAGACAAAGTTACACAACAAGGGGCTTGCTGCGATACGCTCACGGTTGTTGGGTTTGATGGAGTTGGTTAGTTCACGAATAAGGAAGCTATGCCAGTCGTATGGCACAACGGAGAGACTAGAAAATTCCAGAAAGGATTCCACTATCAGACTCAACAGCTTAGACTAGATTCTGTCCTTGCAAAATGTTGAAATAACCAGAAAGTTATTCAACAGATGCGCAGTCGCCTGAATGACGAGTTCCGTGATAGCATCTATCAGGTAACCATTGTTAGTCTGAATTGGAATTTCTGGTGCAGTTTGGGTGACGAAAGGCTTGATCAAAGTTTTGGCATGCGATGGGAGATGGGCTGACGATCACCGGACATAATGCCAATGGTGACCATCGAGTCTGCATTAATCCTGACCTTGTACATGGTACCTTGGTATAGGAAGTGAAAACGAGTCTTTTCCTCGTCCCAGGTGGCATAAGCGTGAAGGGCGACGCCCATGTTAATCTCAGAATGAAAGCGCCGGGTAAAAACCCATTGCCTCTAGAAGTGGGCCAGCTGTTTGTAACCATGGTTGGATCAAAACGTCAAAGGGTAGAGGCCAAATCTGTGTGGCGTCGGGGATGTCATGCTGGATCACCTGTTTGGTGCCAGAGTCTTTAGAGGATGAGGAGGCCATGTTAGCAGTGATGATTAGAGGTCGAAAAAGTAAGAAAAACAGTGGAAAATGGAAAAAGGTATGAAAACGACACAAAACTGTGAATAACGAGTGTTGGATGACAAGAAGTGTAGTTCAGAGCACAGATCGGTGTTCAGTATGATCGGATGATAGCTGCTAGGAAGTTTGGTCGCAAACGGAGAACTTGGTAATTTTAGTGTAAATTTTGGTAGAGCTTCGCTAGCAAAGGTGACAAATGGCTCGAATTCAGCCCTTATATAGCGGAATTTAGAGTGCGTATTAGGTGAAATCCACTTTCCCTTGCTCAGTTCCATCCAAATTTTGGCAGACACCTTCTTCACAAAATTCTAAGACCTCAGGAAAGTCTGCGAGAGTTTAGAAGGTGTTTTGACTGCTATGCAAAGGTTCTACGAGGGTTCAGGCTATCTACGAGGGTTCAACATGAAGTGATCTCTCGCACAACTTGTCCCTGTGATTGGATTTTCAAGACCAGACCATGTAGACAGGCTAATTTCACTGTTCTGATTCCATTTAGGCACCTTGCGAAGGTTGGTAAGTTAATCGTGATGCGAGGGTTCTGAAAATTCAGCTTCTGGAAATCCTCGCACACACTAGAAAATGGTGATTCCTCCATCAGGAACTCTTGAAGAGATTTTCATAGATGCATCTAGGTCAGATCTGGTGATTGTCCAAGTTTCAAGAGCTATCTCCCAGGGGATATCAAAAAATCATGAAAAAGTGCTCTTTTAGAGTGTTTTTTTTGACGAGATCTTGAGATTTTCTGATTTTTAACTTTTGTAAACTGGTAATCAGCTTTATCTAGGTTTGATCTGACTGCTGGTAGTTCTCTGGAAGTTCTGATGGATACTTGGTAATAGATCCCTCAGTCAATCTGATGATTAACTTCCTTCTTGATCCTATCTGGATCTGGATCCTTCTTGGATTCTGATGGATTTTCTCGATCTTGCCAGATCTGTCTGAATCTTGATGGATTTAGCTTGATTTGGCTTGATATTCTTAGATCTAGTGGTTATGGCTTGGAAGATTAGCTTTTCGTAACGTGCTCCCACCAATCTGGATCTATCTCACTGTGGTGGCCAATACTTGTGCAACCGACTACCATTGATGGGTGTATCGAATGGTGTCCCATCTAACTTTTCTAAATTCACGGCTCCATTATTAAGAATTTCCTTGATCCGATAGGGACCTTCACCTGTGAATTTTAATTTCCCTTTGATCACCTTAGTTTTATACATCAGGACAGATCTTCGGAATGAAGATCCTTCTTTTGTAACCTGCAATCATGCCATGCTTTGCGTCTTTCATTTTCAGCTGCCAGTGCATGCACAGCTAGTAAGCTGTTGGAGGGTTTGCGGATCCCAAGGCAACCCTAACCCTAGTTAATTAGTGAGAGGGATTTGGCACCCTGTGTGTGTAAGTCCAACCCGATGATCACATAGTTATTTGATTAATTAGAATGATAATAAAAGGACTTTAGGCCTTTTTGCAGGACTTTTAATGTCGCAGGGCCTAAATGTCAAGTTAGTGAATAAAGTTGGGTTTCCCTCCAATTTTGATGGTTCCCACACTTTTTTTAAATTTGAATAAAAAGAGAGGGAAGACTGGACCAATAGGATTCAGAGGCCAGGGTCCTCCTCTCTACTATAAAAAGGGACTTACTCGAGTTGTTCCTCATGTTCATTTTCTCATTTCAATAAAGCAGATTGGTTCTCTTTAGAAATGGATTGATGAATGTCCTTGCTTTTCCTCTCTCCTCCTCCATTTCTCATGCTTTCTTTGGTATTTGCTAATTGTTGGATCTGATCATTATTGGGATTGCTATTTCTTATGCTTTTTGTGAGAGAGAAAGGGAGAGATAGAAGAGTAAGTTTCTATCATTGTTGTTGACTTAGGGTTAATGGAAGTAGGGTTAATGGATGTAATGTTAATGCTTAGTGTTAGATCCTCCATTCATGTTGAAATTTGAACTATACTATCACTCTCATGGGAATGAACCTCCGCATGACAACTAACTCCGTCTCTTTGATGCTAGATTGACTAGATCTTGGATTCAGGTTAGACAAGGAAAGAAAGCCACTACAATTTTGGCGCCGTTGCCGGGGAGCTACGCCAATTTTTCAGTTTGCAGCATGTTTGGCTGATGGTTAGCTTGCATTAGGCATCTTGTCGTGGCATGAATAGTGTTAAAACTGCATTGTAGGGATAGTTTGGGATTGATTTTGCTAGATTTTGAGTGGATTTGCTTGTGTGAAATCTAATCTGATTATTAAACAAGGAAATATATTTAGATCACTAATCTTAAGATCCATTTGGATCTGAGATATCAGAGAAAATAACAAAAATCGGTCAAATCTGTCAAAATTGGTCAAAAAGAGGCAAAAAGTGTCATCAGAGCCCAGAACTTTTGGCCCTCTTTCAGTAAACCTTCGCCGAGTTGCAAACACCTTCATTTTTGTTTATAGAACCTTCATTTTGAAGGGCGAAGATTAATTCCCAACAGATTTCCAGAAACATCAGAAAAACCGCCAAAAAACACAAAAAATTATCAAAATCCTAAAAAAAAATAGAAAAAGAACCTTCGCCCAATTCACTGTGCTTACATGTGATTCAGATCTATCTACTGCCAGGTCGACGAAGAATAATACCAAAAATAGAAAGGTTTCCAGAGGATCAATTGTCATATTGTCATATTTTTGCCAAAAAAGTCACTTTTTTGCAAAATTACCAGTATTACTCTTGATCCTTTGCCAGAACATTCTATTTATATAAAAATACTATTTTTGAGTTCGGCGAAGATTTATCTTGATCAGATTACAAAAAATCTTGATTTTTACCCTCGCCAGATCACAAAAACTATATTTTCTTGTGTCAGAAACCTTCGTCCGGTTGTCCATAGTTTTATCTGTGTCAGATCTTCCATCTGAGAAATCGACGAAGGTTATTTCCCAAGAAATTGCCAAAAAAATGTTCAGAGAGTTTTTATCCCAAAATAGCAATGTTGAACCTTCGTCGAGCCAACCTTCGCCTAGATAACCTTCGCCAGTCCTATTTTTAGTTTCTGATTTTTCAGATCAAGTCTCTGTCAAAATTTGGATAAGATCTGATATATTCTGAATTGGACTCTGAGAGAATTATCATTTTTGAGAAGTATTGATTGATCGAATTTTGGGTAGTTTTTCATCATATAGAATCAGATTCTTGAAAAGTGGAATAGAGCTAGCAGATCTAATCTGAGATAGTTTTTGGAAAAATCTATATCCAATCACATTATCAATTTGATCTAAATGGATGCCCCTGTAGCTACTCCTGGAGGTGCTCCACAGGAGGTCAATCCAATTATTGTTAGAAGAGCATCTAGATTGGATCTACCCAAATATAATGGACTAGCAGATCCAGTTCGATTTCTTCAGATCTATGCTGAATCCTGTGAGGTCTACGGTGAGATTTATCCTCAAGATAAACTTAAGCTGTTTCCTATGGCCTTAACAAGTGCAACACAAGATTGGTACTATAACCAAGATGAAACTGAACGTACAGATTGGGAGGTTGTTAAACAAGCCCTTATCACATGGTTCAAACCGCGGAAGTTTATAGAAGACCCTTTTCTACTTCTAAGTAAAATTAAAATGGGAAAGCGGGAAATGGTTTGAGATTACATCAAAAGGGTGAATCGTCTTAGATCTGAATGTGAGCATGAGCTGATTAATGAAAATGCCATGATTGTGTGGTTTTTGTCAGGTCTACCTAAATGGATCCGACGTGAATTGAAACGCCATAATGAGTACGCACTTTTGCAAAATGCGATGGATGATGCAATTCGGGAGGAGGGTGAAGATTTAGATGATGAGCCGAATGTCAGTATGTTGCCTTATAAAGCAGGGCATACTACTACGACATCCACCACTATTGCATCAACGAATGTCAATGCTACTGCATAAATGATGCTCAATGAGTTCGAGAAACTTGGGAAGACCTAGCAGAAACAGATGGAAAAGTTGCAGTTGCAATTTGATGAGAAGATCAAAGCATTGGAAAATTTCCACGGAGAAGCGAACAAGAAACATGAGAAGTTAGTGTTTGCCATCTGTGTAATTCACCTGACCATGAGACTACCTTTTCCAACTTCAACCCTCGGATGATTCAGCAACGATATGCCCAGATGAGATATCGAGATCCACAATATGGAAAAAATCTAGCAGCAAGACTACGACAATCTACTCTTGGATACCCGGAGCGTCTAGCCTTGCCTGCCCCACCAAAGCACTCCGCTCCTCCTACCAATTTGATGGAACCAGAACCTTACGGAAGTGTTGAGCAATGGAGCTATGGTAATGATGAAGAAGGTGGATCTTCAGAACAATATGCCATTTATGTTGCCGCTCAACAACAAGCCTCGAGAAATTGGGCCAGAGCACCACTTGGATGCTTTGCATGTGGAGAAAATCACAGAGTTGCAGAATGCCCAAATAAAGAAAAATTTGTACCATTCTGTCGTGACTGTGGATATGGGCATTGCTATAAAGACTGTCCAGCAAGACCGAAGCCACCACTAGCTACAGCACCTGTAAATTTGATAACAATCAAGCAAGGATTAATAGCTCATAATAAACCAAGTGCACACTTGATGGTGGTCACCAGAGCACAAAAGCAAAAAGAACCAGTAGTGAATTCAGTACCTGCTGATTCTATACCATTGAACGATACACCAACAACATCGGAAGTTTATCCAAATCTTAATACAGAAAAACAAAGATATCAGGATATGAGACAACGGGTTAAGCATCTGCAAGAAGAAGAGGAACTTGAGGCTGCTAAAGTAACAGCTGAAGTGCGGTCTTCACCATTGCAGCCTTCAAGAAATTTACGTACGGATATGAATGATCAATTACATCATCACGAAGAACCCTTCAAGATGACGAAACCGGAAGCACTGCATACAGAATTACTCATGAATATTTTGTCTAGCAAGATCAATATTTCATTGGGAGAGCTCCTAAAGTTGGTGCCAAAAGCAAAAGAAGTCTTAGCGCAAAAGTTAGCTCAAGAAGAATCAGAAGACCATCAGGAGCCACTCTTTTGTGCTAGATTTGAAGAATCTAACGATGTACTACATGTTGGAGCAGCTTGGGAAAGTGAACAAAAGAATATCACTTTGCCAATACAACATAGACAATTTTCTAAAGAAGCAGCCGTGATAGACGGCAGTTCAGGAGTTAACTTGATTTCTACAAAACTATGTACAAAATGGGACCTTACAAAGATTAAGCCTGTTACTTTTGCTATTAAGCTAGCTGATCAAACAACGGTTCGTCCACGAGGAATGGTGGAAGATATACCTGTCAGGATTGCAGGAGTACAGTTCGTCATTACTTTCGTCATGATGGACTTACTAGAAGCACCCAATGTCTACGAAGTTCTCTTAGGACGTCCATGGTTACGAGTTGCGCAAGTAATTCATAACTGGGGTATCGGCAAAATCACTTTTGAAAATCGTGAACGTGCAATTAAAATTGATCCTACGACTTGGACTGTCAAGCCAGTGGTTCAAAAAGCAGATGACAATTCATCAACAACGAATTACACTTGTGATCGACCAGAGAAAAAATTGGGAATTCACCACGATTCTCAAACGGATACTGTCAATTGGAACGAAGCTCTTGCAACAATTGATTGTATAGCAGGATATATGTGTCAACAAGATATTCAATCAGAGAGCGAGATTTCCTGGTTAGATCAAACTTTGGATACGCCAATCACGTTTCCACTAAATGTGCTGAATGTAGCCTGGATATCAACGAAACCTATACCAGATCCAATTGAGGATGATCTCATACCAATGAGCCATGTCTTAACTTATGATGGCAATGCAGAACTTACGGATGAACAGATTCTACATCATATGGATCCGACCAGATTTGGAGTGCGTAATGTTCCTGATGAACCAACAATCAAATCGCCCAAAGCAGTTATATTGAAGAGAGACAGGATGACATGTTCGATGATGAAGAAACAAGCAAAGCAACATTATAATACGATCCTGAAATGGAAAAATCCCCCTCAAAAGTTTGATTTAAAGGAAGTGCCACCTCTATTGGATAAAGACAAAGGAAAAGTCAAGAATGATTTTTCAAGTCAGATCTCTAGCAAGACATTATCGTCTAGGAAGTCTTCACCTGAGAAAAAAGATTTATCATCCCAGAAGTCATCACCTCCATGATCAATTCCTTCTAAGAAGACTAAACGAAGATCCAAGACAAGTCCTTTCAAAAAAGAACAAGCAAATGTAGTCCAACATGATATGCCAACGCATTTTAAACGTTATACACTGGATGATGCGGTTATCATGTTACCTAAAGCACATCGTGAACCTGAAGAACACATGCCAGAATCTAAAGAGGTTTACGATAGCCCAGCTAGGACGCAGCCAATGAATCTTGCAGAACCAGGAGAACCAGAAAAAATTGTACAAGTGGGATCACAACTTATCCTGAACAGTATCAAGCACTCCGTTTGCTACTTATGTATCAAGATTGTTTTGCATGGACTTATCAAGATTTGGAGGGTATTCCGACATCAATCATTGAACAATACCATACCTTTAATACCTGATGCAGTACCAAAGGTTACAAAGTTCTAGCGCTGTAATCCTAATGTGGCAGATCTGATAAAGAAAGAACTTCAGAGATTGCTTGACGCCGATTTCATTTATGAGATCGAGCATACCGAATGGATTTCACCGATTGTCATTGTTCCTAAGAAAAATGAGAAATTGTGAATATGTGTGAATCTCAAAGCATTGAATAAAGTGACACAAAAGGATCACTTTCCGGTACCTTTTATTGAAAGCATTTGGATCGTCTTGCTAGAGCGGAAGCTTATAGTTTCTTGGATGGATTTAGTGGTTACGACCAGGTTAAGATTGCACCTGCCGATCGTCACAAAATTGCTTTTGCAATAGAATGGGGCACCTATGCTTACAAAGTAATGCTGTTTGGACTCTATAATGCACCAAGTTCATTCCAAAGAGTAATGCAATTTGCCTTTAAAGAATATCTGCAGAAATTTCTTGAAATTTACTTGGATGACTTGGGAGTTCATTGTACAGATACAGACCACCTAGATCGATTGGAGAAAGTCTTTGAAAGATGCCGCAAATATCAGATTTCTCTAAATCCAGAAAAATGCCAGATATGGGTTTCTCACGGAGTGGTGCTTGGACATGTGATATCAAGACATGGTATTGCCACCGATTACTCTAAGATCAAAGTTATTTTGGAATTGCCACCGCCAGCAACAATTCGAGGAGTTTATGTGTTTATGGGTCATGCGAACTACTATCAAATTTTTATTATCTTCTTTGCGGATTTAGCACGACCTATATACAAATTAACTAATGCTCCTATTTGGACAGTAGAGGCATTAGAAGCCTTTGAAAAGTTAAAAAAAACATTATCTTCAGCACCAATACCGCGTTCTCTAGATTGGACATTAGAGTTTCATGTTCATACGGACGCCTCAAAATACGCCATTGGATCAGTTTTGACGCAGCCAGTTGACTATAAGAAGGGTTATCCTATACGATTTGCAAGCAGACAGCTTACAGACTAGAGAAGAATTATTCAACAACAGAACGTGAAGCGCTAGCCATGATTTTTTTTGTTCGAAAAGTTCGTTACTATCTCATGGAAACGCACTTTGTATTTTATACGGATCATCAACCGTTACTTTACTTGGAAAATAAGACATGTAATACTGGACGTATTGCAAGATGGTTATTATTATTGACTGAATTTGACTTTCGAATTGTGGTCAGAAAGGGAAAGCAACATTATCTAGCCGATCATGTTTCACGAATTGAATCCGCACCAGTTAATACTGAAGTGGATGATGAACTGCCAGATGCTGCGTTGTTCTATGTTGAAGCAGTACCTGAGTGGGCGGCATATATTGTTGAGTACCTGATGCTAAGACAACCGAATGACTCTTTGACAAAAGTACAGAAAAGACAATTGATTCATAAGGCTCAACCTTATCAATTAATTGTAGGACAATTGTATCATCGTGGATCAGATAATATTTTACGAAGATGTGTTTTACCGCATGAAGTACCAGATCTAATCATGTTTTCACATGATGGCATGGGTGGAGGACACTTCTCTACAGATATTACTGTTTGCAAACTTTTGCAATCCGGTTGTTGGTGGCCTACGCTTCATAAGGACACAGAAAATTTTATTCAGACATGTGATGTCTGACAACGAGCAGGACGGCCTACTTGACAGAATTATGAACCCTTACATCCGGTTTTATCACAAGCACCGTTTGAAAAATGGGGACTGAATTATGTTGGTCCTATTCATCCCACTGCTCAAGGATCTCAAGCTCGCTACATTATCATCGCAACTGATTATATGACCAAGTGGGTTGAAGCCAAAGCTGTCAAAGTAGCTGATGCGAAATCTACAGCTAAGTTTCTATATGAAAATATTATAGTCAGATTTGGATGTCCGATCGAAATTGTCAGTGATCGGGGTACACACTTTGTTAATCAAACAATCAAGTGTTTACTGGAAGATTTTTTTGTTATACACAGATTTAGTACTCTCTATTATCCCAGAGGGAATGGCCAAGCTGAATCTTCCAATAAGATTCTCTGCACTATTATGACAAAGACAGTTGAAGCGAGTCGGTCTGATTGGGAACATAAACTGTATGTAGCATTATGGGCATTCAGAACCGCTTACAAAAATAGTACAAATCAAACACCTTTTCAACTGGTTTATGGTCAAGATGCTGTTATGCCAATTGAATTTTTATTCCCATCTTTAGGCATTGCAGCAACGGAACGATTAAATGATGATCAGTCTTTACAACTTCGCCACGATGCGTTGCACAAATTATGTGAAACCCGATTGATGACAGTTCATGCCTTAGCAGCAGAGAAAGCCCGCCGCAAGGCATGGCACGATCGGCGATTGCATAAGAAAAATCTGGAAGTAGGAGATCTTGCATTGATGTACCAAAGCAAGCTGATCAAGGGTAAGTTGAAGTTTACTGGGGAAGGCCCGTATAAAGTGAAGGAAATCTTGAACTATGGCACAGTAATTCTTGAGCACTTGGATGGGAAACGATTTGATACTCCGGTAAATGGTAGTCGATTATGCAAGTTTCGGCAGCCTGCTCCGCCAGTTCAGCAAGCTTGATCTCTATATATTTTTTTATTTTATATATTTTCTCTATATATACAGTTGAAAAATAAAATAAAATAAGAAAAGACTGATGAGCAAAAGTCAGGAAGTCATCAGCATAGGGAAACAGAAGCACAGTATTTTTATGAAAAATGACTTAGAAAACCATTGTTTGGGTCGATTTGGCCAATACAGTATCAGAAACCTTCGCTGAGCTCTCAGACTGTACATCCACCCTTGATTTATCTAAATTGAGGTGGACGAAGGTTTTTGACAAGAGAAAATTCAATTTTTGAGTCAGGAATGTTCAGTGATATGCCATTTTGGGAACCTTTGCCGAGCATCATAACGTCATTATGACCCTCCGCGTGACAACTAGCTCCATCTCTTTGATGCTAGATTGACTAGATCTTGGATTCAGGTTAGGCAAGGAAAGAAACCCACCGTCGGGTTGGGTCGCAATCTCCTTCCCCTTGATTCGTGATACATGATCTGCCATGTAATGTTGTTTTCCCTTGCAAACTACTATCCGAAAATCAAATTCCAACAACAGAAGTAGCCATCTGGTGATTCTCCCGGTGTTGCAAGTTTTATTAACGAGATAGAGCAAGGGTTGATGTTCCGTATAAAAAGAAAAATGTGTGGCCATTAGGTAATGTCGAAATTTCTTAACCGCATAAAGCATTGCCATTGCTTCCCGCTCTGTAGTTGAATAATCCATTTCGGTATCACTGAGTTGTTGGCTTACAAATCGGATTGGAAAATCCTTTTTGTGTTCACCTGGCTGGGTTAAGACTGCTCCAACTGCATACTTCGATGCGTCCGTATGCACGTGAAACTCAATGGACCAATTGGGTGGGCGTAAGATTGGTGCGAAAACCAATGCATCCTTAAGCTTCTGGAAAGCCTTTAGGACTTCCTCATTCCAATGTGGATCCATTGTGAGTTTGTAAATTGGTCGGGCTAACTTCGCAACATCAAGAATGAAGATCCTATAATAGTTAGCATAACCCATGAAGATATAGACTTCGCGGATCGTCCCCGGTGGTGGTAGACCAATAATGATTCTGATCTTTGATAGATCTATGGCGATCCCGTGTCTTGACACTATATGGCCGAGAATCAAGCCATGTGGTATCCAGAATTGACATTTTTCTAGATTCAGGGAGATCTGGTAGTCGCGACATTTTTGTAACACCTTCTCTAGGTTGGATAAATGTTCTGAGCTGGTCCATGCACGCACAGATCGTCCAAGAAAATTTCCAAAATTTTTTGCAGATAATCTTTGAATGCCGCCTGCATGACTCGCTGGAAGGTGCTTGGGGCATTGCAAAGTCCGAATGGCATCACTTTATAGGCATAGGTTTCCCATTCCATGGCAAATGCTGTCTTGTGCTGGTCCTAGGGGGCTATCTTCACCTGATTGTAGCCGCTGAAGCCGTCTAGAAAACTATAGGCCTCGGCGCCGGCTACTCTGTCGAGGACACTTTTTGTAAATGGTAAAAGAAAATGATCTTTTTTGGTGACTGTATTTAGCGCATTCAGATTCACACAAATTCGCATTTTGCCGTTCTTCTTGGGTACTATAACTATCGGTGATACCCATTCCGTGTGTTTGATTTCATAGATGAAATCTGCATCCATCAACTTCTGCAACTCCTGCTTGATCAGCTCAGTATAATTCGAGTTGCAGCGGTAATAACGGCTTACCTTCGGGATTGCTCCGTCCACCAAGGGTATGGTGTGTTGGACTATTGTTGGTGGGATGCCCTTCAGGTCACTATAACTCCAAGCAAAACAGTCTTTATATTCCACCAACAACGATCGTAGTCTCTTGAACTGTGTGGGTGTTAATTGCCCTCCCACATACACTATCTTCTCTTCTTCACCTGGCTCGGCAAGATTCATTGGCTGTGTTCGCACAGGTTCCTCAAAGACTTGTTCTGCTGGTGCCTGACTTTGATCAGGTTCTCTTTGGGCTTGCAGCATCATGGTTACCACGTTGTCTAAGGTGTAATTCTTGAAAGTCTCAAGCATCTCGTGAACTGGCGCTCGTAGAGATTCCTCTTTCAGCATATTGATCTTAGTCTAATTGGTCATTTTTTGATTTTCTGTCACCTGTGTAAAAGATGACGCTATATCTGAGTCTATGTTGATTGACTTCAAGGAATCAAACACTTTTTTTTTTACTCTTTTTTGTCATTTTGGTGGATTCATCCTTGTTGTCTTTCACCGGGACTGCCGTGACATTTGCCTCATGGTTGTGAATATCAACATCCACTGTAGCTATCGCCTCTTCGGGTAGATCAGTCCATCGGATCACCTGGTTGTAGCGTTGCTTCAACTGATTCTTCTTATTTGCAGGTGCCTTGGGTGGATCGATCCTTGAAACTTTCGCCATAGCAGACTTTTGTGGTGATTGAGCTGGTACTTTCTTGGTTCCGTAACTATCTGGGTCCATGTGATGTAGGACCTGTTCATCAGTCAGCTCAATCAGTCTCAGATTTTGCCTTAGGATTGGACACTCGTTCGCTTTATGATTTTGCATGCACACTGAACACCATACATTTTCCTGTCTTGGATACTGCAGTCGGTTTGGTTCCGGTTGATGTGGCATTACTGCTACAGCTCCCTGTAAGGCCTTCAATTTCTGGTCAAACTGCGCCGTAAGTTGCTCCATCTGCTGTTTGTGTAATTTCGTCATTTGCTCCAATAGCAGTTTTGTGGATAGAGCAGATGTGGTTAATGAGGATGATGCTAACGAGGGAGTAGGGGTGTGGGTGGATGGATATTCGTCGTCAGATCCCTCATCCTCTTCCCTGATGGCATCTTCCATAGCTTCTTGCAGAGTAGCGTATTGCTCCCGTCGTTTTAGTTCTCTTTTGATGCTTCGTGGTAGTCCAACTAGGAACCACATGATCACTGCATGATCGGGAGTTAGGGTTGCACTGGACTCGGATCGTAAGTGTTTGACCCGCTCAATATAGTCCCTGACCCTTTCTTGTTTTTCCATCTTGACTTTGCTCAGCAGGAGGAACGGGTCTTCCAGGAACTTTTTTGATTTAAAGCACATAATGAGAGCCACTTTAATCACTTCCCAGGTAGATTTTTCTTCCTCTGATAGGTTTAAAAACCGATCCTGAGCCACTGCCAATAAGGACATGGGGGACAACATCAGCTTCTCTGTAGGTGTTCGTTCGTCGTAGATTTCACAAGCTTTCTCGTAGATATGGAGGAATCGAATGGGATCTGATGATTTATCGTATTTGGTATTTCCATCTGTGGTGCTCTCCGGACTGCTTGCAAGGGAGCGACAGGTACGGTTGGCCCATTGGATCCATTGGTGCTGGTTCCGGTTCTGCCTCTTGTTGCACGGTTGCTAATCTGGGAAGGTGTGGTGTTTGATTTGCTATCCTTCATGCTATTGATCGTCCCAAATTCAGATTCATCCGATGGTAGGCTCCAAAGTGATTGGATCTTGCTTATACAGTAGGATGTTGTCTGGATCTCAAGGATCTGATCGATCTGATCGGCCGGAAGTGAATTTTAGGCCTTTTACGGTGGTTTTCCCTTGATAGCTTTTTACTCTTTGTACTGATTGACCTGAGATTTTGACAGTAGCTGGATCTGATGCAAATCTTAGCACTGATCTGGTCTATGAGGGTTGGCTGTGCGAGGGGTTTTTAGCTGTTTTTGCAGATAAAAAACCTGATATCTCTTTGATCTTTGGGAAGTAACTCTCGCAAGGCTCACAGTAGCTGGATCTAGGTCAGATCTCACTATAGAATTCTTTGCGAGAGTTAACTCTTGCAAGAAGTAAAAATTTCACTGTCTACGAGGGTTCAAAACCATTTTTTTTGGCTTGATCTTCACCAAATCTCAAAACTAACTCTCGCAGGCTTCATCACTGATGTAAATTGATATTCTAAATCGATTGAGAGGGTCTGCGAGAGTTCTTACTGGAAAGATTTGCTGGATATTTATTTTTTAGTGATTTTTCAATACTTAAACCCAATTTTCTGCTCACTAGAATCAAACTAACTCTCACAAGCTCTTCTGTGTTCTGGTCTCACTGAGATGAAACTTTAGAATCTTCTGCGAGAGTTCTTGACCACTGGAACTGAAAGTTTTGCTGTCTGCGAGGGTTCATTAGTACTTTCCGGTTTTTTTTTTACTGGGAACTCTCTCACAAGCACTTAGACATCAAACTAACTCTTGCAAGCTTCTCTGTGTCTGGTCTCACTGAGATGGAACTTCAGAGGGCTCTGTGAGAGTTCTTATGAAGATTTGAATTTTTTTGGCTTTTTTCAAGGGTTTTTTAAATTTTTCTCTGATTTTTACAATCTGCTTGTCCTCTTCACCATCTTTGTCTCTTTCCTTGGCTTTGTCTTTGTTGAAAGCTTGAGAAAACTGGTTCTTGCTCCTTCCTTTATGCTTGTCCTTGACAAAGAGGGGTTTGTCACTTCCAATATGCTCGAGTTTGTTCATCTTAGACAATTTGTAACTTTGCCTACCTTCTCAGAGATGAGAATTCCTTGAAGAGTTTTCAAATTGGGCAACTCCTCCTTAATGGCAAAGGATTGAACAAGATTATCATAGTCATCTTTTAAGCCATTTAGAATGACTTGTACTAGCTCATCCTGATTGATTGTGACACCAACATAAGCAAGCTCCCTATAAAGATCTTTTACTGTCAGAACATAATTTGATACACTCTCCTCACTTCTTTGAAAACTTTGAAAAATCTGATTTCTAAGAGTGAGTAGTCTAGAAGTGCTCTTAGCTTCATAGATGGATTTTAGTGCATCACAAACATCTTTAGTTGTGGTGCAAGATCCTATCTCTCTCAGAATTTCACTAGATACATTCATCTTAATGAAATGTAGAGCCATTCTAGCTCTCTTCTTGTACTTTGGTATTTCAAGCTGTGCTTGAGGCTCCTCCTCAATACCAAGTACTATGTCCATAACATCCTGGAATATCAATATAGACTCCATTCTTACCTTCCATATTGAGTAATTAGAGGTACTTAGTCTTTCACCTGCTTCTAGGAGATATTTTTCCACAAATGCCATAATGTGAAGACTTCTTAGTTATTGGACAATAATATGTTTGAGCTTGTCCAATCAGACTTAATGTTGCTACTCTCTTTCACTATAGGTAATTTCAAGGATGTACTACCTTCCTATGTGAAAAACTTGCAACTGTATTTGAGATAGATCTCAAATATTCTTCAAAACAAGATAATCTAGATCAGACACTCAAAATGGATTGAGACACTTAAACAAGTTTGAATTCTACTTTTGACACGTGTTAGATGCTCCAAAAGAAAACACTAATGAATCTTAGAAGGCTTAAAGGTAAATCAAAAAGTGGTCACTCGAATTTTGGACCTCTCCCTATCCTCATTAAGAGCTTATAACTCTTGATAGACACATCAGATTGAGTTGGGATCAATTTCTATGAAAAATACTCTTCATAAGCTTTCCATCAAGCTACAACACCACTATCTTTGGACCAAATAGCAAGGAGATAAAGGGGACTGAAAATCTCTGATTTTCACATGTGTGGAATTCCAGAATTCCATACAATCACTGTTCTAACCCGAAAATTCAGATTCTATCCACTTTGGTCCAAACACTTTTCAAGGAAAGGTAAAGAAAAGTGATTAATTACTTTTTTGCTTGAATTAGCTCACAAATTCTTGAACAATTAGAGATAATAGCATGCAAAGCTTAATTGGGCTCTGATACCATGACAAAATTTCTAGCAAGTTCACACGTGTGGGGAATGATCCACAAGTATGATTGATCTTATTAAGCTTTATGATTAGCACGCAAACTGATTCTAGATTGAATAGCAAGATCTAGTACAGAATTTAATGGCTTAACAACAATCTAACATGCTAAGAATCAGAGAATGATAGCTTTGATTTCAAGAGAGCAAAAATACAAGAATTTAGTGTATGAGCATAAGCCTCAACACGAGTTAGAGAGAGAAAGAGAGAGAGAGAGAAATTCAAGCAAATATTGGTGTAGATCCAAAATGGCATGGAATAGCTACAAAGCTTGGTTCTTCATCAAAGATTATGAGAATAGCTACACATATTTATGGAGTTTGAGGTAGCTCGAGGTAGAACCACATCCATCTACCTTTCATTCACATCTAAAGTGAAAACTAGAGTCCAAGTGACATTTTTCACATCTTATGCATGCATTTCTACCTACTTTTACCAAGTGTCATTTTTCTAACTAGAATTGTACAAATCATCATGCATGTGTCCATTTCACTTTGTGCATGCCTTGCATGTCACTATGGATCACTTACAACAATTGCATGTGATATGCCACAAGTTTCTACAAGCATATTAATGACATTTCTAAGTCTACAGTCTATATGCAAGTTGTATTCTACCAACTAGACTTGAGAAACCCATATAGCTCGAGTTTCTACTAGGCCAAATTTGGCATTTTACATTATGAAACAACATACTTGCATAGAAAAAAGTTTGTAGCAAGCCTAAAGTCAAGATAGATGATTTTTTATTTTCAACAATATTTGCAGACCTTACCGTGGGATCCTCTGATAGATGGTGTCGACTACCCATTTGTTGATGAACAAGGTTATTAAGCATGGCCACTAGACGATTATGAATATTATTGACAATCTGGCAAGTCCACATTCTTGTTGATTGCTATCATCCAATAAAGCCTTAGATTTTACGTAAGTGAATTCTATCCACGCTTTTCCTGAAGCATTCATGTACCACCAATAAACGAGCCAACAACAACTGTCTTCCATGACAATTGTAGCCAAGTGCCGAGGGACCGACACTTCTTTGGGACGAGGACCCTATTGTGGGTATTTCTTATACATAAATAAACAAGTGCGTCCCGCCACTCAAAGTACTGTTGGCCAAGCCTTACCTAGTGGGCCCCGCCATAGTACACTGTATAGTTAGAATAATAAGTGCAAGGGCACCGGCTTCTTGTGTGTATAAGCCCAACCCAATGAGCACATTTCTAGTTGTTTCAAGTTGTTCCAAAGAGACTTGCACCCTAGGTGTAGATAATACTTGATATGTTTCTTGGATTTATGTAAGCAATTCATATCCATGCTTTTCCAAAAATCAATCTAGTTACATCCCTTCTAAGCCAAAAAAATTTCACAAACGCACCCGTTTTTTTTTTCCGATTTTTTTAAAGTCCTACATGACTCTTCAAATTTCAATACGAATCACTCAACACATTTCACATTGATCTACTCACTATTCCTACTGACTATTGTCTTTCTTTACCCACTTGTCTTTTCACAATGATTTGCCAAGGGGAGAGACAAGGAGAAATCCTTGTGTTTCAAGAATCACGAATCAACCACAATAGGCATGGATGGGAAATACTACATCAACCGAGACCAGTATGAACTACATCCACCGAGACCAGTATGAAGTGCAATAATCGAGATCAGATCAATTGAAGTTCACACATGAGGCGCATCAATTGAAGGTCACATCAACCAACGACTACATCGGACAATAGTCTCGTGAACCGACCTACATAAGATAACCATTCATGGGTATGCCTCTACCTCATGAGCTTCTTTGAGAAACCAACTGCCAATTCTTGCGACTCTATCAATCTTGTGCATGCCCACGCTCTGACACACAAACGATTGATCTAAGTACTACTTTGATTCCTATTTATTGTTTGCACGACACGATTCTACAGCTTGGAAGTACGCCAGAAAGATTGAGGTACTTTACAGACCTAAACATACAAAGACGAGCATGGCTACTTCTGCTGATCTGGAGTTTGTGGTTGGAAACATCGTTATTCTTGTCAAATTGAGTCTCGATTACCAAGAAGTTGAAGGAGTTAGAGAGTTCCCAGCATATCCAATTCTTGGACACATCCTGGATAAGTACAAAAACAAGGATGCATATTTGCTAGAAGCTATCAAAAGCAAGGAGTTGGCTGCAGCTTGCGCATATCTAACTAAGTACACCCACAAGCAGAGGTCAAAAGTGAAACGCATTCCGATGTTGGTTTTCTTGATGTTAGCTGAATCACTTGTGCAGAGGTTATCACTCTACAGCTGGGCCAGCGCGATAGCAAACTTTTTGCATGTAAAAAGCAGACCTTCACCACCTTCGGTTACTTACTCTTCGACATTACAAGTGTCACGACCTGAAGGTAGTTAAGTCACCATTGGACAAACAACGTAGACAGTTGCAGATGACAACTGGGGCTGGTGTAGTTGTTCAAGAAGAGGAACAACCTGAAACCTCTACACCGGTCACCAGATCCGCGAAGAAGATTATGCCTCAAAAGAAAGACAACAAGGGTAAGCTACAACAACCGGGCAAGCAACACCAGATGACAGCTCAACCAAGCGAAACAATCCCAGTGAAACCAGAGGAAATTGCTGTAGTGCTGCCATCTAGGGAGGCCGTATGAATGTAGAGATATGTGGATCTGATTCAAAAGTATGAAGCCCACAAGGCCAATACCAAGATTTCAACAAGACCACTATGAAGGAAGGCTGCTTGAATCTCATGGACAAATCCACAAGATGTAGCAAGATCTACGAGAGGCCCTAGACCGAGTGAACCAACTCTGGAGCACCACATGTAAAGTACAAGCCACATTAGCTCATCCGGAGAAGAAAGAAGACAAAGATGGACACGACAAAGGTGGATCATCCGAAACCATGACCTGATTGCTCTCATTTACATCTGTTTCGTTTTTATACCGAATCCATACTACTATCTTCTTATTGCGTTTAGGTTCGTCTCGAGATGTATGCGTTTCTGTAGTTTTTCGCGACTGATTATTTGTCTAATAATTCAATGCTTAATGTTTGGCTACATAATCATTCAAGTACTAATGATTTCAAAGTTAGTTACTATAAGATCAAACGTGATTTTTATCACTATTGTTTTGTTCAAAATTGATAGGCGTAGTCATGCATAGAAAATGAGAAAGATAGTTTACTCCGCTACGCACGATAATTTTTTTTTCTTGTCGTTCGAATTCTTTTTATTCGATTCTATTCGACCTATCTTTTTACACCTCTTTCCAACATAGTATCGGAGCGTTGATTCTTTAAGGCCCAGTACTACTATATTAGAGCGCAAGCTCTTATACTTGATATCTTTTGCGATACCAAATTATTCTTCAGTTCGAATCAATTTGTTTCGGTATCAGAGAATTGATTTCCACAGCACGGTATCTCTCTTAACGTCGACAGACTAAAGTTCCAAATGGATTCTCAAAGTAAAGCCGCTCTTATCGCAGACAAGCTAAATGGATCCAATTATCATTTATGAAAATTTAAGATGAAAACCTTGCTAATTGCCAACGAGTTGTGGGATGTTGTTACAGGTATTGAAATGAAGCCTGAAGACAACACAGACAACTCAAAGTGAAAATCGAAGGATGGTAAAGCTTTTGTGCATATTATCCTTAGTATATCAGATACTCAGATTGGCCACGTAGCTGAAGCCAAAACTTCGAAAGAAGTTTGGGACATCCTGAGCTCACTATATAATGTGAGAGATGTAACTACCAAGTTACATCTTTGAAGGAAATTCTTCACACTCAAGATGTCAAATAATGATTCTCTTCAGAATTATATTAACCAGTTAAAGAATCTCTTGCAATAGATGGTCGTTGTTAGATCAGTCATAGACGATCAAGATGCAATTATGACATTGCTTTCAAGTCTGCCATCTACAGATGAGAACTGGGTGATGATCATCATGGCACACTCAGATTTAACTCTGACTAGAGTTATCGCTATGTTGCTGCAAGAAGATAATCGAAGAAGTCAAGACACTCCATCTACCTCTTCGTCTCATGTTCTATATGTCAACAAGGGCTCGAAATGACAGAAGCAGAAAAGCTCCAAGCAGTCTACATCGAATCAGAAACAGACTCAAAGTCAAGAACAATCATCGAATCGACATTCGTCAAAAAAGAAGATGTTTTGTAGGTATTGCAAGCGCAATAACCATGAGATCCAAGATTGTTGAATTCTAAAAGTGAAAAATGCAGCCAAGTAACCTGATCAACAAGCAAATACAGTTACAACATCTCTTGAAGTCGAAATGGACGAAGGCGCTTTCATGATCAAAGACAAAAATACGAATTCGGATGATTCGTGGTTTCTGGATTTTTGAGCTACTCAACATATGACCAATCATCATGAGATTTTTCATTCATATACGCCTTACAGCACAAAGAAGTATGTTCATCTTGGTGATGATAGTACTCACACTATCGAAGGTGAAGGTACTGTAAGATTGAGGTTCCAGCATAATCAACTCAAACTACTGTCAAAAGTCTTGTATGTTCCTAAACTCTACAAATCTGTTATCAGTAAGTAGAATTACAGATTTAGGTCATAAGGTGGAGTTTGAATCTGATCAATGTAGAATTATCGATAGAAGTAATAAGATCCTTGAACTCGGCAAGAGACAATGATACTTATATAGATTGGCACATTGTTATTCTGATTCTAGTCAAGCCTTGAAAACCTCTGTTCTTGTCAATAAAGCATTATCATCGCCTAAATCATTCATCTGTTTCAAACATGTCCAGACAATCCCTAGCAATTGATCTCGACTATCCTTCTAGTAAAGTCGATCTCCCTGTTTGCCATAGCTCCATCCTTGGAAAACTAACTAGGATTCCTTTTAGATCGAGTCATAGGCATGCAACAAAAGGTCTGTTAGATGTTCTTCATTCAAATATATGTGGACCTATGCAAATTTCTTCATTGCTAGACGCAAAGTATTTTATTACTTTTATTGACGAATTCTCTCGAAAAACAGCTGTTTACTTCATTAAGCAAAAATTAGAAACTTTCATCAAGTTCAGACAATTCAAAGAGCATGCAGAAAATCAGACAGGTAAACAAAAAAAAGTATTGAGTTCTGACATCGGGGGAGAATACATCTCCACTGAATTCAAGGAGTACCGCCTTAACAACGACATTGAGCAACAATACATTACCTCCTACTCGCCTCAGTCAAATGGTCTTGCTGAACAAAATCTTAGTTGAATCGGCAAAGTGCATGTTATCACATGCGACACTTCTGGGTTGAAGCTGTTTCAATAGCAACCTATATTCAAAACAGATTTCCTACTAAAGTTCTCTCAAACAAAACACCATTCGAAGCCTTGGACAGGCACCAAACCTTCTTTATCGAACTTACGAGTTTTTGGATGTACTGCTTATGCGCAGATTCCTCATGATCTCAGGAAGAAGCTCGACTTCCAAAGTATCAAATGTATTTTCGTCAGCTACACTACTTCAGGCTTACAAGTTGTTTGATCCTATCGAGTCGAAGATATTCACTAGCCGGGATGTCATCTTTATCGAAGATCAGTTTATCGACCTGAAGGGAAAAGACAAAGCCATGTAGCCAACTTGTCTGACTCGTCCAACATATTGAACTTCGAGGTTTCTCAGTTGACTATGCCCACCGAAAATCCAAGCTCATCTACTTTCGACGAACAACATATCAACGGCGAATCCGAAGATGATAATGTTGCAGTTTAGCAACAAGAGGAAAATGATGAAAATGATCAACTTCCTCTATTCTCCAGAAGATCATCAACAACTAGCAGACCACCTATCTGGTATATCGATGAGTCTGCAGCCTACCTTGCTCAGGAGCCGACAACTATCGAAGAGGTACTGAGTCAGCCCGATTTTAATCTTTGAGAAAAAGCTATGGATAAAAAATATTCACCTCTTATCAAGAACTAGACATGGACGATTGTCGAATTACCTGCTAGCAGAAACGTAGTTTATTGCAAATGGATTTTCAAAGTTAACTATAAAGCAGACGGAAGCATCGACAAAAGAAAAGCCCAACTTGTTGCCAAAGGATTTTCTCAGGTATACAACGTCGATTACACTGAGACATTCAGTCTAGTAGTCAAGCATTCTTCTATTCGACTTTTATTATCGTTTGCTGCTGCAGCAGATTTGGAAATACATCAAATGGATGTATAGGGATCAATACTTTTCTTATTGATCATGGCTACACACCAAGCTCTTCAAATTCGAATATTTACATCAAGACAATGTAACAATCTTTTATCATTATCACCTTATATGTGGACGACACATTGCTTTTCAGCAACAATATCGATCTGATAAAAGTAGCGAAGACTATGCTATCTTCCGAATATGACATGACCGATCTGGGCGAAAGCTCATTTCTGCCTTAGTATTCAAATCCACAAAGACAGAAATCAGAACTTGATTTACATTACTTAGCAAAGGTACTTCTACATTATGTAATTAGTCAGATATAATCTGGTTAATTGCAAGTTAGCTCTCTCACCAATAGAACCAGGTCTCAAATTGTCAAAGGACCAGGGTCCCCAAACAATTCAAGAGGAGCAGATGCATGATTATCTTTATCATTCAATAATAGGATATCGTATGCACGCAATGATCTGTACCAGACCAGACATAGCTTTTGCAGTCAGCTCCCTAAGTAAATTTATGACTAATCCTGGTATAACACATTGGAAGGCTCTCATCAAATTGTTCAATGTCACAACTCATTTAGGAGAATTTTTTTGAAGAAGCAAATTAAAATATATCAATGATCAGGACAAGAAATAACTATAACCTCCAAGTAATAACTAAATACCAAAAACTGAATCATAATAATATCCAAGCCTTATAATTTCAATATATTTGGGATTGGTTTGAAAGAGACACAATTTTGTGCAATAAAAAAATGTGACAAGTTGTGGATCAAGCCTGTGTACTAAGTTATCTTTGAGCGGCTAAAATATAGATCTGAATTAAGCGCAATGCTGATAAGCATAATGATACTTCAGTTCAATGTGCTTACTCCTAGAATGAATTTTAGGGTTGGCTGACAAGGTAATGGCACTTTGATTATCACAAAATAATAATGCTGGAGCATATTGATTCAGACTAACATTTGAAAGTAAGTTTATTAACCAAATCGCTTCCTTTGTAGTTTTTGAGGCTACGATATACTCTGATTCTTTAGAAGATAGAGCTATCGAAGATTGCTTGCAACCGTTCCAAAAAATATGACCATTGCTGAGGAAGAATGTAAATCCAAAAGTGGATTTACGAGTGTCTACATCTCCTGCCCAACTTGCATCTGTGGCGCAATTCCATTCGGCATTGTGCCATTATTGCCTGAGCACTTCATGTTCTGAAGGGCGTACCTTTTTTTGTGGACTCCTGATTGTCAGATGACTTTTCACACACTTAACACTATGCTTTTCACAGCTCTAGTCCTTTCACAATTTTGACAATAAATTTGTTGTCACAAGTGATGTTAATGCGGCATAGAGGCTCTACTTAGACAAGTCAGGGTGCCATACCCTATGAATTCTGCCATATGTGTACCTATGAGACCTCCTATACTATTCATGAAACAAAACTCCTTTGCGATATCATCCATGCCCATAAAACATGGCGGTACCACGTCTACCGAGTCCACTTTTACATCATTCTGCTTTACAAGAATAAGCTGCAAGAGGTAAAAGAAGAGAAACCAAGAACTTATCTACCTTTTGGCCAGCAGAAACTATGCAATAATCTCTGTCGCCTCGTTTTCCTCTCATATTCACTCTGTAAGGTAGTTAATAAATTAGGTCCCGATCCTGAGACTAGCTTAATCATAGGTTCCACTTTCTCTCAAAAGGCAACACAAACACCAATTTGTCATGCACACATTTAAAAACTGTTTTCTACTTATTATTGCAGCACTCTATGCCCTTGGTTTGCAGTTAAATCATGCTACTCTCACTAGCACTAGCAGAAATTTCATTTAGAAAGAAAGTTGATATATGCTACTGGTGCATATGAAGAACATGCACTGCTGAAAACAATGGCCTAAGAAGCACATCCTGCCACCAGTAAATGGACTGAAGCCTACTTACACACATAGTATCCTAGGTGATATAAAAGGCTTCCACTGACAAACACAATCCTGAAATCCCAAACATCTTTTCCTTCCATTAGCCATCTTGATCGTGTACTAGTACCATGAGGGTTGTGTGCTGAACATACTTCTTTGCAAGAGTTCGATCCATAACATTATGTAAGGACACCATGTCAAATATAATCAAAGTACATATTTATCACACATGTTGCCTCACAAGTATCAACGTACCATGAGGAAATTGATATGCTTACTTTGCAGATTTCGACAATGTCACCAGAGGCGGTGTCCACCGTTGAAGCCTTTGCAACATTCTTGGACATAAAATATCTTAAATTGTTGCTCCAACTCCTCAATGTGCACTTTCTCTTCAAGTCTGTCCACCTGAAGATTATATGTGGCCCTAATTTGGTTCGTGAAGATTCTTTACTGGTTTCCTAAATTACTTGAAGAATAGATGCTCTCTTTGACCCAAACTGGGAAGGATTCCTTTTGAAATTGGGCTGCTGCAGAGAGAGAGAGAGAGAGAGAGAGAGAGAGAGAGAGAGAGCACAACTCAAAAAGCCCATTGGAAGGGCCTGTGTACCGCATGTCTCTTTAAGAGTCCCTTGTATGTCAAAATAAGGCAGGGCTGAAAGTTCATAATGTGTTGTCATTCACATTGCAGTATCAATGTCATAGCCTATTGTACCATCAGAAGTCACTGGAAAATATTCTTACACCATTATGCTCTGTGGTATTAATCTAAACATTTCAAACGTAAGGTATTTCTGTTTGGAGGGGGACGGGATGTATGCCATGGTCAAGATGGGATCATGGAGCTTAGGGAGTCATTTCTGTGACCTGTAATTTGGTTCCAACTTCCTCGCTTGACGCATGATCTGCTCTTCAAATGGAAAAAAAAAAGAAAAAGAAAAATCAGCACCTGAATACAATATTGCTTACTATATTGAAATGGCTTTTTATGGAGCCCAACCCTATTGGGCTCAGCACAGCTTGGGTATATTCGACCAGTCTTCTGCTTGCCGTATGTCCCTTTTGGAATTGAAAAGAGACAGGAGTTTGTGCAGATTGTAGGAAATAGTGGTCGGGAGAACTTTGTTGGATACAGGAGGTTCAGTTGTTGGAGGACGACAATTTTCTCTTAATCAGTCAATATTGAAAATTATCTTTCTTTTTGAAAAGTCATTGTTTGTGCTACTTTGATCAGCTCTTCTTTTGTGGAGACTTTCGCAGCTTTCTCAGAAAAAACTTTGAGTTGCAAATTTCTTAGAAGGTAACATTTTTGCTTATCTATTAATGAGGTACATGGTTGTTCTCTGATAGTTCACAAACATTTTCTTGAAGGAATGAGCTTTCAGGTAGCTTCTAGTTATAGGTAAATGATCCCTTGTTCTGATTAATGATGTGGTGCACTACCTGATTTCTCTCTCAGGTATTAAACATTGATAGATACAGAAAACATTTTTGAATGGCATTGATAAACAGAAAAAATATTGTGTTCTCAGTTGATCAATAATTATCTGTTTCCCCGTTCTTATCTAGTACACAAACCATGTAGCGTCCTGGTGCAATTGATACCTATGCAGTGAGCTAAGTTATATGTTGTGATTGGACTGTCTAGGTTGGTGTCTTTTTCTGTACTTACGCTGATTCCTTGGAAGTGTAGTATGCGATACCCAATAGTTGGAAAAAAGTGGTAGTATGATAATTGAAGACAGGACAAAATAAGACTCCAGACCCCATATCTATCGATGAAAAGATAAACATAAGCTCAGTATGATGGATAGAAATATCGGCATTTGTGAAAAGGCTGCTTAAGCTTTGTGTCGAATGTGTGTTCTGGCTGCACACCTCTCTCTCTCTCTCTCACACACACACACACACACACATACACAGGTGGAATAGAAATACAAATATGAAACATAACTTTTTGTAAGATGAGATATGACCTGTAAGTTGAGCCTGTTAATGAAATCTACGCACAGGTCTCTTGAAACAGAACTCCAAGTCAAGCAAAGGCAAAATTTCTCTTTCAAATTCTGTCTTCATCAACTAAGGTTAAAAAATAAGACCCGACTCACTAGCTTTTCTACAGGTATAAGGACCATAAACCATGTAAAGTATATCATAAACTCTACGGTCATCGCATTTTTAGTGCTGCATCAAGCTGCTCAAACTTTGAACGTTTCAGCAATATACAGAATCTCATAACTGTAGAATCGGGTCCTCTTAGTAAAAGTACTCAAAAGCCTTACCTTGCTGCTTAAACTTTGAATGCTTCAGCAAGATACAGAATCTCGTTACTTTAGCATCGGGTCCTCTTGGTAAAAGTACTCAAAAGCCTTACCTTGCTGCTCGAACTCAAGCATAGTGAGGGCAACTTCACAGCTTTGATGGACTATAGGTTCAGGGTCCGCTAGGTATTTCTTCAGAAAGGTAAGACTTCTGTCATCGGCTATAGATCCTAGGGCTTCAGCAGCCTCATGCCTAACCATCGGGTGTTCCAAGCCATTCTCTAGGGTTAGAATTAGTGCATCGATGGTGCATTTCTCTTGCAACTGTCCCAGTACATAAGCGACTTCGTGTTTAAGAAGTGCGCTTTCACAACCAAGCGCAGCAACTATGGCTTCTACTGCCTCTGATCCGCCTCTATTTCTCAGAGCAAAGAGAGCAGAATAGCGTCTGTACATTGGCGCTTGGTCATCAAGCAGAATCTGCCGAAGAGACGCTGTGCCTGTCGAGGAGGGGGCTGGGGCTACAGGGTCCACAGACAAGAACGGGGAAGCATCGACCTCCTCAGCTGCTCCCGAAGACTTCATAACCCTAATTCCCTGTTCTATTCTCTGGAGCGCCAATTCGCAAGTCTCTCTGACCTCCAGAGCTGGATCTAAAACAAGAGCCTTCTTTAACAAATCCAAGCATTCTGTCTTACCGATTGCTCCCAACGCCTCGGCAGCTTCGTGCCTGACAATGGGATGATACCTCGCATGATCCTCCAGCACAGCCCTCAAACAAGGAATTGCATCCTCATCTTGCATCTGTCCCAGTGCAAAAGCTGCTTCATGCGCCAACAAATTGGAAGAAGAGTCGTTCATTGCCTGCACCAGCGCCTCTCTAGGCCGACGCCCCTTGAGATTACGCAGAGAGAAGAGCGCCCGAAAGCGATGGGAGATCGGCTGCCCTGTATCCAGCAACCCATTCACAAGAAAATCTAGCTTTTGTGGGAGAAGATCGTCGATGGAGCCAAGCTCAAAGGCCGCCATAGCCAAAAAGGCCAAGCGAACTCTAACTGACACTGTTAGCAAAGTGACATTGTGAGAGTGGAGGGAGGGAGGGAGGGAAGGCGCAATATTGCTTTCTCTTTTTCTTTTGCTTTTGCTTTTGCTTGATTATTATAGGCATACATAGTTCCTACCAAACCAAAGGGAAGGGAAGGGAAAGGCGTTTGTATTGTTCTTAAAGTACCTAAGGAACATTTACTTACTTATTATTAGGTCAAAAAATTTGTTTGATCTTTCATGTCTGTTCATCCTATCTAGTGGTGAGCACCAAAACCCACAGTTTGAAAAAACCATTTTTGTGAGAGTGTGGATTGAAAGAAGAGTGTTCTGGTATACCACACCGGTGTTGGAATAAATTTTTCGGGGGGGGGGGGTGGGGGGTGGCGGGTTGGGTTTCACCCTCTGAGGCCGTTCCACCAGGGAAGGGCCTTCGGCTGAGGGCAGTAGCCCGAGGCAAAAGGCCCTTCCCAGAACAGAACGGCTGAGGATATGACCTTCCGCGGCGTGAAAACCTTCTTTACCTTTTTTTCTCCTTCTAGTTTGTCGTAAAT
Source organism: Diphasiastrum complanatum (assembly GCA_029204225.1). NCBI lineage: Eukaryota > Viridiplantae > Streptophyta > Lycopodiopsida > Lycopodiales > Lycopodiaceae > Diphasiastrum > Diphasiastrum complanatum. Next base: position 78,250,643 of record CM055095.1, on the reverse strand, counting down.
TTATTTTACATGCACCTTCCGTTCGAAAGGTCATGTAAAAAATTTTGGAAAAAAAAAAGAGAGAGGCCGCCTCCTTTTCTTTCATGAAAAAGTAAAAAATGATTTTAAGAATAAAGAATGTGATTGTGTAAGATTGGGTACATCATATAAGGTAACTAAATATTTTCAAATCTTGGTTGCCTTGGAACTATGACATAGTTGTTAGCATTTTAAATTTCTCGTATCTCAAGGATCGAACTATGATTCCAAGTGTGTGCAAGGTAGAGATATGACAACAATGAACAAGGTGATCTGTATATCACAAAAAGCTTTGTCATCTTATTTTTATTAATAAAAGATGAGAAAACCCATTGGAGTACGAAGGAGTGCATGCAAGAAGCATAAAAGTCATAAGGCGAATTGAAATGCTATGAAGCAACTTTGACAAAGCAAAAACCTAGCAAAGTAGCTACTCAAAGCTTACTGTTTGATGCACGTCACTAGCTAAAATAGTTGCAAGTTTAGGCACTACACATCGAAGTATTGCAAGTGCTTGAATGTGTCATAAAGTGGTAGAAACTCTTTGACGACAATAGGACATGATGATAAATAAAAGTGAGGCACCACGTCCTCGAAGTTTCACAGCAAATCTTGTACAAGTCACACATAAAATTATCAAATTTCTTATGCAAGCACCCATAAGTTTCCAAAGAAAAAAGGAATAGCGTTTTCTTTAGGAGCATGATGACAATAATCCCACTCTTTGTCTTGAGCTACATGAGAAGCAACAACAGCCCCTTCAATAGTGGAATCCCAACGAAAGAGGTCTGGCTACAAAGGATCAACAATAACATCTCTAAGAGTGCGAACCTCTTCACACAAGAGAACAGAATCACGCAAAATTTGGAATCCTACTTTACAACAACAAATCATGAATTCCACTTGACTTCATACTTGTAGCCAATGAGAACATGTTGATTGTAGTCAAATCGAGATGTAGAAAGCTGCTAATATTATATGCTAGTAGCCGCTACCTTCTTTCATGTCTTTTTAGCTTTGATCACTTTTCTCAGTGTGAAGTAATTGAGGACCATAAAGCTATAGCCAACAATCCCTAGCTTCATTGGTGGCTTTGGAAAATTTACTTGAACATATCAAAGCACGAAAATGTCCAACCAGAAGTTCAACAGATTATCATACCACCGTCTTCATAATGTTGCTCTCACAGTCTTCAATCTGCATGAGCATTTCTTCGTTAATGGACGAAACGATGATCGTCATTGCACGTTCATCTTTTATGATCCGCTTCTACTTGGTTGGGTGGTCTTGCTCCATAGTGTGTTCTCATGCGTTTTGTCTTCTAAGCAGAATCTTGAGGTGCTTTCCCTTACATTGGTATCAGAGCAAGGCTTACGAAGTATGAAGAACTTGGAGTAGTGAAGCTTTTCATCAGATTTTTGGTGTCAATCAATTTGTATTCTCATCCAAGTGGAGAACAAGATTCCAAGTGAGTGAATTTTCCTAGGTTATATGGAATGATGTCCATGAAAATGATTTTTTTTTAAGAGTTTTTGCTTATGCAGCTCAAAACTTTGGTACATGATACTGGAGTAAATGACCAACATAACTCAGGAAAAGTAAGAGTCATTCCAAAGTCTTTCCATAGACCCATAATCCAAGGGTGACTCGCCATTTAGCCCCCCAAACATTAAATGGGCACATAGGGGTTATTGAAGTACTGCTAGTTACATAGGTATGTAACATTCCTTCCCCCTTAACTTAAATTTTTTCTTGTAAGAAAAAAATTGAAAAATTCTTCTGGAGATCAGCCTCCCTTTCCCATGTATCTTCTCTTCTGGCTTGCCTCTCCACCTGCTTAAAAATTTCTGAAGCACTCTACTCCTTAGAGTTCTCTGCCGGCTATTAACAATAGCCTCAGGTTTAGGTGGTCCACTCGCGGAATCATCACAAAGAAGCTCTACTAGATCTTCCACAGGGAACAGGGTTTTCCCAACCCCCAACGAGAGTTTTAACTTACTAACGTGAAAAACATGATGAATTTCAGCGTTAGCTAGAAGGTCTAGTTTGTATGCGACCTTGTTATAATCACTTGAATAGCTTTAAAAGGAACGCAATACCTAGGTGCCAACTTTGCACACTTACCAGTTTTCAAGCCCCTAGAGTGACTAGGGACCCTCAAAAACACCGTTTCATTGACCTTGAATTCTTTGTGCTTCTGAGATAGATCAGCATAGTGTCTCGTTCTGTCTTGGGCACTTCTTATGCTATCTTTAGCCAACTGTAACATTTCTTGGAAATCAGTTGCGGCTTGCACCCTTAGGTTTTTCATGTCAACACTAATCGGTGAATGAGGTTGATAACCATACATAAGCATGAAAGGACTGAATCCAGTCGCTGAGTGTTCTGCACTATTATATGCAAATTCCACTAGTGGAAGGTAATTTTTCCAATCAGAATGCCAATGGCCCACATATGCTCACAGCATGTCCTCCATCGTCTGATTGGTCCTTTGCATTTGACCGTTTGATTTAGGATGATATGTACAACTCATACTTAAAGTTGTTTCCAACTTTTCAAACATTGCTTGCCAAAGATTCCCAATGAATTTTGGGTCACGATTACTGACAATATCGCAAGGCAGCTCGTACAATCGAAAAAGCTTCTCAACAAAAAGTTGAGCTAGTTTTGAAACTTTAACCGTAGTTTTAGTTGGGATAAATTGAGCAAACTTCATAAGTCTATCAACAATGACCCAAATAGAATCATGGCCCTTCCCTGTACATGGAAGCCCGACGACAAAATCCATAGAAATATTTTTCCACTTTCTAGTAGGAATATCTACATGGTGCAACCCGAAGGTTATATTATCGAAGATAAACACAATCATGTGTGTAAACTCCATAAAAAACTTTATGGCTTGAAGCAATCTGCTCGAGCATGGTTTCAAAGGATCAATACTTTTCTTTTTTATCATGGCAACACACCAAGATCTTCAGATTCGAGTGTTTACTTCAAGACAGTGCAGCAATCTTTTATCATTATCACCTTATATGTGGACGACACATTGTTTTTCGGCAACAATATCGATCTAATAAAAGAAGCTGAAGACTACGCTATCTTTCGAATTTGACATGACCGATCTGGGTGAAGCTCATTTCTGACTTGGTATTCAAATCCACACAGCAGAGGTACATCTACAATATGTAATTAGTCAGATATAATCTGGTTAATTGCAAGTTAGCTCTCTCACCAATGGAACCAAGTCTGAAATTGTCAAAGGACCAGTGTTTTCGAACAATCGAAGAGAAGGAGTAGATGTGTGAGTATTTTTATCATTCGATAATAGGTTCTCTTATGTACACACTGATCTGTACCAGGCCAAACATAGCTTTTGCAGTCAGCTCCTTAAGTCAGTTTATGACTAGCCTTGGTATAACACATTGGAAGGCTCTTATCAGAGTCATGAGATATCTTCAAACTACTATTGACTTTTGCATTTGTTATGAAGTAGTCGACAATGACAAACTCAATTTACTCGGTGGTTACACAGATGCAAGTTGGGCAGAAGATGTAGACACTTGTAAATCCACTTCTAGATTTACATTCTTCCTCAACAATGGTTAGTCATATCTTGTAGTGTTAGGAACCTTCGTCAAGTTGCCAGATCATACATCCAGTTCAGATTTATCTATATTGAGTTGGGCGAAGGTTATCTTGCAGAGGAAGTACTTGTTTTAAAGTCAGACGACTGTTTAGAAGCTTACTTTCGGAACCTTTGTCGAGCATGTTACCATCATTATGAACCTTCCCCGACCTGACAGATGGATTCAAAATGCCAAAATAAGGTTGTACATAGGTTTAGATCCTGAAAATTGTCATTAAGGCGAAGGGTGTACTAAGGCGAGAATTAAACCTTCGCCAAGCTACAGTAGTGGTCAGAGACCTTCACTGAGAATTTTGGAAGGCAAATGGAGGCCAACTTTGTTTTAGACTTAGAGTTTCACTTTTCAAAGTTTATTAGTCTAAATTTCATTTGAATAAACACTTTTTGAAAATGTGGAAAAGTTAGAAGTCGAGTTTGAGTAGATTCAATTTTTGTTGTTGGGTATTTTGAATCTAGACCCAAAAATAGTAGGGTTAGCATTTTGGTGGGAAAGCCAAGTGGCGAAATAGGGTTAGGACCTGTCATGAAAGGATGTAACTCGTGGAGAGACATATCTTCTCTCTTCTCTATCTCATTTCATGCTTATACATGGTTCTCTTGGGTTCTACTATCCATTGGTGCACTATACTTGTGATTGCATGCAATTCTATGTGTAGAATGATCTATATTTGTTATTTTTGGATCCACACATGTGAAATACAGTAGCTTTCTAATTTTTTATGGATAGTAACACTACTTTATCATTTGGTCCATGTTTGATCAAGTTCTATTAGAGTTTGCATCTTATTTTGTGTGTAGATGCTAATTTTTCTACATTGGTGAGATTGGTAGAGTAACTTCTTTTGTAACCCAAGATCATTTTGTGGATTAGCCGAGCCCTCTTGCCAGGCATCCAGCTCATAGAGTCGTCGACGGTCATGTAGTGAGATAATTATTCCTGACTTGCCTTCTGTGTCTCGTCGTCAACAAACTCGAAAACCATTGTCAACTACGCTACCCCACCCCCCGCACCCTCGTTCTCCCAACCACTGAAGCTTTCCTAGTCATCGATTTTTGACAAGGGCAGTTTGTGACAATTGGAGATACCATTCTAGTTTCAGCTGCTCAAGCCGCCTCCCCTCAGAAATTCGAGCTACTTCATTGAGAACTCAACAATTTATGGGTATGTTCGATGATTTCGATCCCTTGGGGGCAGATGAACTATTTGTGATGCCTCAGAGCCTTGTATCCTTTGAACTGGTCCATTATCTATTCAAAAAGATTGAGACTTATCACAAATCATTGGTTAAGAGCCGATTTGATAGATTCAAATGAACGGTGTTGACATAGTTGGCAAAGGCAAAAGCTACTTTCAAAGAATATGAAAAAATTGTCGCTCAGGTTCTAGACTCAAATCCCCAGATTCAAATACCAATGATGCCTCAGTTCTTGCCATCCCAACAAGATCAAGGTCAAAAGTGGATATTGGAATGGATCACGAGGCAATTGTTGAGAAGTCACGGAAGCGCAAGCTACCGAAGTGGGGCCATCTACATCGTCGGCAAGGCCCTTATTTCAGAAACCAATCACCATCAAGGAGCAGATTCAAAAAATTTTACAACAACATTTACATGAGTCCTCGAGGGGTGGTTGAGTGATAAAGCTTCGAACTTCGAAGATTGAAACAGGAAAAGAATTGGATAAGCTACTCGCATTGGGTGAGCAACCAAATTGGCGCGGGGTAGTTTTTGAGAAAACTCTGGATTCAATAAGGAGTTATGTTGCGAGCCCTCGTCAACTAAGAGTAGATTCCAATGCCACGACACAATAAATGAAAAGATTTGGGTGTACCAATGGATCAAATCAGTATCCATACCCCAAATTGGCCCATAATCTACCAGACATACAATTGGTTGATTTCACTGGATTTCAATAGAGCACTTCAAGCTTATGGATACAACTACAAGACATCACCAGATCCGACCATTAGGAAGTCAGCTATGTTTTCAAGTGACTTGCCCAAGTTGACATCCGTTTATACAAAATGGGATGATTGCCTACCCACATTGGCTTTCGATCCAAATATTCCCATGGCGTCCGACAAGGTTCAAGATCAACTGCCTATAGCTAGACTATACTATCGAGCTGCGATGCTGGGTGGATCTTGGGAGTCATGATTTACGGCATGGACGACTTCAAATTGGACTTTACACGCAAATAAGTGTTTTTTGCCGCACAAGTCTGATTTCAATACCGACCGCTTGGAATTCATGGAGAAAGTTCAGTATCACCTGATTGAGGTGCGAAGAGAGGCCAACCAGAGCCCCAAATGAATAAATTTCACGAGGTGTCATGGGATTGCCACCAATTTTGGTGGGGGATACTGTTGGAGGGTTTGCGGATCCCAATACAACCCTAACCCTAGTTAATAAATGAGAGAGATTTGGCACCCTGCAACCCGATGATCACATAGTTATTTGATTAGTTACAAGTTGATAAAAGGACTTTAGGTCTTTTTGCAGGACTTTTAATGTCGTAGGGCCTAAAAGTCAAGTTAGTGAATAAAATAGGGGTTCCTACCAAAATGCAGCTTCAAATTGGTTCCTTCCAATTTTTGAATGGGTTCCTACTCTTTTTCAAATTTGAATAGTTAGGGAGGTAGAAATTAGCTAATAGGATTTGAGGCCAAGACCTTCCAATCCACGATATAAGTGGTAGTTTCAAATCATTGTACACGTTCTCTTCATTTCAATACAAGCAGGTTGGCCCTCTTATGGAATGGATCAGGAATGTCCCTGCCCTCTATCTTTCTTCCTCCATCTCTCATGTTTTTTTGTGTTTGCTAATTGTTGAATTTGTTGCTTATTGGAATTGAATGTCCTTATACATTCTGTGAGAGAGAGAGAGAGAGAGAGAGAGAGAGAGAGAGAGAGAGAGAGAGAGAGAGAGAGAGAGAGAGAATATCTATCTTTTTGTGGATCATAGTGTTAATGCTTAGTATCAATTAATCATTCTCACATGCTAGATTATGAAATTTGTTATCGTTCTCATGGGAACAAACCTTCGCGTGACAACTAACCTCGTCTCCTTGTGTGCTTGGATCTAGGGTTGAGGGTAGGATAGGAAATAGCCCACTACAAATAGCAACGGTGACAGAAACCTCATAAAGCTGAGAACAATGGATCGCGTAAGAAGCTCTTTTGCAGATACTATAAGAGAGCGAATCACAACATCAAAAAGTGTCACATCTGCATCTACAACGAGGCAAAGAAGCAACAATGTGGGCTACACTGTTACTTTTTCATCTGAACAATATACAATCTTGGATGAAGATACTACTCAGAGTACCTGCACTAGAGTTGAAAATTTATATGTATTATTTGACTCAGTTGCATTAGCTAGTAGTTCAAATGAAAATGTAAACGATCATGCTATACTGTGGCATAGTCGATTTGGACACGTGAATACAAAATCACTTTCTTACATGCGTTGTAATAATTTAGTTGATGGATTGTATTTCTCTCTTTTATTTGATATGAAATCTTTTTTCTGTGAATCTTGCATCTATGGCAAACACCTAGAAGCAGATTTTCCAAATCACATTCCATCAAGACAAAACATGTATTAGACCTTGTACATAGTGATCTTTGTGGTCCAATGTCAACTCCATCTTTAGGAGATGCAATTTATTTTATCACCTTCATAGATGATTATTCTAGATGGTCTACAATCATGTTATTAAGCATAAATCAGAATCCTTAGATCCAACACTAAAGTTGTTAATAACAAGACTCCTTATCAAGTATGGCATGGACACAAGCCTAGTGTCAGCCATTTAAAAGTCTTTGGTTGTATATGTTTCGTTCATGTTCCTAAACAACTTAGGAAGAAGCTGAATCTGTCAAAAATTGCGAACTCCTACAACTTTGTTGCAAAGGTGATGAAGCGAAATGAATCGAAGGGCGAACATACCCCGAAGACCAAAGGAAAAGTATTGAGATTCGGTTCGACGACCAGGTGACGAAACACACTAGAAGAAGACATGAAATGGAAGAAAACAATTTGCGCCACCAACTGGCAGCTCGACGAGCATGGTGTATTGTACTTCACGGTCAGCTGAAAGAGACCACGATAACAGAAAATAATTAACTAGTTGATTAGCATTAAATTTTCTTGTGATTCTCTAATTAACTATCTTGTAAACTCCACATAGTGGAGATAAATACGCAGTTTTGATCAACAATACTCAGAGAGAGACAGTGAGAGAATAGTTATGCATGAAAGTCTGCCAACGAGCAAAACACAACGATTGAGGTGAGTGTTAGGCTGCCAACGAGTGAGACATTGACCAACTCACTTGGAAAACTAAAAAACAGAAAATACAATTGCTCTCTTGTCCATCTCATTCTTCTCATCGTCTTGATTGCTTGAATATGTTATGATCTGTGATGTGTAGTTGCTTGCTTAGGATCCTAAACTTTCGCAAAAGAAAACCAAACGAATGCAAGTAGATTCACTACATGGTATTAGAGCTCTCAGGTTATCACTACATGATATCCAAGCAGTGATTCTCTAAGCAACACAATATGGCTACAACGATCCAGACAAAAATAGCAATCAGTCTTGATGGCAAAACTACAGAGTATGAAAATTTAAAATCAAAACACTTCTGAAGGGTGAAGGCATCTGGTCGGTGACCGAACTCACAGAGGTGCAGCCTCCAGAGGGAGACCCAAGGAGAGCTCTCCAGCAGCTTCACCCCCAAGCCAAGGAATAGAAAACAAAAGTAAAGTGAGAAAAACTGACAATGAATCACCAAGATTATGATGGAGTGGGACGAGTTTCCACGAGCTTTATAGGCTTCAAGCCTTCTTATGCATGTGCCCATGCAAGGCCTAAACTTCTCAAAAGCGCTTTTCATTGCTATTGATATTCTACACATGCATTGAATGTCCTAAACCATGTATTAACTTCAATTAGTGTGTTTGGGGCCTCACAAGATTATTAATTACATTACTGGCCTCGTCCGAAATATCGTGGCATAACTAACAATCTCGAGTACTAGAGTACCACGTATCCAAGTTTAGGATTATGTCGACTCTTGTATACAGGATGTGGACATAACACATAATCTCAGAGAGAGAGAGAGAGAGAGAGAGAGAGAGAGAGAGAGAGAGAGAGAGAGAGAGAGAGAGAGAGATGCATGTAGTAAAGCTTTCAAACACTTTGTGTGCATTTGTGTGTGAGACACTCTTACAACTCATGGCATTGACTTTAATGTTAATTGAATACATGGTAGTGCCTTGCAAGGCAACACCAAAATATATGTACACAATGTGAAAAATGTCAACTAATTAAATTGGCAATTTTGAGGTCAATGTGAATTTTCAACTTAGAGATAGATTCTTTTATGTCAATAAGGCCTTAAAATAGTATCCTTATTATTTTTGGCAAGTAGTAAAGTTGATAAAATCGGATTTAGACCTACTTTCATTGGTTGATAGGGATACATTGCATCTAATCACGTAGAATTAGTGAAGTACATAGAAACTATCAATTTAGGTCAATATTTGGCAAGTGGCCAAGTGACACTATTTTTGCTATAAATAGTTGTACATGCATGGAGAACAAATATTGATGTTCTCATTTTGTATGTAGAAATTTCCTCTTTTATTCTATGTCCATCTCTTTTATATTTCTCATGATACTTTGAATTCTAGTGTGTAGAATGCTATTATTTTTATTTATCTTGAATCCACTCATGTGAATGTTGTTGTGTTGCTGATGTTGTATGAACAAGGACAGTACCATATTGGATCTTAGTGATTTTGATCATATCTTCATGTATTTCCAAGTTTTAGCATGGTAGATGCATGATTTCTAGCTTGTAGATGAATTTAGATGTGCATCCAAAATTAGCTAAAGATCTATTGATACATTTGTTGTTTTTTATCTCATTTTCTCACATGGTATCAGAGCAGGTTGCAGGATCAAGTTGGTGGTTGTGCCAAATCTAGTGGAGTATTTGAAACCGCCATATATTCTAGAGTGAATTGGAGTGATTTCTATCTCATTTCAAGCATTTTAAAGTGTAGGAAGTGGATCTTTGTGATCCTAGCTTCATCTTGGATCAAATCACTTGGAGAAGGCCGATTTTTTAGTCTACTTACTAGAATGTGGGACAAAAATTGCACATGATAGTTGATATTAGACTCTCTCTTACCACATATCTCTAGGTGCCGGTTAACCACAAGAGACTCAATGATTCATATTCCACCCCACCATAGGACCCAATCCAGGTCCACCCTTTGTGTTCTGGCCTGTGACTGTAACAAGCAAGATCCGACTTCCATTCTAGACAGTGTCCCATACCACTGCCTAGGCTCTCAGCCATCTTCCGCCGCTTCAAGCTAGCACTCATCCTGGTTGTGCACACGCCATCCACCTCCTCCTAGGTAGATAGAATGGATGGCAAATGAGTCCTCCTTCCCTTGTATACCTCCAAGGTGGGAGACTCCAAGCCATGCGCACGTCCTACATTACGACACGTGGCAACCATGCAGGTTCACAAGTCATCGGTCAAGTCAACAGGCCCAATCATCGTCCAGTCTCAAGTTAGGTTTGGGATCCAAGGGAGTTGGGTCCCTAACAATTGATGCAACATTCTTTTAGAATTTGTATCAAATTCTAGCTTTTGCATATAATTTTTGATTTGTTCGATATTTTGCATTCTTGTGAAAACTTAAAATTTGATAGAATCAATTGGTTTAAAGGTTATGATCTTTTCAAGAGTGTGTTTTTGAGTTCAAAAATTCATTCTATTGTAAGTTGATCAAGTGCGATCAAGAGTCAATCAATTCTATGTGCTGGATTTGCTAGTTTTGTGAGAAAAAGAGAAGCTAGATAGGGTCCATATCTTTGTGTTTTTTTCTTGATACCATTTGTTGAGGTTCAAGAGAGTGCTAAGTGCATTAAAGCATATTCAAAGAAGAAGATCGATCATTGCAACTTCAAGTGGCTTCATGTTGGAAAGCAATGATAAGCTTAACTTAGCAACTATCAACTTGGAAGGTGGGAATGGAGTCCCTACTCGAGATGAATGAGTTGATGGATATGGTTGTAGGTGTGGAGGAGAGACCTCAGGCACCTCAAGAGCAATTGAGATATGATAGGAGGGAATAGAAAGCTCTTCTTATGTGACAAACAAACTTCTCAAAGAAGTTGATAAGTGTACTTCATCTAGTGAAGCTTGGAAAACCTTGAAGAAGGTTTATAAATCCAAGTCTACATCAAGGGTTCTAACCCTAGGGAGGCACTTTCAAAGTCTTCAAAAGAAGGATGAAAGTGCTCATGCTTTTGTTTTGAAAGTTAAAGCTTTGAATGATGAATTAGCATGTATTGGAAAAGCATTAAGAATGTTGAGCTTGTGCAAGTAGTTTTTAATGCCTTACTGGATAAGTATGCTAACTTGGTGCAAAGTTTTGCTAATTAAAAGACATTGCCGAGTACGAAGGACTTGCAACAGGTCTTGGTGGTTGAAGAGTTTAGACTCCCAACAAGTAGAGGATCATCTTCTACATCTCAAGTTGGAGAGGAGGAAGCTATGTTTTCAAAAGGCAAGTTCCAAGGCAAAGGCAAAGGCAAAGGCAAATGGTCTAAAGGGCTTCAAGATCAAGGTGAGCCTTTTGCCTTTGTTGAAAAGAAAAAAAATAGATCAAAGCTTAAATGTTTCTATTGTGGAGTAAAGAACATTTTGCTAGTGATTGCTTCAAGAAGATAAGAGATTAAGGTGAGAAGCAAAGCAATCTAAGCAGTTATGCTTAGGAAGACCGAGTCGTTATCAAGAAGCTGTAACAACCGTAGGTGACTATAAGCAAAACGGCTACAGCACCTCACGGGTTCAGGAAGTCTGGTTATGTTCAAATAGAGAAGTGTGTGTAAATACAGGGTCTTCAGCCGAATGAGGGGGGCTGGTTGTTAGTGTGCGTTTGATAACTAGCTAAGGGTGAGAGCTATTTGGGTGTTCATTGTGATCTGTTTACTTTAGACCTCTGCCAGCAACAAGAAGCATAAGCCTTGTGACAATTTGAGGTAGAGCGGCTAGAGCAGAGTGTTCATTGTTGTACTATGAGCAGCTTTGACTATTTGAATTATAATGTTATTTTACACATGAATGGTTGAGCAGTGTATTGTAATGGACAATGTTGAATATTATAGCTTGTTAGTTGTGAAATGGTGCAATACTATTTGGTAGGTTGTGCTTGTTTCCTATTGCAGTCATTAATAGAAAGCCTATATGAGTCAGGTTGTGAAGAGTTAAATTACCCCCCTAACACCTCTTTCGTTCTGTTGCCGATTCATTTTGGATTGCAGTGTGAGTCTAGATAGTAATAGTTTCCAATTATGGGTCAAATTGCCAATGTCTATTGATAATTTGATGTAGATGTCTTCTGGAGCCAACAGTTCAGATCCAGGGCGTTCCACAATGCTTCGAGGAATGGATGCAGTACCCGTGGGTCAGTACACATGGGTCGCACTCGCATGGCTACGTTTTAATGCTTTAAGGGAAAAAAGCATGAGGATCCGAACATGCACATACACCAATTTTTGGCTGTATGTGAAGCAAACCGTGAAACTAAAGATGTCCAGAAGTTGGATTTATTCTTCCTGAAGTTCCTATTCCACTGTCCAAACAGGAGAAAGTCTGCTCTGCATGTACCTTGTGAAGAATATGGTCCCTTACAAAGTATGTGAGCATCATGGTTATCAAGCATAAGACTTATGCATATAAATTAATTTCTTGTGATAACATAACATCAGGCCAGGAAGGGCAAACAGATGGAAATATCCACTTTAAACAATTTAGACTGCATATATGCATTTTCATGTACATCTGCTTTCCATGGCTTTCTGTATGTGATATTCATATATGTACAGGATATCAGTAATGTTGCAAGTACAACTTAATCTTTTAGCCATTGCTTACTAGAGATTGTTGGGAAAAGAGATACAAGTACGTACATTATGAAGAGGAGTAGACTAGGGGCTCTAGGATTATATGCAAGATTGAAACCCCTAGCAAAGTCTTCCCCTGATTGTCATGATTAGAAGATGTGACACATTGTGCCTCCATATAAGGCAATTGAAGTTTTTCAACAAAGTTTAAGAGGACTCGACTTATACTAAAAGCTAGCTAGCTAGGGTAGGTCTTCCCTATGAAAATAACTTTGACTACATTTTGAACTACTAGGGCTCAAGCCTAAATCAATCAAGACCTCAAGGACCCAATTAACAATATTTGGAGTCCAAATCATATGATAATTTTGGGCCCAAGATCACAAATCACTGTCTAACTGAGATTGACTTATCAAATAAATATGCACCTGAGAATTTTATTTCATCAAAATTTTGACACATGAATGTCTTTCGAGATGGATGTGTCCTAGTCTATGCATTTAATATGTAGGTCTATGGCAGGTTAGCATCTGATTTCAAAGTTTATGTTGGGACTTTGTAACATACTCCATAAGCATAATCTAGTGAGTATTTGGCTTCATGGATCATACAAGAACTAAAGGTCACATGACATGCATATGAGAATTCTATTTCATCAAAATTTTGACATAGAATGCCCTTCAAGATGAATGTGTCCTGGTTTATGTACATGATGCATAGGTCTATTGCATGTTTGCATTTACTTTCCCGAATCCCAAGTTTAAGTTGGGGCTTTGTACATACTCCATAGGCATAATCTAGAGAGATTATTCGCTTCATGGATCATACAAGAATTAGAGGCCACATGACTGACATACATGCCATGTAGCTGAAAAAGTGCCAATTTCAAACTAAGCTATTCACCACAAAAGCTCCTAATTTTCAAAACCAAGGTAATTTGGTTATCACAAACCAAAGAAGGGGTCCAATGTTCCATTTGCATCTTCAGAATCCACTCGAATCTATCAAGGAGTACCTTTCAAGTGGTTGCATAGCAATAAACAGAGATGCTGAGAAACTTCAACTGTATCTTCAGAAACCAGTAACATGCATATTACTGAAATTTGATGATTTTGACAAGGCAGGCATACGACAAGAAGGTAAACTATGTTAAAATTCCCAACATCATAAGTGAGTTGCTAATTGAAGAAGCAGCGATGACATGACAGCCACAACTTCATCCTCAGAAATTTGTGTTATCTAAAAGAGCTCAATAACTAGAATTTTTCCTGAATAGCAGATAATGGCAAGGCTTATCAAGAAGGCTTGAACAACTTTTTCAAAACTACTAAAGGGTAGTTCAGAATGTTCACTTAAGCATGCTCCTCCAAAAATTGATCAACATCTGATTTGATGGCAATAAGCTGTGCTTCTGAAGTGAACTTTATTTTCTCGTCACTTACAGTGATCAGAACTTTGGCTTGGAAGGGATTGGAATATGCATTAGGGTTGCAAAAGAACTCCGTGAAAACACCATCTTCCCCTCTTTGCTCATATTCCATGCTCTTCCACCGCTGGAGTCTTGATGCGTTCTCCTTCTCCTTAAAAATTGCTAACACATTGCTGATTTCACTACTGAGGCCCTTCGCTGACTCGTAAGATAATGGCAATGTAACTGACGTTTCACCAATATGAAACGTTATCGCCTTCCTGGCTGAAACCACCAACCTAGGGTTTATATATACAGAAACCTGGTGCTTCGAGATACAAAAGAAGGCCAAAAGATATACACATTTATATCTTGTATCAAAAGGTGTACTTATGTTTTCCCCCTTCAACCGCTAAACCAGCGATATAGACTGATACATACAAACATAAAAATTAACATGAAAAAGTGAAATGTAAGTTACGCAACACATAAAAACCTAAGTACACTCACATGAGAACTTATTTATATTGTGTGTGTGGATAAAGACAATCTTGAAAGATTATCGATGTACCTTGAACTTGAATGCAGTTGAGCACTGGCTTAGATGGAACTGCATGGCTAACAAGGCATCTCCCAGGTGATGATGCAACCTTTTGTGAGTGTGGATCGTAGAGGCGGAGGAGAGAGGCAGGAGAGAGTGCAGCAAACACTGACATCTTCTTTTCTGCTGCTCTGAAACTTTGTTAGCAAATTGAATATTGAAAAGGTTATGAGGGCGTCCTTGTCCCAGCAAGTCACAAACTTGTAACCAACCAAATACAAGCAAAAATGTGAGGATATTTCACGTTCCCCTAGGTACCAACTTAGAGGGGGTGACGCTCCAAGGCAAGTGGCCACACGCGCTGGCATTTGGCCCCGGCCCAGTGGTTGGGTGCCACGTGGCCCTAGTTCCTGGGCGGTCAGGAATCTTCAAAAATTAGGGGCGCCGCTGATTGTCGCGGGCACAAGCTGAGGTGAGGTCCCGCGAACAGGCAAGCGCGCTGCGGGCAGGTGCCAGGCAGCGCGGGTGGGCCCGGGCAATGAGGGTGGGGGTGCCGGGCGCCAATTTCAACGGGCACCTCCGCACATGTGAGTATATGCCTTGTTTGCGTATATATGTCCTTACCGCAAACTCAAAGAGATGCTTATGGGATAAACTTTTGGTTGCCCAATGACGTGGCGCCCAAGTAGCCATTTTTTCATTAAAAAAAAAACAGGTCATTGAGGATGCACGGGGCCAAAAGGCCCCGTGCTCCTTAGATGCGAGGGGGTATAGGAGATATATTGGATTGATAGAAGGAGACTAGTACTAAGACCACAAGTCGCCAGACCCAATTTTACTACAAGCCACTTTCTATAGCAACAACATAAGCCCTCTCATAAATGTTTGCTAGGGGCAAGTACTAAATATCCCTTTCAAATATAAGCATACTATTGAGAAAATAATTACTCTTTGATAGGGGCCAATGTCCATGGCCACATGTGCCATAGCAACAACATTAGCCCTCTTGTAAATGTGTGCCAAGGGCAAGTGCGTTTTATGGTAGTCAATTGGTTTCCAAATTGCGAGGCTAGGTTGTAAGTCCAATTTTCAAGCTTTTCTAAGCTCTTTGGAACACAAATTTGACACATTATAATAATCTCGAGAATGACTAAGCAATAATAAATGTGTGCATACTAAGATGGTGAATGATCAAGTTGTCAGATTGCTAACAATCATGCTTACATATCTGTGTTCTGAAATCTTTTGATATCAACTATATTTTACTTTTCACTACCACTCAAAATAATATCATCTACATAAATTAAGAGAATAGTAACATCAGTTCCATTCATTTTCAATGTTCAACTTATTGATCAATCGGATCTCTGAAGATGTACCTTCCATGGTGAACAATCTAATAAATGGTAATTAGTCTTGAATACTATTGACAGTTTGAACCGAGCTCTGATAGAGTTTGAGTCGGGCTCTGATAGTTTGTACCGGGCTCTAATACCACTTGTTGGGGGTGGTACAAGTTTTAGGGAAATTATTTATCAGCTCTGATACCACTCTAAATATAAATTCAGACAAGAGAAACAATACGTTAAATTATTACATGATCGATACAAACTGTTGATTCAGACTATTACTTAGATCAACCAGAGGAGTATCTTTGTAGGTGTCTGAGACAACCATAAAGGTAGCGATACAGTTAGGCATCTATGATAGCCATGCTTCCTTTGAGTTAGATATTTTGAATGAGTCGTGGGAACGAGTATCAGTAATTGAGAAAGAAGTTATCAGAAAGCATTCATCAGTGCAAACACACACAAAGAAAATAGAGTGTTTTTTAGTTGTTGTGAATACAACAATCAGAGCACGATCCTATGCCCGAGAATGGTTCACAGTATTAATGCACTATGTGTTGTGATCCTACGATGGTGATTAGAAGTTGAATAATATCTCTACTTCTTGAATTGCTCTCACACGATCTCTGATTCTATGAAATCAGTTAGTCTGATACAATGGAGTTCATGAAGAAACTTTGATTCACACTTCCACTAATCTCTGATTATGGATTTTCACCACTTTCGAGTATATGTTCTATCTGATTTATTGTGTATATATATACATCAGTTACGGTGGTCATGAAGATTACAACTGTGTAGATAACGGTTGTGAAGTAGTGCAATTACTGCATAGTACTAGATTGAATGGTGACGTAGTCTGTAATGGGTAGAGCAGAGGGAGAGCTTCCTTTTGAGTGGTGATAGTTGACAGACGTCGAGGGTGTCGAATAAGTCGAGGTGACCGTTTGCCCTTTGAGTCGATGTCGGGTATGTCGAAGTCAATCCTACTCTGCTTCAAAAGTTGAAGTCACTAGACCAATCAAATTTGGAGGAGATATGTAAAGGGCCCAATCATATTGCATGTGGACTGCACCTCTTGGAGCTTGAATTCCTACTTGAGAGTGGGAGAGAGTGATTTGATTATAAAGTAAATGGTTTTATCCTAAACCCTGTTGAGCCAATCTCTTATTCTCTTAGTTGCTCTCCATGAATATCTCCTGGTAGAAGAGCACATGTATGGAGGGGTAGGTGTTCAATGTCTACATAGCCAGGCTAATCAAGATCATTTGTAAAATGACACCTCTGACCAGAACTATCATACTGACCATGAAGAAGTTGTGGTATTGCTGAAACATTGTCATGCATAAGCATTCAATGTAGTAAAACATACGTTTGTTTAAGCTATAGTAATGGAAAGATCATCTGAATGAATTTGTCCATGTGCCCCATCTAGACATCCAGATGTGTGATGACATGATTATGTGCCTATGCCTCATTCATAACTTGTATTTTGCACGGACAACCTTGCATGTCATGACATTGAGCTTGTGGTTATATGTGGCATGACAGATCACCAACACTAATGAGTTCCCATAGAAGGACTTCAACCATGAAGAAGTTAATGTATAGGCCTGGTGATTAGGGAACATGGACCTGTCATGGAAAGAAAAAGTGTCCCTGAAGAAATAGGAACGTGAATAGAAACATACAAATATAAATAAATACTTGAAGTTTATATTTTGAAATTACACATTACATAACCAAATTAGAGGATGAGTAATGTATACATGTAGGGGGCACTACTATGTAAAGAAAAATATGCATAGTACCTATGTATATTTTTTTTGTCTCCCATATTTTCAAGTTTTTGGTCTGCGTAGGAAGTGTGATGTGATGCCATGTATTTGCTAAGTAATGAATATATACTTGAATATGAAGATATGTGCTGGACAAATATATATGACGAAGAGCCCTATATCATTTTTTGGGATATAACTGCTAAAGACTTGTCTTGTACTAAAGGACAAGACCTTCAGAACTGAAACGATGCTTGGAACAATCTTAATCCAGTTACCTGCACGAATTGACTAGATTCGGATCGCCACCATAAACTAGAGTAATTTAAACTCGTAGTTAAATATACCTTTAATGGTATAATTTACATGTATTTGTAACTCATCTATTAACTAGAGTTATTCAATGGAACAACACACTTGTAATTTCTAGAGGTGTGCTTGCTCACTCCATAGGAAATATATAGAAGACACGCTTCAGTCTCACTCACCGAGAGAAAGAGAGTTCATATACTTGTGAGAGATTGAAGAAGTGAATACAACATCAAAGATTATTTTCTCTGATCTCTCTTCTCCGCACTGCTAAGTGTGACTGATCTTGAGTCTACTGGCAATCTCTTATGCATTACTTAAATAACTCTTTGGTCAGACAGCTACAATAGTTCATTATAGATGCTTGTGTTTCTGTAAAGTTGATCTAAAGAACTGTCTTTAAACTATCTTATTCGTCTGCATGAATACTTTGTATTCGGCACCCGAATAACGTATCTCTTTGGTACAGTCTTCCACAGTCATTGAAGAATAGTATGTATACAATGCCTGAGGAATTGAGTCATAGATCCGTGTTCCTGTGTGTAACGAAGATATAAGTTTCTAACATATTCGTGGGCTATTCAAGTTCTTTAACCTTGATTGGACTTTAGTTGTTGAGGACTACTGTCTAGAATACAATAGTTCAAGAATTAGATTAACTATTTTGTCTGTTCATACTTGAATGCATCGAACATCTCTCGAATCCTTGTTGATACTATGAGGATTCCTACCGATTCTCCAGCATGGAAGCACATGGATGCTACTTGGCATGAGTTTAGGCATGAGCCTCGCCATTTGCATTTGGGGTTGGCGATAGATGGTGTGAATCCATTCGGTTTGCGCTCCACATCATAATTGACTTGGCGGGTTGTCCTTGTAAATTACAACATCCCCCCTTGGCTAAGTATCAAGAAGGGGCACCTAATGCTCACCCTAATACAAGGCAAAAAATATGGACGTGTATATGGATCCAATGCATGTCCAGTTTGTGGTGAGTATTTGCAAGCACGTCACTCACAACATCTACAAAAGATGGTTTAAGGGCCACACTCGATACCTTCCACCCGACCACCCTATGCGTGATGGGCTTGTTGGTCAAAGTCCCCATTCCATGAAGGTACAACACATATTTGGGCCAATTAATGTACATGTCATTTATTTATTTTGTAGTTACTCTCTTTATATTTCTTCTAACGATAATATGCATTAAATGTGTGTGCTTGTTTGTTAATATTGTAGCCAAGTGATTACCTTCAAATTTAGAGATCCAATAAAGATCTAGGGCGACTCTTGATAAACCATCTTTTGGACCCGATGCACATATTCAAGAATGTCGCGAGCATGGTTTGGGAGAACTTGACTGGGTCGAAAGATAAAAAAGATGCACGGAATGACTTAAAAGAAGTCGAAAAGATGGCCGATTTATGGCCACAAACGGTGGGGACTTCAATTGTCCTACCAAAGGCCCCATAGATCTTCTCGAGGAGAGAAGAGACGGTTTTAAAGAAGGCAATAGCCTCATTTCAAACTCCGACAGGACACATGCGATGCCTAAAGGGTACCTTCACAAGGGACAACAAGCTAAGTGGAATAAGGTCTCATTACTGGCATAAATTTTTACAGGTTGACATGGCATGTTTTTTGACTTTGCTTCCACCTCAATATTATGGATTACATTTTATAGCATGTCTTGTAATTTCATGATGATCTCATTGCGCATATATGTATCTCAATAACCCAATTGTTTTTGTGCATGCAGTTTGTGCGTCTTGGTGTTGAGAGGGTTCTTGACAGAGGAGGTAACGAATGTCATCTACAAAATCGGTGGTTTGGTGAGGTATAGTGAATGCGACTCACATCATTTTTTCTTGGGGTGATTCAAGATGATGATCTTACTAATACGTATGTCATTGTTGTTTACTCTTCTTGTGAAGATACATTTCATCCAAGGAGATACCGCTGGCATCCATTGAGGCGGAAAGACAAAGCTCCATCGAGGCAGCATGTTTGATCGAGAAGCACTTTCCCACATCCATTCTCACCATTCAAACACATCTCATTGTGCATTCGGTAGATGAGGTGGCCATTGTAGGTACATCATCCACCTTCATCAATTGCCTATTCTTAGTCCATCCTATACTATTGCTATTGTGGTAATTCCCATGTTCTCTCACTAACATTAATCCATATTTTAAATTCAAGAACTATCCATAGTCGTTGGATGTTTTTCTTGGAACAATTCATGAAAACATTGAAAGGTTTCATAAGAAAAAGAGCAAGGCATGAGGGTAGCATGGCGGAAGGATGGCTAGTGCAAGAGCTCATGGTTTACATCACGGAGTTCCTTGCTCATAGCGATCCTTCTATTCTTCGTCTTTGGGATAAGAAGGATGATGAGCATGTTGTTGTGGAAGTTCCTCAAGGAAAAGGAGCGATCATGAGAATGAGTGAGTCCTTTCAGGAAAAGGTAAATAAGTTTTGCATTCTTAATAACAAGGAAATGCAAAAGGGGATTTCGCTATACGAAGAGGCCAAGGCTCGTAGACAAACCGCTCGAGCCATTTCAGTAGAGGGCATAGAAGACAACCATATCCACCTGACTTCGCCCTTCTACCCAAGGACATGACGCTTGATTGGCTGCATGATGCCCTTAGAGAAGCCTTGACAAACAACCAGGAAGTAACAGAGAGAGAGAGCAGGAATATGGGTGCGATTTATATGTAAGCTATGATGATAATCATTCACAAGTTAATTAAAACATTTGTACGTGCAATTTTGTACATGTTTGTTGTATCCCTAACACATTTAGTTCTATTTCGTTCAGTACAAAAATACAATGCATTGTGGACACATAGACGACACTTTTGTACGGAGCGCATTGACAAAAATAGAAACTCGTACGATTGTGGGCACGTCGGACACCAATTTACTCTCTTCTCTACTAGATTATTCTGGGACAATCAATGACTAATGTGGGACAATCAATGACATCCTCGAAGTTGGATTTAGGCAATTCAGCTTTTTTATATTTGATGTCAAATGGCTCAAAGTTATTTGCAATGGTCCCAATGCAACTGTCAGGAAAGATGAGAGCAGTTATTTTGCCATTGACTCTACCAAGCTTTGGACAGATCAAAGCGATACATTTGTTTTTTCTCAACAATGTGAGTAGGTACATTTCTTCTATGTCTTCAAGATATCTATGCTCTTTTGCTGTCAATCAATTGATTTCAATGTACTGCAAAAAGTGTATATTGTGTATAGTAATACCCAAGCAACTGTAACATAGCTATGGATACTAACTACGAGTCAACATTTATGGTAACATCGATCAATTATAGTTGGTCTTTCACCCCAATCGTTCAGATCCCAAATGGTGGTACATGATTCAAGTTGCTCCTTGAAGTAAAAGAATTTTTGAAGATAGAGATGTCGTGGAGGACATGGCACTGATGCACCTCATGAACAAGATCGTGATGACGGATTCGATGACACGTTTTTGGAGGATGATCATGTGCAAGCTTCACAAGCTAATGATGACGTCGAGCGTGATACATCATCATCGGATGGTTCGATGACACACGGCACACCTTCTCGATCCCACTCTTTGTCATCGTCGCCATTAGCTTTTGAAGATCAACTTATTAATGATGAAGCTATAGGAGATATTTGGGTAGAATTAGAGATAGACTCATTTGGTTTGTTGGATTTGTCGCATGATGAAATGGCAAATGATAACGATGAATGACCAAATGAAATAGAGACAGTACGATGTATTTCAACTCATTGTAATATCAATCATATTGTTCACAGATGCGATTACACTTGACTAGTTGACATCAAACAAGAAGTTGACGCATGTGAGTACACAATTTGTGGTCATCATTTTTTTGTGAGACATAAATTTCTTTCTTCACATGTGCATATGGCAACCAATGTTGGTATAAACTGGAATTCAGTGTGTTGATAGGTAAAAATTCCAAATGTGAGATCCATTTACATTCTGTTTTATACCGTGGTTTATACCGAGGGGCCTTTTTTTCATCAGTCTCGGTATTACCCTCAGTTAGCAGAGTGCTCTAGAATGCCTCTTGCCAACTTGACCCTCTTTATAACCCTCTCTATATGCCTCTCTATAAGCCTCTCTATAAATGTTTCAAAAATAAGTTCAAATTTGGTAGGCTTATATAGCATATCTGGTTATAACATAAACGTATTTCAAGTGCTCATTGTGATAATACAAATCATACATTCAAACATCATTAAATGAGCTCATACCCGGAAAGTGGAATGAGACATGTATAGTAGCTCATCGCTGGTCTATCATAATATACTTCTCCATATCAAAATTTCTATCCTACTATACGTAGGATAGGAAACTAGATAGGCAGCGTTGAACCACATTGAATGCTATTGAAACGTGGATATCTCATGTATCATGCATGCAAGCTACATAAAGAGAGCAAGTACCTCTTTGGTCAGCGATATCCTGTGGGATAGCGATTGAGTAGCATCTATATATCTTCCAGAGGAGCGATTTGCAATGTATATTGCCCACATATTATGCTCTTGATCAACGATTGAAAGGATTCACTTTCAAACACAATTTCTGGCCAGAGATGGCCTAGCTTACTACTTTGGCCAGGAGTACAAAATCACATATGAATGGATGGTAAAAAGCCATATCTGAGCATCGATTGCATACAAAGTAATTGTTTGCAGATCCCAAGGCAACCCTAACCCTAGTCAATAAGTGAGAGGGATTTGGCACCCTGCGTGTGTAAGTCCAACCCGATGATCACATAGTGATTTGATTAATTACAAAGTCAATAAAAGGACTTTAGGCCTTTTTTGCAGGACTTTTAATGTCGTAGGGCCTAAATGTCAAGTTAGTGAATAAAGTTGGGTTTCCCTCCAATTTGGATGGTTCCCACTCTTTTTTTAATTTGAATAATTAGGGAGACAAAAATGGACCAATAGGATTCAAAGGCCAGTGTCCTCCTCTCTATTATAAAAAGGGAAAAACTCGAGTTCCTACACATGTTCATTTCCTCATTTCAATAAAGCAGATTGGTTCTCTTGTGAAATGGATTGATAAATGTCCTTGATCTCTATCACTTTTCCTCCATCTCTCATGCTTTATTTGTGTTTTGTTAATTGTTGGATCTGATTGTTATTGGGATTGCATGTTATTATACTTTTTATGAGGGAGAAAGAGAGAGAGAGAGAGAGAGAAAGAGTAAGCTATCTTGTTGTGGATCGTAGTGTTAATGGATGTAGTGCTAATGCTTAGGGTTAATGGATGTTAGAGTTAGATTTGGATCTTCCATTCGTACTGAAATCTGAACTATACTATCGCTCTCATGGGAATGAATCTATGTGTGACAACTAACTTCGTCTCTTTGATGATAGATTGAATAGATTTTGGATTGAGGTTAGGCAAGGAAAGAAACCCACTACAATTTGGCGCAGTTGCTGGGGAGCTACGCCAATTTTTCAGTTTGCAGCATGTTTTGTGAATGGTTAGCTTGCATTAGGCATCTTGTCGTGGCATGAATAGTATTAGATCTGCATTTAGAATTAGTTTGGGAGTAATTTTGCTTGACTTGAGTGGATTTGCTTGTTTGAAATCTAATCTGATTGTAAAATAGAGAAATCTATTTAGATCACCAATCTTAAGATCCATTTGGATCTGAGGTATCAGAAAAAACAACAAAAATCGGTCAAATCTGTCAGATTTTGGCCTAAAAGAGACAAAATTGTCATCAGAGCTGATAATTTTTTGCCCTCTTTCAAGAAACCTTCGTCGAGTTGCAGACACCTTCGGTTTTAATCACAAAACCTTCAGTTTGAAGGGCAAACAATCCTTCCCAGCAGATTTTCAGAAACATCAGAAAAATCGTCAAAAAACACCAAAAAATCTCAGGTCAGCGAAGAATAATACCAAAAATAGAAGGTTTTTTTGTTTTTGTTTTTTTTTCAAAGATCAGTTGTCATATTGCCATATTTCTGTCAAAAAAGTCACTTTTTTGCAAAAATACTCTTGATCCTTCGTCAACCGGGTTTACCATAGCTTTATCTGTGTCAGATTTTGTATCTGAGAGTTCGACGAAGGTTATTTCCCTAGAAATTGTCAGAAAAGTTGATCAGAGAGTTTTTTTTTCTTCCAAAATAGCACTGTTGAAGCCAATTTTCGTCTAGGGAACCTTCGCCAGTACTATTTTTAGGTTCTAATTTTTCAGATCAAGTCTCTGTCAAAATTTAGATCAAATCTGATACATTCTGATTTGGATTCTGAGAATTTTTTCATCTTTTGAGAAGTATCAATTGATTGAATTTCGAAATCTTTTTCATGATATAGAAATCATATTCTTGAAAACTGGAATAGATCTAGCAGATATGATTTGAGATAGTTTTGATTGAAAAATCTAGATCCAATCTCATTGTCTGCTTGATTTGAATTTTATAAGATGGCTGTCCTTAGAAGTGCTCCTCAGGAAGTCAATACAATCATTTTTAGAAGAGCACCCCATTTGGATCTATCCAAATATAATGGATTAATAGATCCAGTTAGATTTCTTCAGATCTATGTTGAATCCTGTGAAGTCTATGGCAAAATTTTCTCTCAAGTTAAACTTAATTTTTTTCCTATGGCCTTAACAGGCGCAACACAAGATTGGTAATAATCAAGATGAAACTGAACGTACAGATTGGAAGGTTGTTAAACGAGCCCTTATCACACGGTTCAAACCTCGAAAGTTTATGGATGACCTTTTCCTACTTTTAAGTAAAATTAAAATGGGAAAGCAAAAAATGGTTCGAGATTAAAAATGCCTCAGATCTGAGTGCGAACCTGAGCTAATTAAAAAAAATGCCATGATTATGTGGTTTTTGTCAGGTTTACCTAAACAAATCAGACGTTGAAACGCTATAATGAGTATGCACTCTTGCAAAATGCTATGGATGATGCAATTCGGGAGGAGGATGAAGATTCAGAGGATGAGCCGAATATCAGTATGTTGCCTTATACAGCAGGGCAGACTACTACGACATCCACCACTATTGCATCAATGAATGCCAACACTACTACAGAAATGATGCTCAATGAGTTCGAGAAACTCGGGAAGAACCAATAGAAATAGATGAAAAAGTTGCACTCGCAATTTGATGAGAAGATCAAAACATTGGAAGATTTCCACGGACAAGCAAACAAGGAATCTGAAAAGTTTGTGAAGACTTTTCCTACCAGGGAAAATGTCTGGTGTTCTATTTGTACAGTGAATGAGTGTCCTCAATTGAAAAAATGAATGGAAATCAGTGTATGCCATGCCTCATCATGAGACTGCTTTTTGCAATTTCAATCCTCAGATAATTCAGCAACGGTATGCCCGAATGGGATATCGAGAACCAAAGCATGGAGAAAATCCAACAGCTAGACCTTGACAATCTGCTCTTGGATACCCGGAATGTTTAGCAACAAGCACACTTTTTCCTCTTGATCTTCTTTGATGAAGCCCTCGGGTTGCCTCATGAAAATCTCCTCTTCCAAATATCCATTCAGAAAAGCATTAGTCACATCAAGTTGAAATAGAGGCCAATTGAAAGTAGTTGCAAGAGAAATAATCAACCTTATGGAAACTAGCTTAGCAACAGGAGCAAAAGTTTCATCGAAGTCTACTCCCTTGGTTTGCAAAAACCCCTTTGCCACTAGCCTTGCCTTGTGTTTGTTGATGCTCCCATCTTGATTGTACTTCAATCTATAGATCCATTTGCACTCAAGTGGCTTTCTTCCTTGAGGAAGATCCACAAGCTTCCATGTATGATTCTCCATAAGAGCATCATACTCCTTTTGCATGGCATCCCTCCATTCTTGTGACTCCATAGCTTCTTCAAAGCAACTTGGCTCATCAAACATAGAAGTTAGAAAAATGTAAGAGGTAAGTGAATGTACATCTCCCCTTTGTTCACCTTTGTCAACATAGGTGAGCCTTGAGGGCTCGGCCTTCCTCCTTGTAGATCTCCTCGGAGTCCTCGAATCTTGAGATGGATCTTCAAGATCTTGAACACATGTAGGCTCCTCCTCAAACCTTACAAGATCCTTGACATAAGATCGATTAGAAGCTTTCTCATTCAACTTGAAGTAGTTACCTTCATCAAAAGTAACATCTCTACTCACTAAAATTTTCTTAGTGACATGATTATAGACTCTATATCCTTTGCTATTTTCAGCATAACCAGCAAAGATCCCTTTAATAGAAGTAGGATCATCCTTTTTTCTTGTATCTAATGCTTAAAAAACATAGCAAGTAGATCCGAAAATTCTTAGATCTTTAAGATTCGGCTTCTTCCAAAATAGAGCCTCATAAGATGTTATGCCTCCCATGGGCTTACATGGCAATCTATTACACAAATAAGTTGCACAAATAATAGCCTCTCCCCAAAAGGACTTAGGTAGAGATGCATCTAACCTTAAAGCCTTAGCACACTCACATAGTGTTCTATTCATCCTCTCGACTATTCAATTTTGTTGAGGATTATAAGTACATGTAAGTTCTCTCTTAATGCCATTGGATTACAAAACTCTATCATCTTGGTGGAGATATACTCTCCACCATTATCACTCCTCAATACTTTAATTCTAGCATCAAGTTGATTTTCAACTAGAGTTTTAAACTTAACGAAAGCTTCAAACACTTTACTTTTGGAATCCAAAAGTTCAATCCAAGTGTATCTAGAGTAATCATCAATAAAAGATACATACATAGATGCACCTCCATTAGATTCTTGAGAAAAAGAGTGCACATCACTATGAATAAGATCTAATGCTTTTGTAGATCTAGTGGAAGAGATATCAAAAGGTAGCTTGTGTGTCTTTGAGAGGCTACAAGATTCACAACTCTTTCCACACTTTGAGAGTGTCTTTGAAAGGCCGAGAGCAAGATCCTAGGTGCATAGCATCTCCATATATTTGAAGTTGGGGTGGCCCAACCTCTTATGTGAAAAATGCAAAAATAAGCTTGGTAGAGGCCAAAAATCTTGTATATAGATAAACACACATGTGTGGAGCCTGTTCCCACATGTGAAACTAGTGTACTTGTCATGTACCATAATCATATAGGATGTACATATGATTTAATTCAAGTTCTAGTGGCTAAAAAGGCCAAAAACTAGTTTTCTAGACATATGACACATGGCATCAACCTATTGATTGCATGAGCCACATCCTTTGGTTAGGTGTCATATCTCATGTGTAGAGGACAGATCACACATTTGGAATAAGCTGAAGTAGGTAAATTTTGAGTTCTAGAAGATTTCCAAGTAGATCTCCATATAGAAGGAAAATAGACCAAAAGTGCTCAAAATAGAAGGTTTTGTCCAAGTGTCAGTTTTGCATGATGAATCATCATATGACAAAGCACCTTCACACATGTGGGATCAGAGGGATGATTAGTACCACGAGCTCCCACTTATTGTATATATAGAGCCACATTTGGCCATAATCAGTGTGAGACA
This sequence comes from Diphasiastrum complanatum, assembly GCA_029204225.1. Lineage (NCBI taxonomy): Eukaryota > Viridiplantae > Streptophyta > Lycopodiopsida > Lycopodiales > Lycopodiaceae > Diphasiastrum > Diphasiastrum complanatum. Next base: position 78,223,147 of record CM055095.1, on the reverse strand, counting down.
CCAATCTTGATTTTGGAAGCAATTTTGAGTGATTCTCTCCATTTGTCTACATTTGTTTTGATTGTTTTCAGGTTCTATCTATGTGTACTTGATTTTCAAGTTGGAGTCCGTTCTCAGACAATTTTTCACACGTGTGAAACCAGAAAGTACACTTACCTTCAATTAATAATTGTTCTTGTTAGGATTTTGTGTCTAGAATTGATCTAGATTGATCTAAATCTGAAGTAGATTGATGAATCAAGTAATCTGACAACCAATCCCTCTTGAGGATCAGATTAGGATCCACTCTTGGTCCTTTTTGTACTTTTTTCCACATGGTATCAGAGCCTAGTACAAGAGGTTTGGTTGAGATTGATAGGGTTAATCCAAATCAAAGCCAAATTAGCAGTTTTTTGGAAACTAGTCAAATTTTGGGTAGCGAGTTGGATTTGATAGCTATCCTCAAAAATTTTGGTCCAGATCTTGTTGTGGGCTGTAGGAACCCTTTTCACACGTGTGAGGCCGTATAGCTCTGGTTTTGACTGAGAAATTTCAAAAATTTGTAGAATTTGACTCACATACCCAATTTGAGTGATTTTAGGTGCAAAATCAAGCATTTTCTATAAAGAATCTAATCCCTTGACTAGTTCTTGGATTAGATCAGCCAAAAAATTAAAATTGAAGCTTGAAATAGGTGCATTAATTGATCTTCTCTGATTTTTTGAGTGTATGTTGAAGTTAAGAGAGATTTTGCTAAAAATCATAGATTAAGGAGTGATATGCAAGGTGAGAGGTTAGAATCCATTGTACCATCACTCTAGATTTGTTCAAGAGTGATAGGGTCAAGTTTAGAAGCATCAATTTGCTAGAAAACATCTTTGGATTTGTCCTCCAAGTGAAACCTTTGAGAGTTTCTAGTGCATATAGAGCATCTATGCAAATCTTTTGTAGAATTTGACATAGATTGGCTTCAATTGAGAGTTCTAGAAAAGCGATTAAGATCCAAGTCACATTGTTCAACCCTAATCAATTTGTTTGAGTGATTGTAAGGTTTGAAAAGAGTCATTAAGGTGTCTATGGCAAATGTGTAGAGAGAGATCCAATTTTCTAAGAGTTCCTTCCTTTGTAGAGGGCAAGATCTAGAAGCTCATGATGTGTTGCTATTGGTGGAGAGTTTGTCTCTTCCTAGGTGATCAAAGATTTCTAAGTGGCATTAGCTCTTTGAAGAACAATATCTTATTGAGAAAAATCACCACTTTTGATTTTGAATTTCATTCCAAGTCTTAAGAGGTAGAGTAATTGGTGGAATCCAATAGGCGTGATTGAATCAATTTACTGAGCAAAAATTGACATAGTATGTATGAAACTCAAATTAGTTCTATTCAACTTTCTTTGTGAGAGTGTGAGGGTCAATTTGAGATCCCATTGGATGTCTAGAATGAGGAGGAGTCCATATTTGAGTATTCATGCATGGTTGAGATCTTTGTGAATCTCTATTTGCCTAATTTTCTAAGCTTCGTGAAAAATTGGTGGTTTAGTTTGTTGTCGAATCAAATCAAATTCATTCTAAATCTCAAGTGTGAGATTATTTGGGTCAACAATGAGTCCAAAAGAAGTGATTAAGTTTGATTTTCATGTATTTGAAACAAAACTCGTCTTTTGTTCAAGAATCTGAAGTGTTGAGAGAACTAGTCAAGTGAAAAGGAAAATCTAGGTGTCATATCTTTTTCATATCCATTTCAACTTTTAAAAGAAAGAGTCATTGGTATTTGATGAGTCCAATAGGAGATTGGATCTGATTTCTTTAGTGATTTGATTCAAAGATTGTGTGCTTTTGTCTTAAGCAAAGTTTCCAAGTGACTAGTCATTACTGTGAAGATTGATTCTTAGGTTTGTGAGCTAGATCTTTTGCAGATCCTTCTAGATTGTTGAAGATGTTCAAATCTAGTCTTTTGAAAGTCACAAATTACATTTGTAGATTCATATCACAGGTTTTTATTCACATAGCATCAATAGGTGGCATCCTATTGAAGGAAAGAAAGGATTCTAAGTGCAACCTTTGTGGCAAGGAAGGATATTTTTCCTCAAGATGCTACAAAAAGAAGACCAATCCATCCAAGAAGAACCAAAGCAACGGGGCCGAGGAAGAGGATGGAGCTTCAAGTTCGAAATGCAAATACAAGAAGGACAAGTCCAAGAAAAGGTGTTTCCTTTGTGGAAAGGGGAATTAGGCTTGGAGTCTCACAAGGACTTGCAAGATTTGTCTTCAAGAGTCCATCACAACACATGTCAAATCTTTTGAAATTTTTCATTTGGAAGTGCATTGTTTGGTTCAAGATGCAAAGATAGATGTCACTTTCATGAAAGTAACTTGGATTTATATTATGTCCTTGGAAAGTATTTTGCTTGGAACTTTAGATAAGTTCAAACTTATTGTTATTATCCAAGAGAAATCAATCAAGAATAAGGAGCAATCACAAAATGAAAATAGTTTCATTTATGTTGTCGTCTCAGCTTATGAAGAACCATTTTGCTTTGAAGAGATTTTTGTATCTCAAAGGTGGATTAAGGCAATACTAGTTGACTGTGATGCCTTAAAAGATAGCAAAATATGTTTTCCTTGTAAGCTTACATTAGTTATGAAGTCAAGGAAATGGAAATATCTTCATAATGTAGGATCATTTGGTTTCAATAAGATCATGAATGATGTGTTCATTCATAAAGATGAAAATTGTAAGTTTTCAATCTTAAAGGCAAGTTGTAAACTTCTTATGAGAATAAGTGAAGCATCCAAAGTGGACACTTATATCCATAAGCAAGTAGTTAGCCTTATTGAGATGGAAATGCCTTTTGATTTCAATATTAGAAAAATCATGCCAAGTTGTGGTGATTTTTGGACTTATGTTTCTACCATGAGTAATTTTGATAATCATAGGGCGTGCATATTGTGTGGTCATAGTTGTTGTGATCATTATGAGACATGGAGGTCTCAGATTTCCATCAAGAAGGAGCACCATGAAGAGGATCTTAAAGAATCATCTCAATGTTCAAGTGTGCCAAGGATTGAGGAGGAGAGACCTTCTCAAGTTGTGATTCCAAAAAGAAACTCAAGAAATATGGTTGATTCCATGTGGCTCACATTTCAAGGGAAAGATGAGCATATCTCATGTGGTATTCATCTCATACTTACTTCTCTTATGTCATTTGATAAATCAATTTAATTTAGTGAGATCATTGCATCTCAAAATTGGAGTAAAGCCATACTAGTTGAGTATGAAGTCTCTCTTGAGAACATAGATGATGTTCTTAAAAGGTTGAAATTGATTTTAAATCAATTAGAAAGCAAATGGTTATTTCATGAAATGTATGCTCTTGAGTCATGTAAGAGCAAAAGTGATTTGTTCACTCATAGTTTGAAAATTTGTATTGAGGCAAATTGTAAACTCTTTATGAGAGTAAGTGAATCATCTTCTAAAGACACTTATCTCCATAATGAAGTATTTAGCCTCATTGGATCTAAGATTAGCATGGTAAACAAGCATGAAGATATGATGCAAACACTTTGTTATTATAGCATGCATAGTCTTGCCAATTTGGATAAGTCTAATTCTCTAGATCATGGTAACATGATGTTAGATCTTTGTGATCCTAATAAGTCAAGAAGAAATCTTTATTTTCTCATGGAGGAGCATGCACATGAAGAAGGAGCAAGCCTCAAAGTCAAGCATCTACATGAAATTTGGAACGAATCAATTTTGAAGATGCTAGGATGGTGCAAAGCTCTCAAGTTCATCAAAGATGTCAACATCAAAGAAGCACTATCATGGATATGGTGATTTCAGATCAACATCAAGCTCAATGGTTGATCTTTACACCTTTTGAACCAGCAAAGAACAATTCAGCCCATGGAGTCAAGTTCAAGATCATCATGTTTTCCATCAAGCTAAATCTACCAAGCTAGGTTTTTGAGGAGTGCGAAAAATGCAAAAATAAGCTTGGTAGAGGCCAAAAATCTTGTATATAGATAAACACACATGTGTGGAGCCTGTTCCCACGTGTGAAACTAGTGTAATTGTCATGTACCATAATCATATAGGATGTACATATGATTTAATTCAAGTTCTAGTGGCTAAAAAGGCCAAAAACTAGTTTTCTAGACATATGACACATGGCATCAATCTATTGATTGCATGAGCCACATCCTTTGGTTAGGTGTCATATCCCATGTGTATAGGACAGATCACACGTGTGGAATAAGCTGAAGTAGGATAATTTTGACTTCTAGAAGATTTCCAAGTAGATCTCCATATAGAAGGAAAATAGACCAAAAGTGCTCAAAATAGAAGGTTTTGTCCAAGTGTCAGTTTTGCATGATGAATCATCATATGAAAAAGCACCTTCACACATGTGGGATTAGAGGGATGATTAGTACCACGAGCTCCCACTTATTGTATATATAGAGCCACATTTGGCCATAATCAGTGTGAGACACCAATCTTGGTTTTGGAAGTAATTTTGAGTGATTCTCTCCATTTGTCTACATTTGTTTTGATTGTTTTGAGGTTCTATCCATGTGTACTTGATTTTCAAGTTGGAGTCCGTACTCAGACTGTGTTTCACACGTGTGAAACTAGAAAGTACATTTACCTTCAATTAATGATTGTTCTTGTTAGGATTTTGTGTCTAGAATTGATCTAGATTGATCTTAATCTGAAGTAGATTGATAGATCAAGTAATCTGACAACCAATCCCTCTTGAGGATCAAATTAGGATCCACTCTTGGTCCTTTTTGTACTCTTTTCCACACTTATGCCAAAGCTCCACTTGATTGAGCTCCTCCTTCACCATGTTCACACTTCCAAGAAAAACATTAGCATCAAGCTTAAAAAGCCTTCCTTGCTTGAATCCCTTTACAATGCAAGTATTATTCATCATTATGGAGCAAACTCCTTGCTTAAAATGGACATCTAAGCCATCATCCATCTATTGTCCTACACTTAACAAATTCTTAGTGAGTGTAGGAACATAGAGTACATTATCAAGATCTACTCTTTTAGAGGATCCAAGACTTAAGGGAATAGTTCCCGCTCCATCTATTCTACATTCTTGATCACTTGCTGTTAGAATAGACTTTTTACAACCTACAAAAGTTACAAGAGCTGAGAAAAAATCCTTTTGGAATGTCATGTGGGAAGTAGCCCCACTATCAATCCACCATGTGTCATTGGAGTAGCTCTTTGATGTTGATGTAGAAGCCATCAAGGATGAATCCACTTCATCCTCATCTTCCTGAAGAGTGAGGTTGCCTTGTTTGCTCTCTCCTTGTGCATTCTTCTTCTTGAAACACTCAGATGCAAAGTGCCCTTTCTTTCCACAAAAGAAGCACTTGAGTTTGGCTTTGTTCTTCTTTCCACCTTTGGAGCTTGATGGTTGATCATCATTCTTGGTCTCTTTGTGTTGGATCTTCTTCTTTGACTTTGCCTTTCCCTTGCTTGAGAAGTTGGCTATAAAGTCCTCAATACAAGGATCCTATTCTAAGCATGCCAAACACAAACAATACAAGGGAGCTTGATGGTGGACAAACCAACCCAACGAAACCTAGATCAAACGGATCTATGGATCAATCACTCGGAGAGGAATGAGGCATCACACCAGAAGCATTCTGCCACCGGTCATGCTATTAAGCATACACTAGTGAGAGCCCAACAAGTATACTTATACCCTCCAAGGCCCATGCACCACTAGTAGTGCACCGTGACACCTCACTGGACACCTCTGTAGCCTATCTGGGCCACATCATCCAGTTTTCTAATGACTCACTGATAGACCCATACAAATCCACCATCAAGTGTTTTAGGCCTACAACCATTAAGTATGAACATGTACACATAAGGGCCCCAATTCCCTTATAGTCACAATTAACTTACGGGTTGTTGGTCTCTCGGTCCCTAGCATGGACACGCTACTCGAGACCAGTCATGGTCATGACATTCTTCCCCCCTTATTCAAGTTCTGTCCTTAGAACTTAAACTGGGAAAGTTCCTCCTTAAGCTTCCTTCCTGTTACCAGGAATCATCATCGTCTGTACATCCCTTCCATCGAACCAAATACTTGGTAACTATACGATTTCACAATCATTTAGTTCTTGTATCCAAGAACTTTCCGGGTTCAAGCGGAGACACACTCGATGATTCATCCAACAGGTCCAATCGATCTCCAGATCCAAGATGCTCTCCTTCACGTAGACTCTTTCAGAGATGGCTTACATGAAATACGGGATGCACTTGAGATCCATCCGGGAGTTCCAATTTGTAAGCTAAGGATCCAATCTTTTTCAAGATTTTAAATGGTCCTCTATATCTAGGGGACACCTTATAATGCTTGCCGGTATGCATTACACTTGAATCCTTTGGGATTTTCAAATATACCCAATCTCCTACTTGGAAGTCTCTCGGTGATCTTTTCAGATTTGCATAATGTCTGTCCCAATCTTGGGCACTCTGGACATTTTCACGTGCAATCTGTAACATTTCTTGCATATCATGTAGAAAATCCGCTACTTTCTGAAACTTGAACGCCCGAGTCTCTACCGCAATGGGTGATATAGGTTCAAAACTATACGTAGGCATGCACGAGCTATATCCGATAGCCAAATGCTTACTATAGTTATAGGCAAATTTCCATCTGGAAACATATGCCCGAAGCATTTGTTCCATCATCTAATTTGTTCTTTCCATCTGTCCATCCGTCTCAGGATGATCAGAAGAACCCAAACTCAGTGTCGTCTCTAGTTTAGCGAATACGACCGACCAAAAGTGACTGGTGAACTTTGGATCACGAATGTTCATAATGCCACTTTGGTAATCTGTAAAGCCAAAACAAATACTCAAATAATTACTTGGTCTTTACCCAAATAAACATAGTCGATTTGGTAAGATGGCCAATCATTACCAAAATTCCACTATCTTGTTTATTCATCCGTGATAACCTACCGTGAACACAATCTCCTCCTATTTAGGTATATCTTAGAATCAGAGTTATGATTCACCAATCTCCACTATCCAGATTCTTGAGACCATACCATATCATAAGAGTGCAATACAATTCTTAAAAGACACATGAGCTGCTCACAAAGTCCTTTCCATCAGAAAAGTTCCAGACGTTTACAACTCACACACGGTGCCAATATAAGGATTGTAATCTAAAACTAATCTAAAATAACTTAAGATTCATCGGAACCTCATTACGTGAAGTTCTAACTTTTGGCAAACAACTATCCAACTCTCCTGAGTCTTCCAGGATAGCAATCCATCTATTCCAAACGGGAAAAGATAAGGCTCAAAAGTTCTCGTGTATTCTATGCACACCCATCAGTAAATGAATCCAAAATGACTCATAAATGATGTGACTTATAAGCAATACCTTTCAACAATTATATCCATAAGTAAGATTACTATTGTTGATTTTCCACAACTAGCTCAAAAGTAATGCTCTTGACTCAGTTAGTTGTATCGGATTTAGAAAATATTTAAATGTCTTGGTGTGGTACCAAAACACCACATTTAATCTGATTCTAGATCATTTCTAGGTCAATAAGCAATTCTCAATGAGAAATTACTCACCCAACAAGAAATTGTCTTAAACACAATTCTCATCAATATGCCTATGTATCAACAACTAGTTTATGCATGCATAAAAACTTAGTTTTCGAAATACTTTGTAGATCCACATGATTAGTAGTTTGTACAAAAGGTTAATGATCCTACAAAGATTCACTACATGCCATATCTCTACAGATGAGTCCTGATCTGTACACAACACTTTCATAACCGAGAATCTTGTAACTTGGTTATCCTCTAAGAGAGAATATTTCTTAAAGATTGCTATTTCACATCCAAAATCTCAATCGGAGACTACTCAAAAGAATATATTGCTGGCATGAATTTCCTTCCTTGCATCAACCCACAAATCTCAGTCCAAACTTAGATCAAGTTGACTCTATCCACCAAGGAACATGTTTCAACAAACCTCCATCTTGCAATAGAATTCCAAGTTCTGACACAAATCAATGGCAAAACATGCTTAGAATTGGCTCTGATACCAATAGAAAGTCCTCAATCCAAGGATCCTATTCTAAGCATGCCAATCACAAGCTATACAAGGGAACCTGATGGTGGACAAACCAACCCAACCAAACCTAGATCGAACGGATCTAGCCCCCAAGCTATGGATCAATCACTCAGAGAGGAGTATGGCATCACACCAGCAGCATCTTGCCACCGGTCATGCTATTAAGCATACACTAGTGAGAGCCCAGCAAGTATACTTATACCCTCCAAGTCCCATGCACCACTAGTAGTGCACTGTGACACCTCACTGGACACCTCTCCAGCCTATTTGGGCCACGTCATCCAGTTCCCTAATGACTCACTGATAGACCCATACAAATCCACCATAAAGTGTTTTAGGCCTACAACCATTAATTATGACCATGTACACATAAGGGCCCCAATTCTCTTATAGTCACAATTAGCTTACGGGTTGTTGGTCTACCGGTCCCTAGCGTGGACACGCTACTCGAGACCAGTCATGGGCATGACATTGGCCTTCTCATCACCATCATGCAACTTTAAGGATCCAATCCTTTGATTATGCACGTGGTATGGCCTAGATGCTAGCTCTCACCGCATCTCGAATCTCCGATTTGCGGTGGCTCATCATCACATCTCCCATGCGGCGTGACATCCAAATTCAATCAAATTCCAAATCAAGGGAGGGGACTGGAAACTCTTTATAGAACTGGTCAACAATATAATTCTTGTCGTCATCACTTTGTTTGTGCCAATTCTTGAATTCATCTCTGTTGAAGACCACATGCGTGAGTTGCCTCATGAGAGTTATCACACGATCACTGCAAAAAAAGAATTTTGAGAAAATCTAGATCATTTCAAGCAACAACAAGAGATAACTAAGAAGCGATTGGAGACTGCAGGGCCTAATCACCTTGGCAATGGCGGCCAAGGTTTTTTTCATGCCCATTTCATAAGTCTCCACACCCATATATTGAATTTCATTTGTTGTAGTTCAAATTTTATTTGTAAATTTGTGTAAATTAAGCTATAATTACCAATGTGTCGGTTCATGCATAATCTATCGTGAAGCGGTTTCCCACAAAAGATGAGTATAAGTATGCATATTCCAACAACATGCAATCATTACTTGAATTATTGGAGAGACGAGGAGTGAGAATTGATTGGGATGGATATTTTGAGATATATATTATGGCTTCAACTTATATTTTAACTTCACCACATTCATGTGGCCAGACACTCTAACATCATCACTTATGCACATCTTTATTGCACGCAAGTATTGTAGTCCCTGTCTCATGCATCGCAGTCACATGAGTCTGATGACCATGGCCAGGACGTGGACAATTCAGTTGAATCTAATAATTAGGCGTTTCATTCTCATATATCATTGTAATTGGGACATTTATGTATAAATATATAATTTTTTTTTAACTTGAGTCCTCTACATGAATCTTCAATTGCATGGAATGTAATTTAAATGTTTGCAATTTTTTTATTTACCATCCTACTCGTCGACGTCCTCTCGTCTTGTAGGTTGTCTCATGCGAGTGATCACGCGACCAACCGCGCTCACATAGTGGAGGCATAACTCACGCATGTTGTCTTCAACAAGGACATTTTCAAGGTTTGGAGCAAACAAAGTGATGATGACAAGTGAAGTACTCTACATGAATCTTCAATTGCATGGAATGTAATTTAAATGTTTGCAATTTTTTTATTTATCAATTATGAACAAATGATTTTGCTTACCAACTTCATAAGAAGTGGTGCAAAAGACTCCTGGGGTTGGATGGAGTCCATTTTTAGAGTAGAATAGAGCCTCGGAATAAACCTCAAAATATGGTGTCTTGTTAAGAGAGATATACCAAGGAATATCCCTCAAAAAAGATATGCCACCAACAGTCTTTTTAGAGGGATATGATATATCCCTCAGTTTATACATGCTATAAACAAAGCAAAAATGAGATGAAGAAGCCTCGATTACTGAGGAAAGCCTCGATTACCGAGGAGATTATCAAGGATATATCATTGTAATTGGGACATTTATGTATAGATATATATCTACATGAATCTTCAATTGCATGGAATGTAATTTAAATGTTTGCAATTTTTTTATTTAACATCCTACTCGTCGACGTCCTCTCGTTATGTAGGTTGTCTCATGCGAGTGATCACGCGACCAACCGCGCTCACATAGTGGAGGATGAGCGGGTTGGTCGTGTGATCACTCGCATGAGGCAACTCACGCATGTTGTCTTCAACAAGGACATTTTCAAGGTTTGAAGCAAACAAAGTGATGACGACAAGTTAAGTACTCTACATGAATCTTCAATTGCATGGAATGCAATTTAAATGTTAGCAATTTTTTTATTTATCAATTATGAACAAATGATTTTGCTTACCAGCTTCATAAGAAGTAGTGCAAAAGACCCTTGGGGTTGGATGGAGTCCATTTTAAGGGTAGAATGGAGCCAGTTTACTGGCTCCATTCTACCCTAAAAAATATTTCCCATTTTGCAGCCTCGAAATAAACCTCATAATAGGGTGTCTTGTTAAGAGGGACATACCAAGGAATATTCCTCAAAAAAGATATGCCACCAATAGTCTTTTTAGAGGGATAGATATATCCCTCAATTTATACATGGTATAAACAAAGCAAAAATGAGATGAAGAAGCCTCAATTACCAAGGAGATTATCAAGGATCTCGTTCCGAGGTATACACCATGGTTTATACTTAGGCTTCGGATCTTTTGTCAAAAAAAGAAAATTCTTCATAAAAGCCTCAATAATAGGGTCAAAAAACCTCCAAAGTGTTGTAGTGATTTCTCTTGATTAAATAATATATCTAGGAAATCTTCGAGACAAATAATATATCCACTCTCACGAATTTTCCAACCCAACTTACGTCTTTCAACCTAATTCTGCCCACTCAATCAACCCCTCCTTGCACCTAGTACTTAGGTTGATCTAATACAGACATTCACTTGAAAAAATTAGTGAGGTTGCATTTTATGACACTTCATCTAACATGTAGAAGTTATGGAGATCAAAATCACATTTTGTTATGATCATACATAGTTGGGACACATAATACAAGCCAATGTCTCATGGGACCAATAAGCTAAAAATCATACATCTACCATGCTAGAACTTGGAAATACATGAAGATCTTATCAAAATCACTAAATTCCATCATGTATTGTCCCTATCCATACAACAATAGCATCACAACATCATTCACATGTGTGGATTCAAGATAGACAACAAAAATAAGATTCTACACATTATAATTCAAAATATCATGAGAAAGACGAAAGAGATGGGCACAGAATCCAGAGAGAAAAGTTCTCCATAAGAATGAGAACATCAACATCTGTTCTCCATGTAGGTATTGTGAAAAATGTAAAGATTTCCATCTAGGATGTTGACTTTTGGGGTGTTAGGCTTCACAAAGTTTCATGTACACTTGTAAATATGCTGGTGGATAGGAGTAAGTTTGATTGGAAAATTGAGTCTGGAATTGCATCACTTTTCATCAAAAGTTTCTCTTTCTAACCAAAGATCATTCAAGTAGATTGGATCTTAAGGATCTGAAATCTTTCACAATATACACGTTGATAGAATCTCAAAACAATCAAAACAAATGTAGACAAATGGAAAGAATCACTCAAAATTGCTTCCAAAACCAAGATTGGTGTCTCACGTTTATTATGGCCAACTGTGGCTCTATATATACAATACGTGGGAGCTCGTGGTACTGATCATCCTTCTGATTCCACATGTGTGAATGTGCTTTGTCATATGATAATTCATCATGCGAAACTGACTCTTGGACAAAACCTTCTATTTTGAGCACTTTTGGTCCATTTTCCTTCTATATGGAGATCTACTTGGAAATCTTCTAGAAGTCAAAATTCGCCTACTTCAGCTTATTCCACACGTGTGAGCTGTCCTCTACACATGGGATATGACACCTAACCAAAGGATGTGGTTCTTGCAATCAATAGATTGATGCCATGTGTCATATGTCTAGAAAATTAGTTTTTGGCCATTTTAGCCACTAGAACTCGAATTAAATCATATGTTCAACATATATGATTATGGTACATGACAAGTACACTAGTTTGACACGTGGGTATATACAAGATTTTTGGCCTCTACCAAGCTTATTTTTGCATTTTTCACACTCCTCCTAAAAATCTAGCTTGGTAGATCTAGCCTGATGGAAAACATGATGATCTTGAACTTGACTCCATAGGCTGAATTGGTCTTTGCTGGTCAAAAGGTGTGAAGGTCAGCCAATGAGCTTGATGTTGATCTGAAATCACCATATCCATGATAGTGCTTCTTTGATGTTGACATCTTTGATGAGCTTGAGAGCTTTGCACCATCCTAGCACCTTACATGACTTAAGAGCATACATTTGATGAAATAACCATTTGCTTTCTAATTGATTTAAAATCCATTTCAACCTTTTAAGAACATCATCTATTTTCTCAAGAGAGACTTCATACTTAACTAGTATGGTTTTACTCCAATTTTGAGATGCAATGATCTCACTAAAGCAAATTGATTTATCAAATGACATAAGAGATTGGTTTATGTTTCATGCTTTTGTTCTCCAATATTAACGTTTCATTGTAATAAAGAAACACTCATCACTTGATGCTTAGACTACTCAAGAACAATCAAGAACTGGGTTGTAAGGGAGTATGCAAGATCTATACCACAAACCAGCCTATCTAGTTTACTTAAGTGTTGATTACTACAAGATTCCACAAACAAGAACTGAATGCTAATCCACAACTAAGCAAGAAACAAGAAACAAGAACCTAGTTAATCCACAACGCAAAGGAATCAAGCATGCTTTACTCAAGAGAACTTGACAATACAATCAAAGCTCCCTCACAAGAGAGGGGGGCCCTTAAATAAGAAAGAAGACTGCTCATGTGGAGCCCATGTGGCAATTTCACTAAATTAGAATTACATGTGGAATTTGCCCTTCCACTAAAGGTCACCATCAAAAGGTGGCTCACTTTAACTAATTTAAGGGGGTTCTACCTTTATTTACAATGCCTAGGAAACATTACTAGCTCCTACATGGTCATTCCTTCTTTGGGATACACCATGTAGGCTCACATAGTTAACTCACTGTCTTCCTAGCTAGTATTTCCTCGGCTCTCATGCTCGGCTCTCAGCTTCTTCTGCTCTCTTCCTTCTGAGACCTCCTCGGTCATGGGTGAGAGATAACTTGTGTCTTCAGCTTGGCCCGACACTTGGAGAATCCCTAGAATCTGCTAACATTATCCACCCCTAATCTGTTGCAGGACCCACTGCAACACCGGTGATGTCTTCCGCTTGGCACTTGGAAAAGCATGGATTTTTGTTTGCTTCCGTAAAACCAGGTGCTTATTATCCGCAAAATTTATTTGTCAAAATTGAAAGTCTCCCAATTGGCCGCTACATACCAGCCCTCTTGACCACTTCTTGTGAATCATGCTCGTCTCGTCATCATGCAGTCTACTTTCGCTCGCTCATCTTCCGACCCAGGGCTTCAAAAACTTGGAAGCAGAGCTTAGTTCCGAAGTTGAGGGGCCCCAAATATTCTCTTATTTTTTCTACGAAGCCCATTTCTTGCCAATCTTTCACCATGGTCACATAGCATGATGACATGAAGGCCGCTCTGTAGTATAGCCTGGCCATCATCTCATGGTCTTCTTCTGACTGGACGGCCGTATTTGGATTGATCCGAATTGGATCCAAGCCTCGATCCTAAAAACACTCTTGCTGCATCAGAAAGGCCATGGATCTGCAATACTCAGCACTTTCCTGCACGCAAAGATCGGCACTTGATTTGTATTTGTGCCTGAAGTCGAGTAACTGCAGCCTCAGATCATCCGGGGAGGTTTTGTCTGAGATTCTCAGAATGACTGGCCAGTTTACTGACTCCACTCGGGGCTTTTCCACCGGCCATGGATTTCTACGTTTGAGTGGCATGTAGAAAGGATCCACTCGCTTCCATGCCGGTGCTTTCAAATATTCTTAAAGCCGTCTGCTATCTTTCAGGACTTTAGTCCGCCATTCTGACTGCGGTTGTAGCGCGGCAATGATCTCGACCTTGGTGGAATATTGGCTTTGATCAATGTCTTCTTTGCCTCTTCCATGTTGGGAGGGTATTTTCTCTCAAATATCTCTGACTCCCTTGTGTCAACCAGTTTGCCTCTGGGCCTAGTAGGGGAAGTTGTCCTACGCAACTGAGATGGCCTTGCCTGATAATCATCTAGGGCCTTGGTGCCCATATCTTTCTCTTTAGCTCGCTCACTTGTCGATGGCTCAGCTGCACTTGTGTCTGGTCTGGATAATAACCTTCTCATTTCTGGTTGGTCTATCACCCCCCATGTCAGTGTTAGTTTCTAGAAGGTCGGGGATGGAATGATTTGGGGAGAGCGGTGCCGTGGTGAAAGGTTTAGGAGGAGGTAGAATCAACAAGTTATACGTAGCACCGGGGGAGTAGAGTTATTGGAGGAACTCATCTCATCGGGCTTTGTAAGTGTCAGCTAGACCTTTTGATGGGCCCATTATTTTGCTAGGAGATGATGAAGAGAGAGGAGATGGAAGAATTGGATAAGTTGGAATGAATGTTTCAGAAAAATTAAATGTGGAGTAGGAGGAAGGGTTAAAGGTGGGAGGGGGTCGAAAAAAAAGTCTGGAAGCAGCACCGGCTCTCTGGCCACCCGATCTCGAGCTACCGTCTGATGGGTGGGTTTGTCCGTCTTGATTTCCTGGCCATCATTCCCATCATCATCCCGCGGCTTTATTGATTGAGCACCTACTTGAGCCTTGCACGCCGTGTCCCGTAGTTGGTTCACCTTGTCCAAGACTTGTTGCAGGGCCTTCGTAGTGTCTTCCAACTGCTTTTGGAACTCCATGATGATCTTCTCTTGTTTGGCCACAATGTTTTCGAAATTTCGCTTTTCGGCTTCCCGTTCCTGGATAAGCCTTACATATTTTTCCATCCGGATGGCTGAGGCCTGTGGAATTGAATGTCCTCAGGCTTCACTAGAGGAGCATCGACTGTCATTGCACTAGATGATCCATATCGTACTTGGTCGAATTGGACCATCTGGTGCTTCAGTTTTTGTTGGACCTCTTTTAGAGTGAATTTCTGTCGGCCATCACGGATCTGGTTTCCACTATCTCTTCCTCTTTTTCTTTGGCCAGCCTTTGATATCGTACAATCTCTTGGTCTTGATGTTGGATCCTACTCTCGAGCATTTGGTGCTAGCTCACCAACCAATGCATGTGGTAGCTCATTTCGGATAGGCCAATCATCGAGCGCTTGGCTGCTTCAGTGAGCTTTTCGAGGTTAGTGAGGGTTGGGTATTGATCTGGGGTATGGGATGGCGAGGCTTAACCAAAAAACAAACGTGGTGTTAGAGCTGAAGATGGAGGTGGAGGTGGAGGGATGATGTTAGTAGCTGTTGTGGTGGTGGTGGTTAGTGGAGGGGTTTTACTTCTTCCTGGCTGCTTCTCCTTTTCTGGCTCGTCGTTGCTGATTTCCATCAGGTCCGCATCATCAAAATATTGTGACGTGTCCAGCGTGTGGACTTGCTGGGCCTGTGGTTGCTGAGCCGCTTCTGTGTCCTGGGGACTAGATATCCCCACTCCTCCCCCCCCCCAAAAAAAAAATTTGTGCCAATGGTGATGTTGGTGGCGTTGGTATGGTAATCAATGTGGGTGGGGTGGGGGCTTCATCTGGCTGACTTGTGACTTGAGGTACTGTCGTGTCAGGTGCCAATGTTGAGGTAGTTGCTCCATCACCCCCGTCGATGACATGTGAGGGTGACGAGTGTTGTTGTGATGTTGTTGACGAGCTGCCACCATCTGAGGTGGAACCATCAGAAACTGATCCCACTGGTGATGTGCTCCCAACTTGAAGCTTCTCTTGCCTTCGTTGTTGTCGTGTGTCTGACAACTGAGCCCTTGAGGTATTAGCCTGTTGAGCTTAGAAAGTTGCATCTATTTGTGGATCCTGTGGTGGGCTTCTTGACTTCTGCACCAGAGGGAGGATACTGGTGTTGACTCGTTTAGCCTGGGATCCCGATGGTGAAGTTGTTCTTGCACGCTTGGACTTCTTGTGTTCAATGGGAATTTTCCATGCCTTGTCCGCAATCTGCAGTTGTTGTTGAAGCTTTGGGCCATTTTGTACTTGATGAAGAGTGATATTTGTCATCAGATATCCCAATACTGTGATGGGATGCTTGTTCTTAATGCACTCATGAAGACAATTCAAAGCAAACTGTGCCCAATCATAGAGGTTTTGGGCATGCAGTCGTGAATCTGCCATCATGTGAAACAGAGACATGGGTACCCTCAGCACTTTCATTCGAGGTTTTTGTGTGCATCTGGTGAGATAGGCACATGCTGCTTGAAGTTGCTTGTTGTTGATGGCTTCCAACCTGTACCCTCCCCTTATTCTTCCACTTGGTCACAGAGGGATCAATGTACTTGAAATATGTCGTTTGCTCTATCTTGTGGAGTGCCCTTGTCATAGTGTTTGGTCCTCACAGGAACCCATAAGGTTGCAAATCGGCTGCCACAAAAGATACGTTATAAACATAATTCCTTATAGGGGGAACTATGATTTGACATGATTTTGCTGTGGTATGATAATTGCATATGCCATGTGTACCAGATACGGGCTTTGATAGTCTGTCAAGACATGGATCTGAAATTCAATTTCCTTGAAAAAGGACTCCGCCTGCTGGTACCAGATCTGCATCTCTGTAAGGTCTAACTTGCATAGCTGGATGTCGATCTTGCTTGCTTTGGGATCATCAGAACTTGAACTGGGATTGGATGACATGGTGGGAAAATGGAAGAACGGAGATTCTGGAAAAACTGTGTCAGTTGAGGGGTGAGACAGTGGTAAGGGCGTCGGTTGAGATTTGAAGGGTTGGGCTCCGGTTGAGATGGGAAGGGAGGACTTCGGTTGAGATCTGAAGGATTGGGCTCCGGTTGAGATGGGAAGGGAGGACTTCAGTTGAGATTTGAAGGGTTGGGCTCCGGTTGAGATGGAAAGGGAGGACTTCGGTTGAAATCTGAAGGAGTGGGCTTCGGTTGAGATGGGAAGGGAGGACTTGGATTGATATCTGAAGGAGTGGGCTCCGGTTGAGATGGGAAGTGGTGGTGTAGAATGGTTCGAAAAGTGTGTGGGGACTGATGTATCAAAGGGTTTGGAAAGGGAGATATGTGGAAGATGGTTGTGTTGGATAGAACGGTGTGGGTGGTAAACGAAATAGGATGATGTAAAGGAAGGTGAAAAGAGTGAGGTCGAGTTAAGAAAGATGGGGAGTGGAATAGCAGCAAGTGGAGGTGTTTGACAAGGGTTGTAATGTTACGCATGTGGATCTATGAGGAATGAAGCGGGTTGAAGGTATACGGTTTGTGATAGTGATTTTAGGATGTTCAATAGTGTGACGGGAGCGTGATGAGTGCTCGCGTGACACTACCCCTCAGCATGCAAGAATTTGTGATATGAGATATCCTACCGGCGACGTTGGGTTTGAAAGTTTTGATGATGGTGCTCATAAGGGAGTGATAACGATGGTGGTTGGTAGAGTGTAGAGATGGTGGTTGATCACTGAAGGATTGAACAGTCGAGCGCCAGGATCAGACACAATAGCAAGAAGATCGTCGCAGATCGTCGCCAGAAGACGCTTGAGCTCGCACTTCGATGAGGTGCGAATGGCTTCGGGGTGAGGGCATTTATTGTCGTCGTCGTCTAGTTTCAAGGGAGATGGGACGTGCCAGTTCGTGAAATTCGAATGTATGTCCTCTGGTCGAGATTTGAAATGACTGCTTCGGTCGAGATTTGACAGAACTGCTCCGATCGAGATCTGACAGGGAATCTTCGGTCGAGATCTGACAGAACTGTTCCGGTCGAGATTCAACTGAACGCTTCGCTTGAGATGTGAGCGAAGTGATCCTATTGAGATTTGAGTGGAGTGCTCCGGTTGAGATTTGAAGGAGCACTTTGGTTGAGATTTGAGAAAACCTCATGATGAATAAATGGACCTGTTTGATGCAAGTGAAGAACTTCAAAGAAATATGACTGTGGCTCAGAGTAGAAGTTCTTATGAAAAAGGTGTATCTCCAGGAATGTTGGTTATCCTGAGATACCAGTGAGACAGAGGTGAGGTGGCAGAAGTGTGAGAATGATTTTCTAAGGTGTAGCCTATCAGTTGTTGATCTAGAACATCCATGACCCATGAGTATGAACAGAAGAAAAAGAGAGACAAAAGGAAAATGCATAGACTGTACATACGTAATGATATGAAGTATAAACAAGGAACAAGGTGAACAATAGGCATAAAAAAATGAGATGTACAAGGAAAGGAATAAAATAACATTAAAATAATAGGCTTTTTTTTTTTTTTCCTAAGACCGAAGTGATGAGCTCGGCAATGAACGTGTAGGAGCTCTCAGGGCGATTGTGTCACAACACAAGTGAATGAGATATGGCTTGGTTTAAAGTGTGTGTAGCTGTGGAACGGCGCCAAATGTTCACAGATTCACTGAATCTATGAACACATTTTCTTCTTCTTGGATTACTTTACTTCTGTTACTACGGTTCTTTGTGGTTCTTCTTCTTATTAGAACTGTTACAAAGTAGAAGCATTACTCAGGTTTAAACATGTATTTCCAGCCTGTCAGTGGGTAACTCCAATCTGATACTCAACTACATATGTAACCAGACAAAGCTCAAGAAGATCAACGCTCAATATAGAGAGCGATCCTACCATTAACTACTAAATTAGAAAACAATCAAGAACCAGATTAACTACTGAAACAAGAAACAAGATTCAAGAAACTAGATTCCTAACAACATTTTAACAATCTAAGAATCAAGAAACACTCATCACTTGATGCTTAGACTACTCAAGAACAATCAAGAACTGGGTTGTAACGAAGTATGCAAGATCTATACCACAAACCAGCCTATCTAGTTTACTTGAATGCTGATTACTACAAGATTTCACAAACAAGAACTGAATGCTAATCCACAACTAAGCAAGAAACAAGAAACAAGAACCTAGTTAATCCACAACGCAAAGGAATCAAGCATGCTCATAGAAATCTCACTCAAGAGCATTGCCATGAACAAGGAGCTAAGCTATCATCAAGAACTCGTGGAGGATCCTCTTTATTTGCTCAAGAGAACTTGACAATACAATCAAAGCTCCCTCACAAGAGGGGGGGGCCCTTAAATAAGCAAGAAGGCTGCCCATGTGGAGCCCATGTGGCAATTCCACTACATTAGAATTACATGTGGAATTTGCCCTTCCACTAAAGGTCACCATCAAAAGGTGGCTCACTCTAACTAATTTAAGGGGGGTCTACCTTTATTTACAATGCCTAGGAAACATTACTAGCTCCTACATGGTCATTCTTTCTTTGGGATACACCATGTAGGCTCACATAGTTAACTCACTGTTTTCCTAGCTAGTATTTTCTCGGCTCTCATGCTCGGCTCTCAGCTTCTTCTGCTCTCTTCCTTCTGAGACCTCCTCAGTCATGGATGAGAGATAACTTGTGTCTTCAGCTTGGCTCGGCACTTGGAGAATCCCTAGAATCTCCTAACAGAGCAACTCAAGAGCACCTCTCACCTTAGACCAAGGAAGTCTCTGAGAAGACGAGACTAATGAAGACTGAGAGCTGAGTATGAGAGCCGAGAAATGCTAGTTAGTAATAACAAGCCATAACTGTGTAAGCCTCATGGTGAATCCCGAAAGATGGAATGACCATGTAGGAACTAGTACTTCTAGGCAAATGCAATAAATGCAAGTAGACCCCTCTTAAAGAAAGTAGAGTGAGCCACCTTTTGATGGTGACCTCTAGTGGAGAGCAATATTCCACTTGTAAATTCCACTAGGATATCACCTAAGGAGCTCTCTTGCTTATTTAAGAGACTCCCTCTTTGTGAAGAGGAGCTTTTTGCATTGTATCTACTCCATGCTTAATAAGAAGATTTCCCATGAGTTTGATGCGACACTAAGCTCCTTGATCATGATGGTTTTCTTGAGTGATGCCCCTATTATCATGCCCTTCCATTCATATTGTGTGTGGTTGTGGATTTAGAGTGGATTAGTTTTCTTGCTTTCCTAGTTGTGGATTAGATTTCTTGTTTTCTTGTGGATTAATGTAG
Source organism: Diphasiastrum complanatum (assembly GCA_029204225.1). NCBI lineage: Eukaryota > Viridiplantae > Streptophyta > Lycopodiopsida > Lycopodiales > Lycopodiaceae > Diphasiastrum > Diphasiastrum complanatum. The sequence goes on along the minus strand of CM055095.1, from coordinate 78,202,866 downwards.
GAGCCAGCATTCAAGTAAACTAAATAGGCTAGAAATGTGACATAAATCTTGCATATTCTCTAACATTCTAGTTCTTGATGTTCTTAGGATGTCCATGAATCAAAAGGCTGGTTAGTTTCTTGATTCTTGGACTTCTAACATGCTATAGTTTAGTTCTTGTTTCTTGTTTATCAGTTATGCAAATGTAGCTCAGTTCAGTGTAGTGTAGAATCTGATTTCAATCCGTTTTTAGAGTAAGTAGCAGTAGAATCTATAGAATGTTCATTTAAACTGCACTCTGTTCTGTGAAAGAGAGTTCTAGGCTTGCATCTTTATGTAGAATGTAAGTGCATTCAAGAATGACGACCTTGAGTAGTCCTCTGACAGGCAGGACAAAGAAATATACTACAGAGTTATTCAGTCCGTTTCTGTCTGGCCTGGGCATTGTAACAAATAAGAAACAATCAAGTAATGCCCAAACGAGCCTGGTAACAGGCAAGAAATAGATCTGTAAGCATGAAGCAGAAAGGTAAACAACAGCAGGGGATTTGTCAACATTTGGCACCATTGCCCATTGACATCCAACACCTTCTACATCAGAAACCTGCAACATTGCCCATTGTGTTTAAAGATTTAGAGTGCACTGCAAGTGCACTCTAAATATTTAAACACATCTGAGTTTCTGCAACTGAACAAAGCCACCCCGTTGGCTACATCATTACCCAAATCCACGAGCTGTTAGACTCGCCAATCACTTGTAACCAAACACACTAACAAACCTGGATTTCATTCTATCCAAGCTCCCGCTCCTCCAGTTTTCTCACGCTTCAGATCTCAACCGAAGCACTTGCTTCAGATATCAACCGAAGCACCATCTTCAGATCTCAACCGAAGCACCATCTTCAACTCTCAACCAAAGCACCAGTTTCAGATCTCAACCAGAGCTCCAGCTCAAATCTCAACCGGAGCTCCAGCTCATATCTCAACCGACGCTTCCCTTCAAATCTCAGCCAACGCTTTCCTCAGCCGATGCTTCCTTCACATCTCAGCCGACGCTTCCCTTCACATCTCAGCGGACACTTCCCTTCACATCTCAGCCGATGCTCTCCGCTCATATCTCAGCCGACGATTTTTTTTCTTCTTTTGAAATCTCAACTGATGTTTTTTTTGAAATCTCAACCGACAATTTTTTTTCAGATCCCGACCGACGGGTTAGCGTCAGATCCCGACCGACGGGTTCGCATCAGACAATCGACGGGTTTTTGATCAGATCTCGACCGACGAGTTCGCGTCAGATCTCGACCGACAGGTTTTTGATCAGATCTCGACCGACGGGTGCACGTCAGATATCGACAGACGAGTTTTCGATCAGATCTCGACCGACGGATTGCTTCAGATCTCGACCGACGGTTCTGGGTCCAATCTCGACCGACGGGGTTCCTCACCATCTCAACCGACCAACTCCATGCCAGACCATAGAACTTTCAAACGACACTCCGATTGCCATTTTGATCAAACCACCATCTCCCCAAAGCCTTAGAGGCTAAAAAAAAAAAAAAAAAAAAAAGGGCATGAACACCAAAAAAATTTCAAAAAATAAAACTCATACCAATAGAAAGCCCTTCTTATACTGAGTCTCCACCTTCACTTCCTTCAACACCCTAAAAAAATCCAAAAACACCAAAAACCCTATAAAATCCAAAAACACCAAAAATCCTAAAAAATTCAAAAACACCAGAAACACATATCCAACACAAAAATGACACAACTGTACCCAATGGCCAACAATACAGATCCTGAAGTTCCAGACGATTATCCATACGAGGTCAGGTCCCTTGTAGCTGAAAAAATCAAACGTCATAGGTTCTACCGAATGAGAGCCGAACTCCACGAGCCATCCACAAACTCGTTCGACAGACAAGAACCTGATAGAGCTGAGTCCTCATGTGCACGACCCCAATTTTATGGTGCTGAACCCTCACAGGCCAGAACCAACCTTAATGGAGTCTCTGCTACCCACAATGCTCATCATGAGAGACATACACCTAAGCTAGATCTACTAAAGTTTGACGGTAGTTCGGACCCTCAAAGATTTTTGCAAATCTTTGAAAATGCATGTGATGTGTATGGTGAAACATCTCCCAATGCTATGGTCCAACTGTCACCTGATTGTTTTTTCAACCTTGATCGTGAAGATAAGACAGACTGGTCAATCTTGAAAAGGTACCTTATAGGCGAAAAACAATATGGTGCCCACACTGCCGGGCTACGCATCTTGTTGATGCTTGTCCTTCATATCGACCTATTCAAGCACATACAGTTCAACAATATGAAGAACACCCATCACAATCTGGAAATGCCTTGTCTTATCATGAATATCCACCAGCAAGTCCAGAACCACTAGCCATACAAGATGGCTACGCCGTTATACAAGGGCCATTGCACACCAGATGTTTCATCTGTGGTGAAACTGGCCACTTCATGGTTGATTGTCCAGTCAAGACCAAATACCATGCTGAGTGTCCCGACTGTATCCGAAAACATAGTTTCAAAGATTGTCCAAAGCAACCAACTAAGATCCTACCTGCCCGTCACGTCAGTTATGAATCACAATAGGATCTTCACGACAACAACACGAGCACCGTAGCAACCAACAGTTAAACCTGCTGCTCAATCGAGAAGTTTCTTGTAAACTTCTACATCACCATCCAATACACTAGCTACATAATGCAAAAAGACACTAATATGAAATGAGTCCTTGTCGAAAGAAAGTGAAACCGATATTCCGTCATCTGCTACAATGTCCAACCAAGAGCAACCTCCACGAAGAATTGACAGTTTTCCCCCCCTTCTACAACCTCAAATCTATTTGTCTTTCCACATGCTGATAAGATTTCCAATGTGCCAATCCACAATAAATCTAGGATTCGGAAATCCATATAGAGATTTGGTTCTGAATCTCTTGTTCAGAGAGGTCCTCAGGACATAGTACCTCAACCATACCTACATCTCAAGCTATATCTTACAACATCTGCTATCAATGATGGTAGATTTAGTGTAACCAACCCTACCTTGTTTTGACAAGGGCATGCTATAGTAAGTAACATTACTCTACAAAACAACTGAGATATTGCAACTATCAAGGTACATTATCAATGTTGATGAATGCAAGTTTTGTTCGACAAGTGTTATACAGTTCTCACTCTCTGTAACGTTTGTTTATTTCTTTGTTTCTCTTCACCTATTTTGTGTGATTGATTTTTGCATGAGGAATAGCTACTGCACAAGAGTCTTCTATAGAGCACCTCTAGAACACATTTTTATTCATCTATCCATCTTCAGATTCCCTTGTACAACAGTTTAAGATTTTTGAGACATATGAAAAATCCATGTCAACTTAGAGTTGATTCCTGCATCTCATTGCCATATCAACTACGTGTTCCACACGCCGATCCAATCCTGAGCATGAACAGTCACCAGCAACAACATCCCCACCAACAGATTTTGTTTTTTGGGGGGAGAGAGTGGATCTGCTTGGACTCACTGGAGCAGTTACGCTGCCAGCAACAATACCAGCAAGATCGACAACCAAGGTCACAAACCCAAAGTCGACAATGACAAGACTAAGAAGACAGATGGGCAATCCAAAGCGACTCAATCAGAAGAAGTATCCCAGTCACGACGAAAATCCTTCAGAAAAAGAAAACACAAACATTGGGAAATCAGTCTCCTTCTTCAACCGACCTCTTGCCATACTTCTGCGCCCATTCTCATGTCTATCGTCCACACCATCTACCGTTGTCACCACCACCCTTCCTTCCATCTGTTTGTTTATCATCAGTTTACTGTTCTTCTGAGAAATTCCCAGTTTTTGATAGTCTTACCGAAGCAGCTGATAGATCATTGCAAGTGTCTTGCGAAGACCAACTACCACCTATATTGGTTGTTCAGTCAAACGAAGACCTAAGAGGCAGGCGAAGCAGCTAGAAGAAATAAAAAGAAAGATCCAAGAAGATGAGGAGGAAAGGACAAAACTTAAGCAACAGATGAGTCAGATCAACCTTGATCAAAAGAAACTCTTTGGAGCAATGATAGTTGAATCCCCTCTTATGAAGCCCGAAGAGATCCAAAAGTAATGGTTCAAAAGAAAGAGCTGCAGAAAAAAAAAGATGAAGACAACTGTGAACCTACAAATAAAGTGAGCTCCTCACCCACCAAGTAGTGGTCAAAGCTCGACATTGCAAGGGTCCAAGGCTACAACTGTAGAACTATCAAGTCCTTCACCCTACCACCAAGCCTTCATCATGTTTCCTTACTGTTACCAAACCGTCCATCCAAAATTGTTCCTACCACCAATTTTTGATGAATCCATCTCCTTGAGACTGATAATCAAAGTTTGTGCAACCTGCAGATCAAAGGTTTTCCTTGAGACTGGAACTTCAACTGAGAGAAGAACCTCGGAAACACCCAGAGGCAAATGGAGGATACAGACCTTCCAGAAGATAGAATCTGCCAAGAAACCAAAGATAAAACAGTCAATGGCAGATACAAGTGACTAAACAAAGAGACACATGGAAAGCACTCATGCATGCAAAGTTGTGAAGCTGCTAAGAGCTCTCCAAATTTTGAGAATGTCAACCCATTACAACAATAGGACATTCTAATCCAATTGTGGCAATTTGTGAAAAACAGTTTTTGTGATAAAGACTGGCGACAATAAGCACTTGGTTTTATGTAAGCGAACGAGAATCTACGCTTTCCAAGTGACAATCGAAGATGCCAATGCAAAGCGGAGCGACATCGTCCAATATGAGTTGCAGTGGGTCCTGCAACACATTAGGGGTGGGATGATGTTGGCTGATTCTGACGAATCCCCAAGATACTCGGACAGAGCAACTCAAGAGCACCTCTCACCTTAGACCGAGGAGGTCTATGAGAAGACGAGATGAATGAAGACTGAGAGCTGAGTATGAGAGCCGAGAAATGCTATTCAGCAATAACAAGCCATAACTGTGTAAGCCTCATGGTGAATCCCGAAAGATGGAATGACCATGTAGGAACTAGTATTTTTAGGCAAATGCAATAAATGCAAGTAGACCCCTCTTAAAGAAAGTAGAGTGAGCCACCTTTTGATGGTGACCTCTAGTGGAGAGCAATATTCCACTTGTAATTTGTGAAATGTGGAAATTCCACTAGGATGCCACCTAAGGAGCTCTCTTGCTTATTTAAGAGACTCCCTCTTTGTGAAGAGGAGCTTTTTGCATTGTATCTACTCCATGCTTAATAAGAAGATTTCCCATGAGTTTGATGTTACACTAAGCTCCTTGATCATGATGGTTTTCTTGAGTGATGTCCCTATTATCATGCCCTTCCATTCATATTGTGTGTGGTTGTGGATTTAGAGTGGATTAGTTTTCTTGCTTTCCTAGTTGTGGATTAAATTTCTTGTTTTCTTGTGGATTAATGTAGGAGCCAGCATTCAAGTAAACTAAATAGGCTAGAAATGTGACATAAATCTTGCATATTCTCTAACATTCTAGTTCTTGATGTTCTTGGGATGTGTAGTGCATTTTTTTGGTCAAAATTTCGAAATTTCAACAACTGATTTTCTAGAAGAAAATGTGCTAGATGTCTCTCATATGTGCAAAATCTGCTATTATGCCACTTTTCACTGATATACGAATGTGGCTATGTTAAAGAGTAGCTATGAAATTCTATGGCATGTTCAAATGTCATAATCAATTTTCAGATGACAGATATACCAGACAAATTAGAGATATTTTTATTATGTTACTATTTTTAGTAAGTTTGTTAAATAACAATAAGCTGTTTTTAGCAACACTCATAAGTGACTTTGATGGATGATAATATCGACAGTTGCTAAGTAGTTTTATTAAATGGCAATTTTTCGCCATATTGTAATGATGAAATGTACTTTATATCACGATTAATAAAAGATGCCCAGGTACCTTTAAGGTACTGACTTAAGTTTCAAGGAAAGGTCCTAAGGTTTAGGGTTCGACGACGTTCAGTTGCGGTTTCCAGTGAAGAGTAGTTTGTGATTTAAAAAATCTTGTTACTGAAAGAAGCGAAATGAAAACGGCAGTTAAAAAAAAATTGTTGAGGCAAAGTACAGTGCAGACTTACAAATCGAACTTGTTGGGTTGATGTTAGACAAGTTTTCCGAGTTCAAAATATTGATATTTTGGTGATTTCCCTTCGTGGGGATGACGATTGATTATACCGAGTTTCGGTTTGTATGCAATGCCGAGTTGCCGGTTTTATGATGGTTCGTGTTGAATACGAAGTCACGGGTAACACAGACAAGAACAGAAGGAATGGTGATACCTATGAGATAGTTCGACATTCGGGAAAAAATCGGAGTTTCGAAAACAAAGAAATGGGAAAATGATTTTTGTAGGCCAAGAGTATGCAAAGAGCCCTCTTTGTCAAAATGAAGGGTGAAATGGGTTTCAAGAAGAGACAAAGGCTTTCAATGGAAGGTGGTTACGAAGAGGGACGTGTCTCAGAGAACAGAGAAAAAGACTCATGAGGAAAAGAAGCATCATTCATTCTTGTTCGCAGGTGAGAGAAACCAGGAGCCATCTTCTGATTCAGAGCCGTGAGTTCGTTCTGAGAGAAGCGTGAGCGAGAAGTTTCCCCATGCAAGAATGTTTCACTGATGTTCTGCCCATTGAATCTGAATGAAAAACAGTCATCTTTGTAGAATCTGCTGACAGCCGCATTGAACTAATTCTAAAAGTTGCTGTTGAGCCGACTCTGAGTTCTATTAAAAACTTGAAATTTGATAGATTGTGAAACGTTGTTTGGTTCCTCAGTGAAGACTAGACGTTGTGTGTGATTCGCCATCAGTGCAAACAATCTGGCTAAGTCTGTTCAATTTTCTGAGGAGTATTGATCATAATATTGATTGTAGCAGCGATTTTAAGAGTCGTTGGAAAATCTGTGATTGCTGTTATGATTTTGTAGAAGGTTTTGCTGAGGAATTCCATCAGCGTTTGCCTGAGCGGACAGTTTGGAGAGCCATGAGCCGCACGTTTCTGCTGCGGTTTTGATCAGAAACGATCTGGTGAAGTAGCCAGAATTCTACGACTGCCTCAGCCAGTGAAGAGACGCTGCCCTGAAGGCCACGCTGATCTGAAGGGTATCTGTGTTCTGTGAAAAGGAGGCCATCCGTGAAGAGAAGCGACATGTTTCAGTGGAAGGGAGGCCACGCTTCACCATCGCGATCTGAGCCTGAAAAGAGAGGAGGAGGAGAGGCCCGTGGAGAGAGAATCCACGCGACCCAGCGCACGCCTATTTCTGGGTTGTGTGAGAGAGAGACTACCCGGTAAAGATATTGATGGAACCGGCAGTCTGGCAGTAAAGTATGTGGGCTACTGAAGAAAAATGCAGAGTGACTCCAACTGAAGAAAAATGCAGAGTGACTCCAACTGTTGAAGACCTATGAACAGTCTCCTTGAAATTTAAGTCAGAGCATAAGGATCTGAGGTAAAATCATTTACCTTTTTACTGTATTTTTTTTTTGTCTAATCATTTGGTTAAGCATGTAGACTGGGTTTTTTTTGGTTATCATGAATACTAAGTACATGTTTTTTTTTTAATCTAAAAAAAAAATGGATTTATGTGCTCATATTGAATCTATAACCCATAGTATACGGTAAATGGTATGGTTTTACAGTCTAATGAATTACAAATTTACCTTCTGCCGTAAAAACTCCAGAAAATAAAAAACAATTAGACTCTGTTTTTTTTAATGGAATATTATATATGCTTTTCAAGAGTTAAACTTATTAAGGATTTTCAAATGGCTATAACTTCTAATCCGTAACTCGGATCCGAATGATCCAAAAAGGTAAATTGATCCTTAAAACTATAAAATCCACTAAGATTGAGAAAAATGACTTTTAAAAGAATCTTATCATAAATTTGTCAATTTGAGTGATGTGTAATGCTTAACAAATATACTTAGCATGGTAAATCAGCTATTGCTAATCCATTGAAAAACATGGAGAAGCTATCGCTCAAAGTGGTTGAAAAACCATATTAGAGCTATATATATATATTATATATTTCCAAAACCACATACATTATCATGATAAAACCATTGAAAAAGATGGTCAAGCTTTCATAGATAAATCATGGCAATTGCATCAAAGATTGAATCAAATTAAGTTTGCTTGATTGGAGAGAATACAAAAATTAGTAAATGAAAAACATTTATATCATTGAAAAGAATATTTGAGATGGATTACTTATGAGGTGAATGGGTTCGAACTTAAGTTACCTTCTAGTATAATCTATGGCAATATTCGAACTAAAAACCCAATGACTGGCTTCATAATCAACCAAAACCCTGCTATAGTGTTATGAACACTATTAAGCAACACAACAAACGTACCACAGGATGTCCAAGAATCAAAAGGCTGATTAGTTTCTTGATTCTTGGACTTCTAACATGCTATAGTTTAGTTCTTGTTTCTTGTTTATCAGTTATGCAAATGTAGCTCAGTTCAATGTAGTGTAGAATCTGATTTCAATCCATTTTTAGAGTAAGTAGCAGTAGAATCTATAGAACATTCATTTGGGCTGCACTCATCTTTATGTAGAATGTAAGTGCGTTCAAGAGTGACGACCCTGAGTAGTCCTCTGACAGGCAAGACAAAGAAATATACTACAGAGTTATTGAGTCCGTTTATGCCTGGCCTGGGCATTGTAACAAATAAGAAACAGTCAAGTAATGCCCAAACGAGCCTGGTAATAGGCAAGAAATAGATCTGTAAGCAAGAAGCAGAAAGGTAAACAACAGGTCCTCTGGAGCAGGAAATCTGTCAACAATATGACCTCAAAATGATGACTAGATCTCAAATAGATGGGATTGGCAAGCCTCTTCTTGAATTTTTGGATGAAACAAGTATGATAGAGACAAAAGTAAATGTATCCAACCAGGTTGGATGCCCTAACCACCTTGATTCAATTGATTATAACTTTTTATTGGGAGATCCAATTAATTTGAAACCAATTGCTACACAAACTAGACTCTAATAGTTCTCAAAATAGTTATCAAGCATAAAATTTGGATCTAACTTGGAAGAGAACCACCAAACTGAATCTGGATGTCCTTCACACATGTTTGCGCATTGAATTTCGTACAGTATCAGATCTAGTCCAATCCATGCTCAATTTCTATTGGACCCCATAATTATGACCTCTCTAATCCTATTGGATGATCATCCCTTGTTTTTTATTGGACCAATCCAACAAATCTCTCACTTATGATTGGACCCTTTAACTTTTGCCAACACATTGACTTGATCACTCATCAAATCTGAAGAAACAAAACATTCTAATTACAAAGCCTTGCTAGCTTTCAGCCCTCCCATACACTATTTTTAACTAGTACCTTTGACTTGCCATAATTTTTTAATCGTACGTCAAAAGTATGTCATCTGACATATCATGGGAAAGCTCTTGTCGAGCGCTTTCTAACGCACCAAACTATGCTGAAATTGGACTTACGACTAAAAAATTATGTCATTTTTAATGTGGACTCAAAAAATTATGATTAAGAAAATCCCCATACTTTTGACTTGTCGTAACTTTTTAACCGTAGCTCGGAAGTATGTCATGTAAGATATTAGCGTCAAGCGAGCACTTTCTAACACACCAAACTCCGCTGAAATTGAACTTACCACTAAAAAGTTATGTCATTTTTAATGTGGACTCAAAATAATTATGAGTAATAAAATCTCCAAAAAGTGAAATTTACTACCAAACGATACAATAAAAAATGGTTCTTTTTTTGTACCACCAAACCATGCTTTTATAAGTATGTTAAATCTCAATTCAGATTCACATTCATAGTAGTAAGCTTAAGGGGGAGTGTTGGAGTTAACCTTACTCCTATTCACTCTAACTGCCCTCTAATTCACTCAAGGAAATTACTCTCTTACAAATAGTCTGTAGAAATGAACTTTTTTTTTTCGCACAGTCTGCAGTTTTTTAGCAATCTTCAACAGGCGAGGAATGCAAAGACTACGACAGTGTTCTATCAGACAAACTGAGAAATATAAGATTTTGCGAAGAATGCGAGAAATGCAAAATACGGCATATCTGCACGGAACTTCGTACAAGACATGTCAACGTCTTTGTGCTCCAGTGAATAACTGATCTACGAATCAACTACATAACTGTTAATGATCTTGTAATTGTAAAATTAGAATAACATAAGATCATCAAACAGCTATATAAGGAAATGGTAAGTGGTTCATACTATCTCTTGTTGAAGCAATCATCCCTTTCGTTGATGACTACTTTTTGGTTTATCACATTTCAGATGTATGTAGAAAGTGTTTTCACTTCACATGAATGATCATAGCATCTTTGTTGTATGTAATTGTATGTATGAAGGCCCGCTGACCAACAATGGACCATTCATTATGTTTCACACTCAATAAGCTTTGTTGTAGCCCGTTGTCCAGCGATGGCTCTACCGTACTCTTCTATATTCATTCAGAATATGAGTACTCACACCTATAGGCAGTGATGGAGCATAAGATAACTCTTTAGGATCTATTTTTGATCTTCCAACCAACGATCTAGTTCACATAATCTTTGTTGATCACTTAGGATACAATGATGCATAAAAATGACTGATGTCCACCATCGATGGATAGCCCATTCACATACTTGCTTACTTATTGATAAATTTCTAATATTGGAGCTTAATTTTGCTATAGTGTAGAAATCGACATGTAAAAGCCGCAAAATTCCAATGTAAAATGGCTAGATATCGCCAATAGATAGGGGTCCCAGCCCGCTCGTAATGTGGCTAGAGAAATTACGGCCTTAGAATTGGCCTTTAAAATTTTTGATGCCCTTTAAAAAATCGGCCTATAGTATAGTTCCGACCACTATGCCAACATTTTGCAATGTACTGTGATTTTTGATACTAATATAAAAACCGAAGTACTGTGCTTTTAGGTTGTCGCGGCTCAATCACCAAAATTACAGAATTGCAAGTCGAAAAACCAATGGCTAAGGTTAAGGGGTTCTCATGCAAAAATGAAAAGGAGGGCCAAAGACAAGGGAAAAGAAATCATGACTTGATGACCAATGGACCAAAAGCTAGGAAAATAGCCATCGGATATTCTATTTAGCCACATGGGGAAAATCAAGAGGGACCTCATTGTGAAGATTAGTAAAAAATATCTTCCTATTTTGAGTTTTGGGGCCATGACCATGTTATTTCCATTTGTAAACTCTATTGTACATAAAGGTATGTGAATTGAGCACATAACCTTCTAGAATAGGTCGAGTTTGAGTTAGGTAGATTCAAATTTGATGTCATGCAAAAGTTTGGATAGCATGCAATGTCATTCAGTGTGCATGCAAGCCACATGCAATCAGTGCATGCAACATGCAAAGTGGTTTTTATGATCTACACATGTCTAGGCAATTTTGAGAGTTGACATGCAGTATATGCAATATCCATGCATGCAGTTACACATGTGGATCCTTGGTAGTTGAGTTAACTGAGTTAAGTGGACTTTCCATGCAACTCCACTATAGGAATTCAAGTCTCTTTGATGTACGAAAACCTTGGCATGTTTTGTCATATTGTGAATATTGAGATTTTGGTATTTTGAACTCATTCTCTCTCTACCCGAGTTGTAAAAATTCTCTCTCTACTTGAGAGCAGCCTGTTTTTCTCATACTGAGCACTTAGAATTATTTCTGGCATTCATTCCTCATAGTGAGAAGTTAGTTTTTTTAGTCAGATCTATGCCATTGTGCTCTTGCCATAGATTTTTCAAATAATCTGTTCTCTGATCAATCTTGTGCAATCACAACACCTCAATAAGATCCTGTAAGGTGTGTGGTGAAGTTCACACGTGCTAAAAACTTCACACTCATTAAGGAGCTTTAAGGGAAAAACACATGGCACTAGACATGAGGCCACATCTATTAGCCACATGCCAAAAAGGCCAAATCAGCTTTAATGCATAAGAAGGCCCTAAATTGGGAATTTGGGAGTTCAAGTATTAAAAAACCCCATATGAAGCAAAATCAAATAGGCATGAAGGGTGGGTTCAAATAGGCATATGCTGAAGGGTTAAATCAGCATTCAATGCCTTGGAAGAGACTACTGAAAGGCTATGAAAGGATTGAAGAAAGGCAGAATGGCAGTTTGAAGAAGGGCTGTGGGCCTCACCCCATAAAAAGAGACTGGACGTGCATGTTGGAGAGAGAGAGAGAGAGAGAGAGAGAGAGAGAGAGAGAGAGAGAGAGAGAGAGAGAGAGAGAGAGAGAGAGAGAGAGAGAGAGAGAGATAGTTTGTCTAGAGAGTTTGCTACTGGGTTTTTTAGAGAAGTTTGTGTTTTCTAGTCTGAAGGTTCTCATGTTAAAATCCTATTAGTGTTACTTATGTTCTTGATCCAACCATCTCCTATAATTGCTTTGTAATGCAGCTATGGTGTGAGGTTTATGTTAATGATAAGAAGAGGTTCTCAGGCTGAATTGTTGGGAAGCTTGTTGCTGTGTGTTTCTGTTTAAGAATGTGTTCTCAGACTGCAATTTTCTACCATATGATGTGGGGATGAGTTCTCTGATGCTCTGTGGCAAGTAACCATGATCTTTGATGGTCTCCAAACTCTTATAAGAGACTTGCATGTAGAGGAAGAGGTCCTGTGTCAATAATTAGCCAAAACTCAGTAAGAATGAACAGCAGCTGTGTGTTTGTTGTAAACATAGCTTCTTTTCTTGTGATACTTTCATCCTTGTAGAGTCACACTTGATAGAGGACGATCATAGATCACATTCAATAGAAGGTGTTCTGAAGTCCAAGCTGGCTCTTGTGAACTCCTAGTGTGTTGTGGTGTAAGAAAATAATGAGTGCATCTTGTTTTTATGAAGATATAGGGACTGTTGCTAGTTAAACCCTCCCCTAATCTCAAGAAGATATGCAACATGTCCTTTGGACCAGTGAGAATGAAGTTGGCATCCTATTCACGACTGAAGTCCAGTAAAAGGTATATCCAGTGTCATGGTAGCAACAACACGGCTGTGGGCTTATCACTCTTCTCTTGTTGTGAAAAGTAGGAGTCAAGAACACGCTTGGCTTTCGAGCTCCAAAATTTCAACGAGCTACCATTTAGGAAGGAACACTCTATTGGCAAAATGTGGTCACATATACTCCTTAAGCAACCAATCAGCGAGGCATCGCAGGAGCAGTGATTGAGCCCTCCCCATTGAGCACCACCTTCAGGTAGTACTGAGATATATACACTTTTCTCAACACTGGTTTTGTGTCATTTCATAGATCTGATATCTTTTAAATGCGGCATGTGGTTGGTGCATTTGGTAGAGTAACATGCAAAGAGCATACAGTTGTCTGCATTTAAATATTTAAACTCTTTATGCCAGTGTTAAGAAATGACTAACCCACTATGATGCCACGAAATTGTTAAATATTAAATATCGACCTAAATATGGCATGATATACTCGAAAATGAAGACTGGATAAATATAAACCATGAAGAGGCCTAAGTCATTTCTCGAGAATATATCTCCTAAAGACTTGCCTTGTATTTAAGGGCAAGACCTCTAAAAGCGAAACGCTGCCTTGGATAGCCTTTACTAGGTCATCTACGCAAAACGACTAAATATGAATCGACATGTTAAAGTAGGGTAATTTTAACTCTTAGTTAAATATACCTCTTATGGTATATTTGAACATACATTCAACCTAATTGTTAACTTACGGCACAATTTGATCAGAAACTGAAAGCCTTACAAGGAGTTGTAACAACAACGCCCAATCTACCGAAACAAAACCAGCTACAGTGTCCTTGTTGCAAAAATGTATGGTGTTCAGTATGCACACAAAACCATACCACCAATGAGTGTCCAATCCTAAAGCAAAATCTGAGACTGAATCTCATGGGAGTGACCCACCTGTAGTTTTAGAGGTGTGTTTGTTTGCTCCGTAGAACATATATTGATCACACGCTTCAATCTTGATCATTGAGAGAGAAAGAGTTTATGTATTTGTGAGAGGTTGAAGAAGTGAATAGAGTGTTGAGGTTTTATTCTCTCTTATCTCTGTTCTCTGCACTATTGAGTGTGAGTGATCCTAAGTCCACTAGCAATCTCTAATGCATTACATGAATTACTCTCTGGTCAAATAGACTCTCTAGCGCATTACAGTCATTTGTTGTATGTCCGTAAATATGCTCTAAGGTACTGTCTTAAAATCCTCTTATTCGTCTGTCGCAAATACTTTCTTTTTGGCACTCGAATAAAGTCTACATTTGGTACAGTCTAGCACAATCATTGATAGAACTGTATGTATACATTTGAGATGTCAGTCCTTGTCTGAAGAATTGAGTCTTTGATCTGTTTTCTTGCTTGTAATTGACATAAGTTTCTAACGTACTCTAGAACTCTTTGTGTTCTTTAACCATAACTTTGGATTTAAGTTGTTGAGAACTTTTGTCTAAAAACGAACAGCCTATGAATGTGATTAACTAATTGTCTGCACAAACACGAATACATCGAACATTTCTCGACTCTCTGTTGACACCTTAATCAGCCGGAGTGTAGTACTACTGTACTACTCTGATAACATCTCACTTGTAGAACGCATTTCATTCGATTTGATAGAGGCAAGACTGTTGTTCTGAAATTATTAACACTACACACCCCAAACACAAGTAATACTGGTTACTTTCTAATGTCTGTTGACAACCAGAATAACGCTCGAAGCCACTTCACTCAAAATAAATCATAATTGTAGCAAATACATAACTTTCTAACGCTATCCTCTGTGGGTTTGACATTATTTACTACAAAATCTATATTAACCTTGTTGGTATAGTACGACATATACCAATTTTTGGCGCCGTTGCCGAGGATAGATTAGGAAAGTTATAAGAAAATTGACACATCCAATTCCATTTCTAGTGTATGTCAGATAGAGAATCCCAATTAGAACGATATTGTAAGCTTAGAGAGGAATTTTTACAAAGACAGAGTGAGATGCAAGTCGAAAAAATCTCGACGAAATCACTACCCAATTACTTGAACTCCTAATTAGCTTCGATATGGAGGGTCCTATTGCACGTTTCACTTCTATCTCAAAAATCAAATATGATTATTTTAAAGGGACTACTTCAGATGATGCAGATAGCTATGTCTCGCAATTTGAGTCAATTGTTAATGCAAATAACGAAGGAACTGACGTAGACAAATTGCGAATCTTTCATGGTCTGCTGAGAAAGCAAACACGCATATAGTACAGTCATGTTGAACCAGGCCGTGTAGGAACCTGGTTGCTACTGAAAGATGCGTTTCTAAACTAGTTCAGAGAAATTGGTTATAAATCTAGAATTCTCGGACGTCTGAACAATGTTCAGAAAAAAAAAAATCATTTCGAAAACATACACGAAAGGTGAAGAATCTTATAGGAAAACTAATCGGTGTATATCCCGTTGATATGCAGATCGAATGATTTTTGGTTGGTTTACTACCAAAGATTGATCGGTATTGCGGACAAGGGGACATGACTTCCTTAGCAGCAGTAATAACTAGTGCTGAGAACTTTGAGACCTCAAAACTAGCACGAAAGCGATGCTCAACTAAAAGATCTCGTAAGTCTAAAATTGATTCTAGTGATAACAAAGATGATTCAGATACTGAATCAAGTTCGAGTTCTTCAAGCTCGGAGTTTGATAGTAGTGATTCATCAGAATCAGAAGCTGATAAAGGAGATAAGAGAAGTAAACAACGATCCAAATGGAAGGACGACACGAAAACTATCGAGGATAAGTCGTCAACTTCTAAAGTCGAAAAGCTTTGGAAGAGTAATATGGCTGACCTTAAAAAAAAAGGTTAATGATTTGAAAGTGTAGATCTCTGAATTTGCAGACAAAGAACTAAAAGCTTCTTCATCCAACTCGAGAATGTGGTGTACGAAATGTAGAACTTCTGGACATACTAATGAAGACTATACCACTGTGAATGTAAAGTTTATCGAAGATCCTGCCCATGAGGTACTCTTTATTTTTTAGAATGATGCGGCCACTAATTATGTTCATGGCATTGCAGCATCAGCCCAGTAGGATAGACCAAAGTTCGCACCAAGAAGACACAATTCTCCTGAATTTGTTGGACCAGCGATGAAGTCACAAACCATGACTAAACCAGTGTCGGGCAACTGTTACAACTATGGAGAACCGGGATTTTTTTCACCTGATTGTCCTCAACCAAAAAGCCGATTGCTTATGTGCCGCTATGTTCGAATTGTAGGGAGCCTAGCCACAAGTATCCTGACTGTCCTCACAGCCGCAAAAGCTGCGACCTAAGTACCAGTATGTAGCAAAACCAGTTGCTACAGACTCGAAAGCAAAAGCTTCGACTGATGTTGTTGTGTAGAGGATTGATATTATTGAAGGAAAATTGGCAAAAACAGAAGACCAGTCCTAGCCAAGTGACATGAAAAAGCTATTCAAAGTCATAACAAAAAGCAAAGGCTCTTCGAAACCCGAATAAAAATCTTCAACGAAGCGCAAAAACTCTTCGAAGAAGAAATCTTCGAACAAGTCAATGAATAAATCTACAACTAAAGAAGATCTTAAAAATGACCCCGACTATGACCGCGATGCTGCAAAACTATTTGCAAAAGAAATCTTAGCAGAAGTGAAAGAAATTACCAATAATAGAAAGATCTTCACTTTTATACAATTGGCCTTTTTCCAATGATAAATTGAAGGATTTTGCATAGCCTGGCTCAACTTATGAACACTAAAGCTTATGTCAGGTCTAGTTATTGTGAGCCAAATTAAGGAGCCTATAAGACTTCTAAAAAGTGTGATGTCCTCGAAGGATCTTTCATCACCTTTGTTAGAGGCCTTTACATTTTGCTCCATAGGTGTTTCTATACTTTTACAATTCAACATATTGAACTTTTTTAACATTGAAAGAGCATACTTAGATTGACATATAAAAGCTTTATCTTTAAGAAATCAATCTCTGATCCTAGAATATAGTGAATTTTTCCAAGATCTTGCATCTTGAACTCTTTTCCAAGTGCAATCTTGGTTTCCTCAACTAACTTGATACAACTTCCTGTCAGAATGATATCATCAACATGAATAAGAAGGATGACAATATCTTTATCAAAAAACTTGACATATAAGGAAGGATCATAGTTACTAAGATTAAATCCTAGTGACTCAAAAAAGGTGTTAAGTCGAGAATACCATGACCTTGGGGCTTGCTTTAATCCATATAAACTTTTGAAGAGAAAGCAAACTTTTTCCTCATCATGGATGAACCCAATAGGTTGATCCATATAGATCTCTTCTTCTAGATAGCCATTTAGAAATGCATTAGAAACATCTAGTTGAAGAATTTGCCAATTGAAAAAACAAGCAAGAGAAATTATGATTCTAATTGACACCATCTTTGCAACTGGGACAAAGGTCTCCTCATAATCAAGTCCATATACTTGAGCAAAGCCTTTAGCAAAAAGCCTAGGCTTGTAGTTGTTGATTGTGCCATCTTTATTATACTTGACTCGAAAAACCCATTTGCAACCAATCGTATGCTTGTTGGATGGATAATCCACAAGCCCCCATGTATTATTGGCCATCAAAGCCTCATATTCTTCCTTCATGACAAGGTACCATTCTTTTGAGTTGATAGCATCATATACATCCTTTGGCTCCTCATGAGAAATAAAATAGGCACAATTAGTGGAGTTAATTTCCACTTGTTTTCCTCTATCTTCATAGGTAAGCCTTCTAGGCTCGGATCTTTCTCTTTGAGATCTCCTTGGTGAAAAAATTCGAGGTGACTCCTCCTCAAATCTCGGCCCCATCTCTCCATGATGATCTTCAAGGGTGATGATTGGAGTATCTTTGTGAGAATCTTTGAACTCGGCCTTCTCAAGAATGTATTTTTGATCTTCATGGAATATCACATCTCTACTCTCAATTGTAGTTGAGGTAGAAGGAACATAGATCCTGTAAGCTTTCTTGTTGGATGCAATCCAACCATGATCCCTTTAACAGAATTAGGATCATCTCTTTTCTTTGTTTCCAAGGGCATATTAACAAAGCAAGACAATCTAGCATGCTAATCAACAGAATATAATAACAATGATCAAAGAATGAATAAAAATACAAGATTTCAATGTATGAGGATTAGCCTCAACACGAGTTAGAGAGAGAGCTAGAGAGATAACAAACAATATTTGTTTAGATCCAAAATGACATGAGATAGCTACAAAACTTTGGTTTTTCATCCTTGATTGTGTGGAGAGCTACACATATTTATGGAGATTGAGGTAGCTCAAGGTAGAACCATATCTATCCATTCCAAAATGACATCTAGAGTCTATGTGACATTTGTCACTTGTCAAGCATGAAATTCTACCAACTTTTTACAAGTGTACTAGTTCTAACTAGAAATGTCCAAATCATCATGCATGTGTCCATTAAACTTTGTGCATGCCTTGCATGTCACTATGGATCACTTATAATTAATGCATGTGAGTTGCCACGAGTTTGTACAAGCATAATCATGCTAATTCTATGTTTACAGACTATATGCAAGTTGCATTTATCAAACTAGATAATACATAACCATGTAGCTCGAGTTCTATGTAGGCCAAACTTGGCATTTTGCATTAATGAGCTACATACTTGCATGGTACAACATTTGTAGCAAGCCAAAAAATCAATATGGATTGTTTTTCAATTTTAACAATAGCATGTGCATCCAAAGGTTCTTAAAAAGTTGACACTGGGCCTCCTCTTGAATAGCATCTCAAAAGGTGTCCTTCCATCCAAAATAGCACTCGGCCACCTATTGCACAAGAAATTGGCACACAACAAAGCTTGATCCCAAAATGGTTTGTCAAGATTAGCACTTAACCTCATAGCTTTAGCACTTTCACATAAAGTCCTATTCTTCCTTTCAGCCACTCCATTTTGATATGGGGTCCTTGATGTTGTATACTCCCTCTTGATCCCATGCTCATCACAAAAGGCCTTGAACTTGTTAGATATGTACTCACCACCATTGTCACCTCTCAAACACTTGATCTTTGTGAAAAATTGGTTCTCCCTTGCATTCTTGAACTTGACAAAGACATCATACACTTCATCCTTGCTCTTTAGTAGATAGATCCAACAAAATCTACTATATCATCAATGACTGCTACATACATCTTAGCTCCACTATTGCTAATTGTAGTAAATCCATGAATATCCGAATGTACAAGTTGAAAAGGCTTTGTAGATCTAGTATAAGGTAGTCTATGTGACTTAGACAAAGCACAAGACTCACAAGCATGCTTGTCATTACTTAAGGAACTTGGAAGACCAATCACAACGTTCTTCCTTGCCATTACCTCCAATGACTTGAAGTTGAGGTGTCTCATCCTTTTGTGCCAAACCTTTTGAATAGAAGTTTTCTCCCTTGCAACACATCCAACTTTGTTAGCAATAACAGAAGCATCAAGTTTGAACAACTTCCCTTGTCTTTTACCTTTTCCAATCAATACATCCTTCCTTTTGATCATCCTTTTGATCAAACAAGCATCTCCATCAAACTCCACCTTGAGGCCCTTATTTAGCATTTGACTCACACTAAGCAAATTCTTGGTAATAGATGGAATAAACAAGACATCCTCCAAATGAACATTCCTATTTGTAGAGAGAAATATGAATTGTGCCAATCCATTTGATTTCACACTCACCATCATTGGCCGTGTAAATCACCCTCTTGTCATCTCCATATGCCAACAAAGAAGTGAAGTACTCTTTGTGAAAGGTCATGTGTGAACTTGCTCCACTATCAATCCACCAAAAATCTAGATCTCCATCATTAGCAAGCATACATGAAGACATCACAAAAGCATCATCATTTGCATCTTGCACATCCAAACCATCCTCATCAAGAGTAAGATTACCTTGCTTGTCTCCTTGATCTCTCTTCTTCTTGTAGCACTCACTTGCAAAGTGTCCTTTGATGCCACAATAGAAGCACTTGAGCTTTGGTCTATCCTTCTTTTGCCACTTGAAGAAGCATCCACTTGATCTTGCCCTTTAGACCACTTGCTTTTGGTTTTGCCCTTGAATTTGCCCTTTGTGAACATAGCATCCTCTTGAAGTGTCGATGTAGATCCACCTCTTGCTTGAAGCCTATATTCCTCATTGATCAAGATCTCTTGAAGATCCATCAAACTTGGCAAAGTCTTTTGAATAGCAATACTTTGAACAATGTTAGCATGAGCATCCAAGAAGCCATTAAGAATCACTTGAATAAGCTCTCCTTCCTTAATGCTTTCATCTATGCAAGCTAACTCATCATTCAATGCTTTCATTCTCAAAACAAAAGTACTTGGACTTTCTTCATTCTTTTGCAAACAAGAAAAGATTTGCCTTCTTAGAGTCAACACTCTAGAAGTAGACTTGGATTCATAAAGCTCCTTCAATGAATTCCAAGCTTCCAAAGACGTTGTGCACTTACCAACTTCCTTGAGAAGTTCATTGGTAACATTCATCTTTATCATGTGTAGAGCCTTCTTGGCCCTCTTGTCATACCTCAATTGATCTTGTTGTGTTGCTGGTCTCTCCTCCAAATCTACAACAATATCCAAAACATCATTCATCTCAAGAAGTGACTCCATCGTCACTTTCCACAATGAATAGTTACCTAAGGTAAGCCTATCATTGGCTTCTAACATGACTCCAATTGAGGTTGCCATGTAGCAATGACCTGATCTTCTCTTTCAACCTGCTTCAATGCACAAAGCACTCCTTTAAACCACAACAAATGTTTTCAAAAGAAATCACTAAGATTTGAAACTATCTCACAAATTCTCTTCTAGCACTTATCCAAGCAAATCAACACATAGAATCATGGAATCTTGATCAACCTATGATCTATCCTCAATCTAATGATTTTTGCAACTTCCTAAGATTGAAACACACTCAAATGAAGTCCATCAACCTCGCTATCTAGAGATCCAATCAAAATTAAGGTTTTGACAAAATCACAAAAAATTGACTATTCCAAATCTATATGCAAATGCTGAAAATTTGATATGCAATAATAAGCCACCACTTAGGCTAAACCAATGATCCAAAAATCGACCAAATCCAGTATGTGAATTCAAAAATTGAAATTGAACAAGTATATTGACCTATTTAGTGTTTTGATCCACAAAAGATCCAATCTACAAAAGCAAAAAATCCGATTTTGGTGTAGAATCCTCTCTAGCATGTTCTAGACTTGATATGTTCACCAAATCATTGATAGATCTGATTTCCTCCTTCATAACCTGAAACACAAGCTCTGATACCATGTGAAAGATTTCAGATCCTTAAGATCCAATCTACTTGAATGATCTTTGGCTAGAAAGAGAAATACACTACCAATTTCACCAATGTAAAAAAAAACAGCATCTACACACAATTTGAGATGCAAACACTAATAGAACTTGATCAAACTTGAATGAAATGATTATGTACTGTTGCTGTCCGTACAAAACCAGCAAGCTACTATATTTCACACGTGTAAAAAATAGCAAATATAGATCATTTTACACATAGAATTGCAAGCAATCACCAAGATAGTACATCAATGGATAGTAGAACTCAAGAAAACCATGTATAAGCATGAAATGAAATAGAGAAGAGCTCCAATATTAGCCCAATTTTTGGTGTCAAAAATTCGGTTAACATAGGCGATCTCCATTGGGTCGCATGGTCCCCATGCGACACATCTAAAATCTCTGGTTTCAAGTCTTGGCAACTACATTTGTTGTATCTCGTTTTTGGGATTAGCAGCTGGCTGAACTGTGTGACCATGATGACTGTAAAATGTCCAAAAACAGCCGCTATCTCATAGCCATTGATGAAAAATAAATGTTTGGAAAGTAGGAGCAGTCGCTAGCCAACAAAACTCTTTTGAAGACAGCCGTTGGAATGCCATAGAAGGGTCACATTGATATCCGCTACCCTGCTTGAGTGGAAATATACCTGTAGAGCGCTGGAGGACAGGGATGCCAACAGGTCTGCAATCTGCTGCTGATGGAGAACGATGGTAGGCTGCACCTGAAGATCATCAGAAAGTTTACAAACTGCCATAAATCTGCGTGGGCTTGGTCAGCCGCCTTGAAATCTGACCTGCATTGTGATGTGGATCTATCCAAATCAGCCCTAGCTGCGTGGAATGTTGGCTGCAGGTCGATCAGGTCGATCTAGAAAACTGCCGCTAATGATCCGAGTGGAAGGATGGCACATGCCCTAACTGCTGAGATAGAATCAACGTTAGAGAGCGCGACAACCAGCCATCAAAGAATAAGAATCCAACTCTACCAATTTGACTATTACTCTCCCTGAAGTCCGATAAGGCCCAAAAGAGATGTGTTGATGGGCTGAAGCTAAAACCTCGATTTCTTCAAAAAGAGAGAAAGTCGAGTAAGCACATAATAAATCGAATTCTGCCTTCAAGGTTAGGGGCAGGTTCAATATCGGGAAAGCTGGCCATCAACAAAGGAAGCATGGCATTTGCAAATCGCACCCTTCATGATTGATTCTTCTCAACACCATTAAAGTTAGGTCTTCGACAAAGTGTTGTAGGTGATGTCCTTAGAGAAATAACAAATGCCTTCAAATAAGTTCGAATGCATAGAACCCAATGATCAACAAGTTCGATATTGAGGAGAAACTTTAGAAATGTAGCCTGGCTCTCAAGTCAAGACTGAGCTTGCCAGTTTTACTTCAAGTGTAGTTCAACTTAACATGAAAGTATGACATATTATCGATCACTCAAGCTACTTCTCGAAATGTCAAACTTCATTCATAGGTCTTCGATTTCCATTTGAGGACTGGTCTTGAGATTAGAAGGCAACTTAAAAACGCATATTGTCTTTGAAAAGAGGTGCCAATAGTTAGAGTAGACTCGTGTTATTCGGTCTTCACAAAATTAATAATGCCCAAGGGGAAGTTTGAATATGCCCGTGAAAAATGCATAGGTGGGAAAGTCCAATTGGTGCCATTGAAATTTAGAGTCAACTGCGAAAAGCTGCCACATGATTGCCCTTGCTGCCACAGCCTTCATAAATCAATGACCTTCACCCCTTGTGAACTCAGCTCTCTATAGATTGAGGCCACATTGAATGTGTATATTGAGACTTAGGGTCAGGAAGGCGTGATCGGTTACAACTTAAGAATATGCTATGCATCCGGTGAAGGACAAAAGTTTAAGATTTAGCAATAAAAAGCCAAAATATTTAATAAATATCGAAACCATGCCACCACATGGCATATGCACCCACTCCCATCAGTATTACAAGATATGCCCCATTTTCTGACCCATGCATAAATCTTTAAGACATGCAAGTGCAAGATCTCGGAGTTATGGAGATGAATGCAATCTCAACGAGTGTGTTCTCTCTTGATAGTGGGTAATGCAGACGCACCAGTGCGTATGATATCTTGTGACAAATAGATCAAGATGATATCTCAAATCTATTTTGACAGCTAGACCATTGGCTCAGTGAGATAGATTCATTACTTCTGTTTGCTCAATAGATACAGTCAGATCTAAAGTCCTCCTTCACTTGGGTCTTCATATACATAATCCCAGTTTCACTCCCCACCCCACTGCATTGTTTTTCTTTACCCAATCTTTCCTCTCAAACTTGTCCCATCATGCTCTTAGTCAATCATACATATGCCCATATAACAATGGGTAATGCCCATTTTCTATCAGAGCTTATGCATAATGTAGAGACATGGATGCAATTTGTTCAGGTTTATAATGGATAGTTCAAGCACACCATGTCTATATGATACGTCAGTGGTGGTGAGTGTAATTTTCTAATGGAGTCATTTTTTATCTCTGCACATCAACATGAGTTAGTGCATCCAACAAAGTTCATATAAAAGAAGTAACATTTTTTTTTTAATATCTAGAACAAAGAGAAAGTCACCCAACAACAAAGTTAATAGAATAAAGAAATGAACAAATAAAATCTAGACATAGACTTTCTACTGTCCCTTACTCCCTAGGTGATATCAAAGGTAAGGGTGGGTCTTTTGATGTCAGTATTTACCCAGTATCAATCTTGTTATCTGGATATTCATTCTGAACCTCAATTCTATGCTATAAATCAATATCTATCGCTCTGTTTTTTTCTGACATGTCTGGCCGTTCGTATGTAGAATTTGTGATAAAACGTTATGGGTCATAACTCATCATCATACTCTCTCCATGTTCAGGTTCTTTGTCACAGATATAGTTGGATAACTCATGATCCCAAATAAATGTGTTAGAGTCTATTGTCTCATGGTCATCTCTTGTCACTAGCTTTGACTCGTCTATCCTGAGGGATATTCCGATTATTTTCAGTCCATATGCTTACACTTTCACAATTATGGTCTATATTATTGACTAGCACACTTTCCACTTCATCCCCTTGTATCTGATGGCATCCCTCTACTTGACTTGTTCCTCCATAAAACATCTCAGTGTGAATTGTCATTCTATCTCCCTCATCATATTCTATCTTAGGTAACTCCAAGGGTGTATCCATCTTAGTATTTTTGAATCCCACATCATAAACATCTTCATCCCTATGGTATGGTTCCTCTTGTGTTCTACAAAGGCTGCTACAATTTTTGGCCATTTTTTTTTGGATATGATAGTTGGGCATACTGTCAGAAATGGTGAACTCCTGCAACTTTGTCGCAGCATGAACAAGACACGAAAGTCGAACGAGAACAATTCGTGATAGTCAACGTGTCTTTGACTCGAAGCACGAACGATTCGCAAATCAATCACGAATCGTAAACACACCTCCGGGACAGCAGGTGATGTACTTCATGAAATCTCTACCAACGTCCTATCAGCCACTGAGAATGCTCATATTGAGTCTACCAGATATGACATTCGACAAAGCAGTCAGTCTTGTCGCTGATGAGAGACTGATGAGAGAAGAAGGAGAGAGAAGCAGTGATCAAGAGAAGGCTCTCTTCACGAAAGGAAAGAAGAAGAACAAAAACAAGCCAAGATTCGAGAAGACAAAGTCCTCAAATCAACAATCTTCTTCCTGCGATCACTACCACAAACCAGGCCATACGGCCAACAAATGTTGGCTCAATCCAGCAATACCTTGCATGCACTGCAAGAAGAAAGGGCATTTTGCATACGACTGCAGATTCAACCCAGAAAGGAAAAAATAGCTGAAAAGGCAAACGTTGCAGAGTCATCAAAGGATGCTGAAAGAGGTGACGACGCTTTCACGATACTCGACGAAGCTTCGACAAGCTACTCTGAACATGACTACGATGTAGTCATCGATTCAGGAGCAACATATCACATAACTAGCAACAAGAAGATCTTGATCAACTTTCGCGAACTCGAAAACGACAGAGCAGTGATTCTAGGTGATGAAAGCAGACACGATGTCAAAGGCATCGGCTTTCTACAGCTACGAACATTGTCAGGCCAAGAAGAGCTGTCAGGAGCACTCTATGTGCCCTCACTCAGAAAGGATCTGCTATCTGTCTCCAAGATGGTAGATCTAGGCATTCGAGTTTTGTTCGACAACAACACTTCCCGTATGATCAAGAAGACGACAAACAATTTGCTAACGGTTGGATGCAGAGAAGGAAATCTCTACCAGGCCAAAATAATCAGCAACTCTGAAAGCATATTAAATGCTTCAGAAAATGAAGATCAATTCTTTCATAGAAGAATATATCATCTGAACATGCAGAGCCTATATGACATGAGCAGAAAGGACATTGTCATAGGTCTCAAGATTTCAAGGCCAGAGGATGAGTTCTGCGAAGCTTGTCAGAAAGGCAAGCAACATCGGAATCCATTCACACACAAGGGAAGAAGATCCAAAGAAGTTCTTGAGCTCGTCCACTCTGATGTGTGTGGACCGATGAAAACAGATTCGCTCTCAAGTTTGAGATATTTTCTAACGTTCATAGATGATTACAACCAAATGACCACGATCTACTACTTGAAGAAAAATTCCGATGTATTTGATTCTTTCAAGAAGTTCATGGCATTCGCAAAGCGACACACCTCAAAAAAGATACGGATCCTTAGATCTGACAATGGAGGTGAATATAAAAGCACAGAATTCTCAAGATTTTGCGAAGAACGGGGGATCAAACACCAGTTCACTCCTGCATACACACCAGAATACAACAATGTGGCAGAAAGAAAAAATAGAACGCTAGTCGAAGGAGCCAGATGCATGATGGCACAGGCTCAATTGCCAGGTCAATTCTGGGCCGAGGCAATAGCTGCAGTTGTACACCTGCAGAACAGATCTACAATGACAATGCTGGAGAACAGAACACCATATGAAATGTGGACAAGCAGAAAGCCTGATCTGTCATACGTACGAGTGTTTGGATGTGCAACATACAAGCACATTCCAAAGAAAAAGAGAAATAAAATTGATCACAAATTTGAGCAAACAATAATAATCGGCTACTCGAACGGAACACATGTGTACAGAATTTACAATCCAACCACGAAAGAAGGTTGTTTCGAGTAGAGATGTGAAGTTCGACAAGTCCACATTCCCTGGACTGAAAGACAAACGAGGCCACGAGATCTTCACATTGTTGCCTATTCAAGAGGGAGATCGAGGACATACATCAAATCAAAATGCAGAGCCCCAGACTCCAGCGCAGCAGGAAGCAGAGGATCGATCCCATGAACAAGAAATGTTCGAGCAGCGACGAAACGAGCCTCGAAGGTCAACAAGACAAAGAAGAGCTCCAGACCACTATTCTGACAATCTTCAATGGAGCGAAGACACGCAGTTCGAGTACTGCAGCTTCACAGAAGAGCCAGCGACATACTAAGAAGCTATCCAGAGTCCAGAGGGAGAATTTTGGAAGTAGGCAATGTCAGAGGAGATCGAGTCGATGAGGCAAAACGAGGCATGGACATTAGAGCCACTGCCAGAAAACAGGAAAATAGTCGACTGCAAGTGGGTGTACAAGAAAAAGCTAAAATTAGATGGCACTATTGGCCGCTACAAGGCAAGGCTTGTCGCAAAGGGCTACACGCTGAGATATGGTGTCGACTATTTCGACACATATTCGCCCATGGTGAAGATGACAAGCATAAGGCTACTCCTTTCATATGCCACACAGTACAATCTAGAAATTCACCAGATTGTCGTGAAAACAGCCTTTCTCCACAGAAATCTAGAGGAGAAAATCTTCATGAAGCAACCTGAAGGCTATGAAGACTCCGACAACAGACAATATGTTTGTCGATTGAAGAGATGCATCTACGGTCTAAAACAAGCATCACGGGCCTGGTACAAAAACCTTGATGGTCTTCTGAAGTCTCTAGACTTCAACCCTACTCAACTTGACTGTAATGTCTACATCAAAAGAGTAGGAAAAGATTTTGTGATACTAACCATTTTCATGGATGTTTCGCTGATGATAGAAAATTTTTTGATGCTGATCAAAGACACGAAGAGTTAGATTTCTGAAAGCTACGAAATCACAGATCTTGGAGAAGCAACAAAATGTCTAGGGCTAGAGATCAGAAGAGATTGTACAAATGGCGAAATGCACTTGAGTCAGTTAGAATATGCTAGAAAAGTGCTGAAGCAGTACCACATGATGGACTGCAAAGAAAAAGCCACACCATGATAGCTGGAGCCAAGCTCACGAAACAAAATTGCCCAAAAATAGAAGAGGAAGAACAGAAGATGGCAGGTATACCCTACCAGTACTTAACAATTTGTACTAGACCGGATCTGGCCTTCTCTGTTTATTCATTGAGCCAATTCGGTTCCAATCTTGTTCTAGCACATTCGCAAATGGCCAAACGAATCCTACAGTATCTGAAGGGTACCCAGAATATTGGATTAACCTACAGAGCTAGAAACGAGGAGAAAGGATTTGAGCTGCAAGGATGACAACAAGTCCATTACTGGAGGATGTACAATAGCATGCGGAACTACAATCAACTAGATATGCAAAAAGCAAACCTTGGTAGCTCAATTCTCTTGCGAAGCTGAGTATGTCGCAGCCTCAAAAGTGGCAAATGAGGTAGTGTGGCTGCGGATGATGTTGGAGGCAATCGGGATACCACAAGAGGGGCCAAGCACGATGATGATAGACTCCCAGAGTGCCATCTATCTGTCCCAGGATTTGTCTTGCATTCAAAGACGAAACACATTCCTCTGAAGTACCATCACATTGGAGATTTGATCTCGAAAGGAGAGCTCCAGGTCTAGTTCATAAAATCAGAAAGTATGATTGCAGATCTCCTCACGAAATCGGTCGACAAGCCACTCTTTACCAAGCAAAGAGAGACAATTGGATTGAACAAACAAAGCTGCAAGGTTCAAGAGGGAGTGTAAAAAATGGTGAACTCCTACAACTTTGTCGCAGCACGAAACAAGACGCGAAGGTCAAACGAGAACAATTCGCGATAGTCAACGTGTCTTTGAATTGAAGCACGAATAATTCGCAATCATGAATCGTAAATACACCTCCAGGACTGCAAAGCGCAAAATGGACGCAGAACGAATAGAATGAAAACACACGAAGAGAAATCTTACGCGCTGCCAACTGGCAGCTCAACGGGCTTCATGCCCAGCTGAAATGAATAGCAACAATGGAGACTAACTAACTTGTTGATTAGCGTTAACTAGTCTTGTGATTCTACATTTATCTATTTTGTAAACTCCACACAGTGGAGGTATAAACAATTCTCTCTAGATCATAACTGTAAGGAGAGAGATAGTGAATACAGAGATCTGTAAGAAACAGAGAGAGACATAGCGAATAGAGTAAGAAAGCAAAATACCATAGCTGTGCATGAAAGTCTGCCAACGAGCAGAACACAGCGAAAGAGCAGAGAGTCAATCCACCAACGAGCGAGACACTAATGATCTCGCTCTAAAACCAAACTGACAATATAGTCGCTCTATTTCGTGTATCTCTTGGCCTTGTGTTGTGTCTCTTGATTGCTAGAATAAAATTTGTTATGTGATGTGTAGTCGAGTGTATGGGATCTCGTAAGAGCTTCCGCACGAAAAAAAATTCAAAGACAGAAAATTGTTTGCGAATAAGAAGAGAGAGGACGAACACGAAACAAGAAAAAGCTTCCGTGACATGGTATCAAAGCCTACAGGTTATCACTACTGATATCCTAGTAGTGATTCTTCTAGACAACACAATATGGCTACGACAATCCAGACCAGAGTAGCAATCAGTCTTGATGGTGCAAATTACAGAATCTGAAAATTCAAAATCAAAACACTCCTGAAGGGCGAAGGCATCTGGTCGGTGACCGAGCTCTCAGATGCGTAGGATGGTCTCAATTTTAATGGTTGGGGCATATGTTGTAATCCCACCATATTTGGTAGCTCATGTGTGAGCGTCGAAGAATCCTCATCCAGGTTTATCGCTCTTACTATTTGGTTGATGTTTTGGCAATCGAATGTGGCACGATTAGCGTCCTCTACAATTAGTGCTCTAGATACCACTTCCTCAAAAGATAAAACTCCTGATTGGTGTACCACTAGTTGCTGTAATCCTCTAAGAAAGAAAGTCATCACTAATTCAGGTGGTATCCTAACTGCTAGACCAAGATTTAACTGTCGGACCAATTCTTTTAGCCTTCTTACGTATAAGCATATGGTCTCATTTGACTCTTGTTGTATTATAGTCAAGGTAAACATCAGATTCTTAACATCATATGTGGGTCTAAATTCCTCTAAAAATACCTGATATAGCTCATCCAATGTATTGATTGAATTTATGGGCAAATTATAGTACAATCTTTTGGCTTCTTCTCTAAGAGTTGTGGAGAACAACAACATTCAACTGGATCTATAATTCTACTAACGGCCATTAGTGTGTCGAACTCTTCAACATGCCTATGGGCATCTTCATCAGTGTTTCCATGGAACTACGGTAGGGAATCTACTATTCTTGGTATCTTTCTGATATCACCAGAGACAACTATTGGCAAATTGGCTCTTCTCGGTACTAGTGTGACAAGTGTAGGGCTAGGTGTTTGTACAATTGGTTGAGTCTAAGGCAAGTCTAAATTTTTTTTTTCAATATTTTCAGCATTTTGACTCATAATGTTTGGGTCTAAACTTGATTTGATCTCACTGATTGACATATTCTCCCATTCGGACACTATCTCATCATTTGTGATCTCTCCCTCATTCTCTTCTCCATCACAACCCCCCTCATTTGGATCTAGTTCTATTTCATTCAACAGACATGGTTTCCCACTCAGATTTATCGTTATAAGTGTCGACTGGAGTAGGAATCTCATTTTTATTGTCATACAAGGAATCTCTTATATCTATTGTTTGTTGGATGTCATCTGTGTATGTCTCCAATTCTTGTACTGAAAGCGGTATTGCTAGTTTCAGATCAACTGCATCAGCTTCTTGATCTTCAATAAGGATTGGCATTGTGAGTTCATGTGGTAGACTTTCCTGTGTTTTACCTATTATTGATGCTGCATTCTCATCTATATCTAGACTAAAACCAAGGTATGATATGCTCGTAGTTGCAATGACATCTCCATGACGAGTTTTAGTTCCAAGTATGAAGATCCTTCTAGATCCACTTGTGGTTCTTCAGCTAGCTGTGACTCTAGTTGTGGCTCGATCAAAGGCTCTTCTATTATGATGTGTTTGTCTTCAGAATTAGCTTCCTCTATATATATCTCTCCTAGCATAAGATCCTCTCTTGCAATCTCAAAGTTCTCTAAGAATGCATCTATGGTTTTAGTAATTTCTTGTTCTGTCATCACCTCATGGGTATCTATCTGGCCCTTACGCTCGTAGAGAGTCTCTTGACAATCAAGATCTAGAGAGGGTATTTCATCATCTTTTTCCAAGCAGATTAACAGAGGTCCCAAATCATCTCCAGATGTAGGCATTTTCTCTTTAGACGTATCTATGGTCAAAAGTCCACAAAGAGCTTTCGACTCACGGGAAGTGTTTCATTATTTCATATAATCATTCTCCATTACCTAGTACACTATTTTTCTATCAATTCCTCTTGAGCAATGGGTATCACAAGAGCTTCCACAGTCCAACTAGAAGTTCTATCGTCTTTAGGTATGAGGCCTTCATCAGTCCAACAAAATGTGCCTATGGTATTCTGGGTCGTAATCAATTTGAGGTCTCAGCATATCGAAGGATGTAGAATGAAGGATCACTTAAGTATGTGGCTCTATGCTATTCCATTAGTGGGATTAGCACACATCACTGTGTGATGCTAACCACGTCAATCTATCTTTCAAAACAATGTATGACACTTGCACTAAAATGTTAGCTGTGCGGCCTAAACAACAAAACCAATGTTCGCGTCTGATGGGATAGACAACATAAGCAGTTAACGAGCAAAGTTTTAACACGTAATCTTTTATAGTCCAACAAATGATTCTGCAATCCTGGTAGACGCACCAATGTTTGGGCATATTTTGGCTATCAGCCAAAATGCCTTAACGAGAGAAGGACCCACACTGTCCTTATGTGAGTGATCAGAGTCTAACCTAGCAAAATTTCCATATTTCACACGTGTGGGGAATGTCCACAAGTATGATGGATCTAATTAAGCTTTGTGATTAGCATAGTAACCTGATTCTAGATTGATTAGCAAGATCTAGTTCAGAAGAAATGGCTTAACCACAATCTAGCATGCTAAGCAACTGAATATGATAGCAATGAATCAATAATGAGCAAAAATACAAGATATCAGTGTATAAGCATTAGCTTCAACACGAGTTAGAGAGAGAAAAGTAGAGAGATAACAAACAAAATAGTTTAGATCCAAAATGACATGAGATAGCTACAGAACTTTGGTTCTTCATCATTGATTGTGAGGAGAGCTACACATATTTATGGAGTTTGAGGTAGCTCGAGGTAGAACCACATCCATCCATTAAAAAATGACATCTAAAGTGACATCTAGAGTCTATGTGACATTTGTCACTTTCCATGCATGAAATTCTACCAACTTTTTACAAGTGTACTAGTTCTAACTAGAAATGTCCAAATCATCATGCATGTGTCCATTACACTTTGTGCATGCCTTGCATGTCACTATGGATCACTTACAATTAATGCATGTGAATTGCCACGAGTTTCTACAAGCATGACTTTGTTAATTCTATGTCTACAAACTATATGCAAGTTGTATTCATCAATCTAGATATTACATAACCATGTAGCTCGAGTTCTATGTAGGCCAAACTTGGCATTTCACATTAATGAGCTACATACTTGCATGGTACAACATTTGTAGCAAGCCAAGAAATCAATATGGATTCTTTTTCAATTTTAACATAACCATTTCCAATCTCGGGGCCGCATTGATCACCCCATACTCCTGGGTCAATGAGAGTTTTCCAGGTTCTTAGATATGTGACCAACGGGAGATCAGTTTCGTATTAGTGCTTATACAAATCCAAGGGCAACTAGTGTTGATTCGCAATAAATAGACAACCTGTGCTACCCAATGATGATGTTCTCGTATGTAAACAATGGTTAGGATGAGGAGTCCATGAGTGTTTATCTCAACAACAATGTCTCCAATATGAATCTCTCGAGCTGTGGTGTCAAAGTATATGATATCTATATTGACAGGCCTTAAAACACGTAACACTAAACAGAATCTTCGTGAAACAAAGTGTACTCCATTCATAACGTGGTTCTTCGAATGTTACTATGACTGCCTAGACCTTTTACTAACGTCAAGTGTAGAAGTTGGCTCTTCTGTAGTTGGGGTTGGATCCTCTGAAGGTTGGATAATACGTCTCATAATTGTTGTCAAATTTTCATCAGTAGAAACTGGTGGGGGAGGTCGAAGGGGTATCACTAAATCTGTATATTGGATGGTTGTTAGGCCTCCACACACCCACTTCAGATTTTCTGCTAGCTCATTGCACGTCTAAAGTACTTTTGTTGGCTCTATGTCTGATCCGAAATAATTGACATCTGGGATGAGAAAATGTTGGACATAAGGGCTATAAAAGTAGTAATAGGCTGCCCCTTGTCGCACTATCTTACAGAAGTCTCTTGGTAGGGGAAGGTAAAGTCGTACTTGTCCTGGAAAGTCTATTGGGGTCGACGCTTGCTCAACGGATTGCAATTGTAAGGTCCATGTGGTCATGAATATCCATTGCTGATTTATTTTGATGTATAGTGTGGCCCTTACCCGAAATTCTTCGTTGTCCACCTCTAGTGCTAAGCCTCCAGTTTGAAGCCCACGTACTATAGTATTGAGTCCTATTATGGTCACATAGATTCTGGTGAATCGAAGTATAGGACAATATCGCCATGGTCGGCATTGATCATTCATGGTCTATCTGATCAGATATGCTATTCTAAATGTATGCAATTACTAGATGTATAAAATACATACAATAGAAGATGAAAATATACAGAATAGAAATGAGACAATTTTGTACAAGGATCAATAGATCCAAGAAGTCCGCTAGTAAAGGAGATGCTATTTGTGGGAGAACTGTATTTCTCTCACGCCAATGCACTGTGTGGATCTGTCACAAAGTGCTTGAAATCAAAGGATCGGTAGATAATATTGTAGCTGTTATGCACATATATGAGGCTAAGAATACCTCTAGACTTCTCACTCTTAGGAATCAAATCTTTCAAAGTAGCCAAAAGAGTGATGAGAGTGCATCTAGTTATGTTTTGAGAGTAAAATATATTCATAGAGAACTTGCTTGTATTGGTGATTCCATCAATCAAAATGAGCTAGTTCAAGTCATTCTCAATGGCTTGAGAAGTAAATTTGATAACCTTGTCCAATCCTATGCCATTAAGGAGGAGCTGCCAAGTTTGGAGGCTCTCCAAAGTGTGCTAATTTCGGAAGAATCAAGACAAGAGTACAAGCTCTTGAGGATGGACAAGCTTTCTCTCACTCATAATGATGGCAAAGCTCTCTTTTCCAAGGATAAGCACAAAGGGAGGAGCAAGAACCAATATCAACAATCCTCAAGCAAGGACAAAGTCAAATCCAAAGACAAAGATGAGGAGGAAGATAATTCCTCTAATGCTTCATCATCCAAGCTCAAGAAGAAGAAGATCAAGTGCTTTTATTGTGGCAAGAAAGGTCATTATGCCACCAATTGCTTCAAGAAGAAGAATCAACTCAAGCAAGACAACATTACCAATGAGAAGGAAGACACTATTGCAGGTGATGGAGAGGGATCTCTTATGGTCTCTAGTTTCTCATCTACTCCTTTCAAGAAGGACGACCTATGGTATATTGATAGTGGAGCCTCTTCACATATGTGTAGCTCCAAGGAATCTTTCTTTTCTATTGCACCTTATGATGGAGTCAAGAAATCAATATACACTGCAAATGATTTTGAATGTCCTATTGAAGGCATAGGGAATAGTTTTTGTGTGCACAAATTGAGTCAATCTATGCAAGATCCTAAGATCCGTCATTGGAAGATGGCCAAGAGGATTCTAAGATATGTATCTTCATCTTGTAATTATGGTCTACTCTATAAAAGTGAAGATCTACCCATTGTTGGGTACTCGGATTTGGACTTTGCAAGTGACAAGATGGATCGAAAGTCTATTAGTGCATACACTATCTTTCGTGGAGACAATCTAATATCTTGGCTTTCCAAAAAGCAAGATACTATATCTCTCTCTTCATGTGAGGCCGAGTAAAAAGCACTCACTACAACTACCAAAGAGGTGCTTTGGATCAAGAGGTTATTGATGGAGCTAAAGTGCATCAAGGAAGATGATCTACCAATGATCAAGTGTGATAACATCTCGGCCCAAGCTCTTGCCAATAATCCCATATTTCATGCAAGAAGCAAGCACATAGAAGTGGCACACCATTTTGTGAGAGAAAAGCTTATTGGAGGAGAAATCTATTTGGAGCATGTCAACTCGTCCTCTTGTATTGCCGATCTACTCACCAAGCCTTTGAGCAAAAGTGCTTTCATCAAGCATAGATCTAATCTTGGAGTTCTATCAAGATCAATGCTCAAATCTTCATAGATAATTTTTTAGGAGGAGTTTGAAGAATTGAAAAAGATTATCTATGTTAGATATAGGGGTCTTATGTTTTTTACATCAAGCATCTAGGTGTAGGATGTTGATAGGAACAAATTTGGCATAGATGGCAAATTATGCAATTCCACTTGTAATGCCACTATTGAGCCAAAATAGAGTAAGAGGCTAAACTCATGCCAATTAGAGTGTAGACAAGTGTAATGTTTTTGTTTGATGAATTCCAAGAGGTCCAATAGGATTAAGAGGTGGAACCATGTGAGGTCCAATACGAAATTGAGGTGTGCTTGAATATAGTCCAATAGAATTAAGAGGTGTATGGATCAATGGACCAATAGGATCAAGAGGTGACAAAGTATGGTCCAATCATAGTTAAGCATAGTGGTGGCTCGTGGATCTACTTGTATCATTGTACTCCTCATTTTGAAGCTAATTGATTTGGTGATTATATGGATTTTGAGTGTTATTGGATTTCTAGCTTTCTCTCTCTACCCAAGAGCTCATGATGCTTTTTTCTCTCTCTACCCGAGGAGAGCAGCTTGTTTTTACTTAGATTATTTTTTGAATACTTCCCACACGTGTGAGTTGGAAGTGATTGAATGCATGTAGTAGTGTGTTTTTGCCATAGGATCTAAGATTGACCTTGAATCCATTAGGGCCTTTTTTGAACTCAAAAAGGGCCTCTTCCTTGTCTAAACATGTTTGCTAATTAGGATTAATTAACACATTAATCATCCTATGTGGCAGTTTACCCTGGGTTTATCATGGGTTAACTTCTATTTCAGTAGGCTTCACTTAGGCCTAACATAATATAACAAGGACACCTAATTTTTAATGTAGCCAAAAAATTTAAATCCAATATAACATCTATTTTTCAAAGTCCTTCAAAATTCATTTTTTTAAGCTTAAAATGAGTGAAAAGGGGGCCTGATATTTCCTTGGGCCCCATTTTGAAAAAAAAATTGAAAAAAAAAAGGGGAGGGGGATGGGAGTACATCTCTCCCCCCTCGGTACCGTTGTACCCCCCCCTCCCCCCGCTCTCTCTCTCTCCCTCGGGGCCAGCTGGCCCATCGCGCCCCACCCACCCCTCCAGGCTGCTGGCCCTCGTTGATTCGCGTGGCCCGGAGGCCACATCTAACACCTCCCCTCCCTCGTTGTCCTGTCAAAGAGGGAGGGGGGGTGACCTGGGAGCACGCGCTCATCACGCTCCCACCCGGCTCAGCGGCTCCAAGTGGGCAGGAGGTGTTAGGTGTGGCCTCCGGGCCATGCGAATCAACGAGGGCCAGCGGCCCGGAGGGGTGGGTGGGGCTTGACGGGCCAGCTGGCCCCGAGGGAGAGAAGGGGGGGGGGGGGGGGGGGGGGGAGATGTACTCCCATCCCCCTCCCCCTTTTTTTTCAATTTTTTTTTCCAAAATGGGGGCCCAAGGAAATATCGGGCCCCCTTTTCACTCATTCTAAGCTTAAAAAGATGAATTTTGAAGGGCTTGAAAAACGGTTATATTGGTATTTAAAATTTAAATTTGAGCCTTGTCAAATCATCATTACTATGGGTTGAGCATGTAGAGTTAGAGGAGGGTTACTAGGAGGGTTAGAATTTGGAGATCTATTTTACACCATTGGATGTGCCATGTCATATGGACCATTCCATCCAATTCTCACTCTCTTATTGGTACACATGTCGTCATTAACACTAATTATCATTAGTGAAGAGGCCCTTTTTGAGTCCAAAAAGGGCCCTAATGTCAATCTAGTCTTGATCTTGGTGCATCTACACACCTTAGGAGATCACAAGTACATGTTGTGGACAGTCCACACGTGTGAAATTCAACACATGACTGTAGACCATCTAGAATAATCATCTATGAAGCTGATAAAATAAATTGCATCTCCTAAGGACGGAGTTGGCATTGGACCACAAAGATCGCTATGTACAAGATTTAATACATGCTTTGTTTTGACGGAATGTGATTTGGAAAACTTGCTTCTAGAGTGCTTGCCATAGATGCAGGATTCACAAAAAAAAAATTTCCTATCTAATGAAGAAGGGAAATACAATCCATCAACTAAGTTATTACAACTCATATAGGAAAGTGATCTTGTATTCACATGTCCAAATCGACTATGCCACAAAATAGCATTATCGTTACATTTTCATTAGAGATACTAGCTAATGCAATTGATTCAGAGAGTACGTATAGATTTTCGACTCTAGTGCACATAGTCAGAGTAGTATCCTCATCGAAGATTGTACACTGCTCAGATGAGAAAGTAACAGTGTAGCTCTCATAAGTTAATTTAGAGACTGATAACAAATTCTTAGATAACTGAGGTACGTGAAGAACATTGGTGAAATAAATAGAAAGATCATTGTTGAAAGTGATCTTGACTGTCCCTTCCACGCGTATGGTGCTTGAACCTCCAAGGTAGATGAATTGATTTCTGTTGTAAGCTGCTTACTCGGTAAACCATTCCTTGCGAGAGGTCATGTGTTGGGTAGCGCCATTGTCCAGGTACCAGCTATTGTGGTTTTTCTTGCCACTACTGTAAGCCATTAACAGGTGTGTATCTTGCTCCTTAAATTCCGTTGCATTGGAGGAGTCTGGTTGTTGTTGTTGTTGCTTCTTAGCCTTGTTGTAGATGCGGATATGACACTCCTAGTTCTCTTGCAATATCTGCAGAAGAGATTCTTGCGCGATCCACCATTCTCACCTTGAGTGTGAGGCTTCTGTTGTTGCTGCTGCACTTGATTCTTGTCCTTAAAATAGTCTTTCTTCTTGGTTTACAGGGTCATGGATTTGTCTTTAATGGACAGGCCATTGGTCTTTCTCCTCATTTCCTCCTGAAGTAGGTGACCAATCAACTTTTGAAGAGTAAGGTCGGGTTGTGTGGAGATTGTGAAAAATCCAGCAAATTCACACGTGTGGGGATCCACAAGAAATGTGTGAATGATCGATACCATGCTTTGTGGTGGCACACAGATCACCTGTAGAGCAATCCTGCAATCTATCACAAGATTTGAGGCTAGAGCACAATCTAGAATGCTACAGATCAAAGCAATACTAATTCCTCGCAAATAGAGAGAATACATAACCAAAATAATGTATGAAGAAGACACCAATCTTGAGTTAGAGAGAGAATATCAAAACAAGCAAAATAGCATGAGATCCAATTTTGACATTATGACATTACCAAAGCTTGATTCATCATCAGATATGAATGAGAATGATATGTACATATATAGGAGAGCCAAAATTCGTGGTACTCCTTGCATTCAATGCATTTCCTACACCTAATCAAGTGTAAACTATTACGATATTAACACCTAACAGCTTGCATGTTGAAATTGCACCTAACTCCTACATACTTTGTCCAAATGTCAAATTCTCAACTATGAACCTACAAAACTACATGCATGTGTCAAATAGTGTTTGCAAGTCTTGCATGTGACTTCCTTAGATGACTTGGACATGTGTAGAACATGTATACTGACTTGCATGTTGCATGCAGTGATTGCATGTTGCATGCATGCACACTAACTGATTTTGCATGTCATCTAGTTTTATGCATGTCATCAAATCTAGATCTACCTAACTCAAACTCACCCAAATCTATAAGGTCATGTGCTCAATTCACATACCTTTGATATATACAATGGAACAAAGTGAAATATGACCATCTAGACATTGTACATGTCATGTAGCTTGAGTTTGTACATACTAGAAAATAATATTTACAACTTGTAAATACACAAGCAAGATGATTTTCCTCATTAACCCCTATAGACAAGTTGGATAGCTTTTTATTCTTCACAGAGATCATCACCACAAAGTGTTCATACGACTTTGGAAGAGAAGAAAACAAGGTCATAACAGCATCATCATCTTGAATAGCACATCCTACAGCTGATAACTGATCCATTAAAAATTTGAAGCTGTTGATGTGAGAAGTGATGGCAGTAGAATCGAACATGCTAAGAGTAAAGAACTTTCTTCTAAAGTGCAACCTAGTGGTTATATCATGAGTCTCATACAGACTTAATAGTAAGTCCAGTGCTTCTTAGAGGTTTTGCACGTGGTAACATGGGATATTTGGGAGTCGGTCAGATTGAGTGTGATGCATGCTAAGGCCTTCTGGTCTTTGATCTTCCATGCCTTTGCTTGATCACCATCTTTTGGTTTCAGGTCAATACCTTTTACTACATCCCAAAGATCTCTATCTATCAACATCATCTGGAGTTTTAACTTTCAAATATAGAAGTTAGATCCATTGAACTTGTCAATGATTCTAGCTTCATTGGATGATGAAGATGAAGAGCTACCAATATGAGACATGTTAACAATAATACAAATAGAACAAATTTAATCTCTCAATTTTTTTGGGCTAAGCTCTGATACCAATTTGATAGGACTAAGGAGGATAGAGAACGCGAGTGGAGAGGAGAGCAGAAATATTTACGGAACAGCTCTCTCACTACAATGGGCTGCTAGGTGTCAGGAAAAGTGCGACAATGTGAACTGTGCAAGACTTAGTGTATTTCTGTAGACTATCGAAAAAGTAATGTATTTTTGCAGACTTGTTTTAAATGCTCTGTGGAAGTTCTTCCAATGCAAAGTGACCACATGCCTTCATATGAAATTGAGATAATGTGGGTGGCCTCATGTGGATGGATACATCTTCTAAGGATGTTGTCCAATCCTCTTTGATAAAGGTGGATGGCAATCAGCTGATATGGTCTAGCTTTTAGAATCAACTTCCACTGTTCCTCCTTCGGTAGTGACTTATCTGATTGGCCCCGCATAAGATACTCAAATATGTCAATGGCCCATTCCGGTACTGCATCAATGTAAAACAAGGCAACATTAGATAGCTCATCATTGGGATGGGTTGTAGTTTCTTTCCCTTTTTGATCTGCCATATAATGTTGTTTTCCCTTGCGAACCGCTATCCAAAAATCAAACTCCAACAGCAGCAGCAACCATCTAGTAATTTGTCCTGTGTTGCAAGTTTTATTAGCAAGATAAAGCAAGGGTTGATGGTCCGTATAAAATGCAAAATGGGTGGCCATCAAATAATGCCTCAACTTCTTAACTGCATAAATCATAGCCAGTGCCTCCCTCTCTGTGGTAGAATAGTTCATCTTTGAGTCACTGAGTTGTCGGCTGGCAAATCGAATTGGGAAATCCTTTTTGCACTCTCCTGTCTAGGTTAAGATGGCTCCAATTGCATACTTTGATGCATCAGTATGCACATGGAATTCTATGGACCAATTGGGCGGTCTTTATATTGGCGCTGAGACCAATGCATCTTTAAGTTTCTAGAAATCTTGTAGGGCTTCCTCCGTCCAATGTGGTTCCATTGTGAGTTTGTATATTGGTCTTGCTGACCGAAAAATCTAGAATGAAGATTCGATAGTAGTTAGCATGACCCATGAAGACATAGACCCCACGAATCGTCCTTGGTGGTGGCAGATCAACAATGACCCTTATCTTTGATAGGTCAGTGGTGATTTCGTGTCTTGATACTATGTGGCCCAAGATCAAGCCATGTGTTATCCAAAATTGACATTGTCAGTGAATTCATGGGTTTTCGTTCAGTCCTGAACAGGGTTTTGTAAACAAAGGAAAATGCAAGCCACAAGGTTCAACAAGAATCAAAATGCAGTTCGTTGATCCTATTTCGACTTGCTATAAAAACAACTGGAAAACAGATCTTGAAAGTTCAGATTAATCTACATGTAGCCACAAAAATAAAACAAGAAAGCAAAAAACTAATTAGCAAGCATTACAAGTGCAAGAATCAAGAAACACTCATCTCTTGATTCTTGAACTTTGAAGCTTGATTCTACTCTAGAACATAAACAAGAAAACTAATCCACTCTACTCCACAATGCATAATGAAAGAAAGCAAAAAATTAATCTAATTCCACAACCACACACAAAGGGATGGAAGGGCATGATCATAAGGGAATCACTCAAGAAAGCCATCATGATCAAGGAGCTCTATGAATGCCGAAACACGTGGAAGATCTTCTTCATTCAATACAAAGTAAAGCTCCCTCACAAGAGAGGGGGGCTCTTAAATAAGCAAATGAGTTGCCTAGGTGGAGCCTAAGTGGCAATTCCACAATACAAGTGGAATTAGTTCCTCCACTAGAGGTCACCATCAAAAGGTGGCTCACTCTACTTTATTAAGATGGGTCTACAACATTTATTACAAATGCCTTGAAGAACTAGCTCCTACATGGTCATTCCATCACTTGGGATTCACCATGAGGCTCACATAATTTTTGATTGTTGTCCTAGCTAGTATTTCTTGGCTCTCATTATTCATCCTCCTCTTCTTTCTCAAAGACCTCCTCAGTCTAAGGTGAAAGGTGCTCTTGGAATAGCTTTAGCCCAACATCTTGGAGATTTCTCAGAATCAGCCAACATCATCCTCCCCTAATCTGTTGCAGGACCCACTGCAACACATGTCGAATAATATCGCTTTTGCTTTCGCTTCCACCTTGGCACTTGAAAAAACGTAGGTTCTCGTTCGCTTGTGTAAAACCAAGTGTTTATTTTCACAAAACGGTTTCACACAAAATTGAGATCTCCCAACGACCCTTTACATTCCAGCCCGCTTGAGAACCTCCCATGTGTCTTGCTCTCCTTGTCACTTCATGGACTGCTTTTTTCAAATATTTGAAAACATAATCTATTTCCAAATTGTAGTCGCCCCAAGTATTCTCTCACCTTTTTTATAAATCCGAATTCTTGCATGTCTTTGATCATCATGGCATACTGAGAGGACATAAATGCCACTCTATAGTAGAGTTAGAGGCGATCATTCGATGGCCTTCTTTTGACTACAGGTCTATGTTGGGATTGATCTTTATAGGATCTAAACCTCAATCCCAAAAACATTCTTGATTCATAATAAATGTTATAAATTGGCAATATTCAACACTTTCTCACATGCATAAGTCAGCGCTAGACTTATATTTGTGGCCAAAGTCTAGCAGTTGCAGCCTCAAGTCATCGATCGTTGAGCTCTCTGAAATCCCTAGAATTATTGTCCAGTTGACAACTTCATTTTGCGGTCGTTCTATTGGCCATGGATTTCTTCCCCTGATAGGCATATAAAAGGGGTCAACCCTTTTTCAAGACGGTTCTCTTAGATATTCCTACAGCCTCCTATTATCTTTCAAGGTCTTGTTTCTCCATTCCAGCTGTGGCTGCAGGGCGACAATGATCTCTGACCTTGTAGAATACTTGCTCTGGTCCAGGTCGTCTTTCTTATCCCTCATGCTTCGAGGGTATTTCCTTTCGAACTTCTCGGACTCTCGAGCATCGGCCATCTTGGGTCTTGGCTTGATCAGTTGGGTTGCCTTTAGCTATTGCTGAGGCTTTGCCATATAATCATCAAGTGCTTTGGTATTCTTATCTTCTTTTCTATCCCTTTCACTGGTTGAGGGCTCAACTTCACCTGCGTTGAATCCTTCAGATTGCGGTGAAAACTTTCGAGAGTCTGGTTGCCCATCTTGGGGGTCGTCGAACTCTCTAGCATCGATGTTGATTTCAGGTAGGTCGGTAGGATGTGATAAGGTGAGGATGGCATGAACTTGGTGGGTCAACCAGGCATGGGATTTTTGACAAGATTATACGCGGCACTAGGAGAGCTAAGTTGTTTTACGAACTCGTCTCGTCGGGCTTTGTACGTCTCAAGAGGTCCTTGGTGTGGTCTCAATGGTCGACTCAGATGGGGATGGGGAAGTGTCGATGGTTGTGGGATGGAGTATGTGGCGCGAAGGTTTGAGAAAAGTCAAATCTAGAGAAGCGAGAAGTCTTATAGCTAGGTGGAGGGGCTGATAAACTCCCAAAGGCGGCTTAGGTTGTCTTTCCATCCGATCTCAAACTTCCATACAATTGATGACTGGACCCGTCATGTCCATCAGCTCTATCATCTCCGTCATTGTCCCTTGGCTTCTGGTCGAAAATTCTTGCTTGGGCCTTGCACACCATGTTCCAAAGTTGGTTCACTTTGTCCAAAACCTTTTGCAGGTCCTTCGTCCTTGATCCAACTGCTTCTGGAACTCTTGAATGACCTTTTTCTGAGTCATTGGTCTTGGTTGAGTCCAATAGGGGTGATTGGGTATGATTTTGGTGTGATTTGATTCAAATTTAGTGTGCCTATCTTTGTGATCTAGGCAAGGTCCATTTTCCAAGGTGACTAGTTTTTGAGTAAAGATTGATTCTTAGATTTGTGATCTAGATCTTTTTTATATCTATCTAGATTTTTGATGTGTTCAAATATAG
Source organism: Diphasiastrum complanatum (assembly GCA_029204225.1). Classification (NCBI taxonomy): domain Eukaryota; kingdom Viridiplantae; phylum Streptophyta; class Lycopodiopsida; order Lycopodiales; family Lycopodiaceae; genus Diphasiastrum; species Diphasiastrum complanatum. The sequence continues at coordinate 78,159,462 of CM055095.1, read as the reverse complement.
TGTCTTGAGAGTCACAAAATCACTTTAAAGAATCATTTCACAAGTTTGTACTTTGTGTACAAGTACTTCTTACCAGGACATCAATGGAGGCAAATGGAAGGTCCAAATCAAGGTGCTACTATTGTGGGAAGATGGGGCATTTGACCTTCAACTACTACAAGAAGAAAAAGGATGAAAGAAAGCAAAATAAAAGGCAAGTATGTTGCAGCAATCAAGGTGGATATGGCTTCATTAAGGAGGAGTCTCTCATGGCATGCATGGCTGCACCAACAATTTCTATGGAGGAAAATCCTTGGTGGATTGATATTGAGACAAAGTCACATATCACTTGCGAAAGGGAGTATTTTTCTTCATTCACATCATATTCAAGCTCGAAGGATTCCATTCTTGTGTCAAAGGGTGTTGAATATGTGATTCAAGGAATAGGAACCATTCCTATTTGGCTTGAATCAAGGAAGAAAGCAAAGCTTGAAAATGTGTTGAGTGTGAGTCAATTAGTTGACAAAGGATATAGTGTCAAGTTTGATTGCAATGTTTTCTTTATAATCAAAGGAGGGAAAGTCATTTCAAAATGGACTAGAGATGTTAGGCTCTTCAAGCTTAATATTTCTGTGAGAACTAATCACATGTTGGAAGTGAAGGAAGCCAAGGGAGAGCTCATTTTTCAAAAGAAGAGGATGGAGCACTCAAATCTCATTTCCATGGATGATGACTCTTATGTTTACATCAAGAATAATGTTTATTATTCAAATGATTGTGTCTCTAATGGTGGTAATGTCAAAGAGACTTCAAGGATCAAGGACTACACATAGAAGATGCAAACTCATTAAGATTTTGATCAAACAACTTACATATATGATAAAATGAAGTTGATGTCCGTACAATAACAGTAAAGTATTGTAATTCACACATGTGGATCCAATACACAACATACAGTTGTATTCTATACACAAAATTGCAAGATATCAACACTATAGTGCACCAATGAGTATAGAACCCCAAAGATATCACTTCCATAAGCATGAATAAGAGTAGAGAGAGAGAATTTTTCTCTTCCCACGCTTGACCACTATTTATGACAGGTCCTTGACCTATTTGGATGTCCTTCCCCAAGCTTATCAACAACAGGAAACTTCTAGATCTATTCCAAACCCTAGGTGTAAATGAACTAGATTCCATGTACCAAACATTCAAATTTGAATCTTCCCAAACTCGACCTACTTACTTTTCCCACACTTTTCAAAAGTGGTAATGCAAATGAACTTAGACTAAAATAACTTCAAAATGTTTATTTCTAAGCTTTAGATGCATATTGGCCTAAATTGCCAAATGAACTAAACATGACTAAACTAGTTGATATTTTTCACAGGTCATGTGGGTCAAAAGATGATGCACTTGTCGAATGCAGACTAATTTGACAACGGTGGAGAACCGACAAAATTAGGGCCGACAAAGTTAGGGACTCCAATCTTCGGCCATCGATGGATAGTTGAATGAGTTAGTAGAACTTCTATAACACCCGTTGGGATTAATATATGGTTGTGGTAAGTATGTTAGTTTGGCTTTACAAGGACTTGGGGTATTCTCAAATATTATTCTAAATTATTGTTTTGAATTCTATAAGCAAGTTTTGGATGGTGTGGAAGCTACCAACACTACATGCACAATTTTTTTCAAATCAAAACACGATAGCTGGCTAGCAAGAGAGGGCCAAAAGAGTGATATCTTTTTATGGTGCGTGTGTATTAAACATCGCAAATGCTTTATTGCAAAGCACAAAGCAAAATGTGTACACTCTAAATAGATGCTTGGAAGAGGGCTTGAGCTTGGAAAACCTCATCAATAGAAGTGCCTCTAGGAATCCAACCAGATCAAGGGAAGTTCATCAAATATGTTGTGTTTCTCTAAGAATCAATGGTTATATTTGAGTATCATACATAACATGGCAAATTGTATATTTAGTAAGACGTGTTTCTCTAAATATGTCTTTAAAAGATAATGTAAAACAGAAACCATAAGTTAATTTAGCATGTGTTGGAAAATCTCACCTTGGTCCGAAAAAACCTTTTTGAAATAAATTCGAAGGTGTTGGAAATTACAAAAAAGCTCACCTCAAAAAGCTCGCCAAAAATCATTCTCTGAAGACGATCCATAACACTAATCTTAAGGTCGAAAACAGTCAAGATCTTGATACCCTCACTAAAAAAAAGAGAAGATCATTACAATATGGAGCATGAGCACTACTGTGATCAAAGAGCAACTTCGTTTGTTTTGCTTCCCTCTCCCTGAAATGTTGTTTATAAAGCTTGGAATCTAGATCAACTTTTGTATCTCATGGGACTCACAATAGTACTTTTAAAAAATTTGATTCCAAGGATTGATCCAAGAGTCTGATGCAACTGATGATCCCTAGGATTAATAACATGAATTTTTGTTGTACTTGTATCTTGATGACAAAGGATGATTTAACACTAAGAGTTGTTTTCAACATGTTTGTGTGCGTGCGCATAAAACAAATGATTGAAATTTTAATCTTTTAATTGTATGTGGAACTAGACATGACTCTTTATTGTGTTATTGGAAGAGTTAAAATATTATTCTCTCAATTGATGGCAATTTGCCCTCAAAAAAATTTTCAACACTTCACATGGGTAACGCTAAGTGCACATATGAATCTCTATAGGACTCCAAATTTAAATTTTTTTTTATAGACATGTTTCTATGATCATAAAGGATTTTTGAAAGTAGACAGCCAAAGAAAGGAAAAGCACTTCCAAAAAAGCTGAAAGTTTTTAGCACCTTTCAACAATTTTCAATACTTTTCAGCACTTGACATGAGTAACTTTAGATGCACATATCTATCTCTACATAACTCCAAATTGAAAAAAAATTGAGAGACATGTTTCTATGGTCATATAATACTTTTTAAAATAGAAAAATCAAAAAACATTGTTAAAATCATGGTATTATACACTCATATATGATATTTCCAATTTTGGTGATTTTTATCAGCACTTGAAAAGATAACTTTGAATGCACGTATCTATTTCTATAGATCTCCAAATTCAATTTTTTTTGGATAGGCATGTTTCTATAATCACATAGAATTTTTAAGAGTAGACAAGCTAAAAATTAAATGTAAAATTCACAACAATGTAGTCCCATATATGAAAATATCGAAGTTTCATCAATACCCTCACATGTTTGGCACATCATATCTTACATATAAGTTGCTCAAAATGAAGGTTTCAAAATTTTTACGATAAATGTATATATGAAGAACACACGTGTGAAAGGATTTGATGTGATTCATTATAGTTTATGAGATATGATTTTTTGAATAAGTGCTTGAAAGGCACACTTTTGTGTGCATTTTGTGACGACTCTAGTGTTAAAGCCAGCCACTAATGAATTTTGTCATGAATGTTCAGACTTTGCCCCGTTTTTTCGAGCAACCATTGAAAAGAGTCCAAATGACATGGTGACAAAAGTCCAAGTAATAATATATACAAGTGATCAGGCATAGAAAATATACCATGCCATTAAGCCCCATCACTTCATTTCCAGCATGTTCCTTCACAAATCTATTCAAGAACAATCCATATTCTTGTACTCTGGAAAAGGTATCCTTCATTTGCAATGGTAAACTGAAGCTTCCAAAAAATTGAAGAGGGGCAATGTAGCCACCATAAACTAGTACAATCCTACGAGTATTTGAAGTATGCCAAATTTTGTTGTTACCATAAGTATGTAATACAAATATGACATTATTATTCATAAGAATTGATAGTAATATAAATACATAATTTCACACAAGTACCGTAGTGGTGGAGTGGCTTAGCATGGATGATTACTTATAGGTTAGAGATTCCATTCCTGTAATCTACATCTGAGAATTCGGTCTGTAGGCAGCTTCTTTCCTTAGTTGCTTGACCTTTCTTTTTGACCATATATACTATGAGTACACGTACGCCTATGGAACTGTGGCATGAGACCCAGGTACCCCCGCCTGTGCGCTGGAAACTTTAGCTAGGCACTGCATCTGTATCCTTGCTGCTCTGGACCCTTCTGTGACTAGGCCCTTCACCCAAGCTTTGTGAGCCTTGTCCTGCTGTCTGCAGAAAAAAAAAACTCCGTGCTGGTTTTTGTGGCTCAGTGGATGACCCATCAGGTCCATATGTCTCTCATAGCCTCTCTACCTAAGCATCTGAAATGGCACTACATCCCCCATCCATCTGGCCTGGTGAGCTCGCAGCAACAGGCCCTGACCCTGTGAACTCGAAACCGTAGTGGCAGCACCTCTATTCGCGAGCGGACATAGCCACATCCCACCGTACAAGGTCAACCTCTACCCACAGGCCCCTACCAACAAAACCACAAAAAAAAGCGAGCATGACATTCAAAACGTGACCTACTTGCCGAAAATGCCCAAAGAGACATTCCTAACATCCTTCTAAGCATTAAGAAACACAGCATAGCATCCCACAACACATCCATCCAATAAATACAGGCCATTCCACAAATTACGGCAAAAAACGACTAGGAAAAGTGAGCATAATGTCCAAACTTGACATACGTGCCATAAGGGCAAAAACCTACACTACTAGCAGTCTTCTAGGTATTAAGAAACATAGCCTAACATCTTACAGCACGTCAATCAGAACCCTATAGCTCACTTCATAAATTAGGAGAAAAAATGTCACAAAAAGCGAGCACCACATTTATAGCTCGACGTATGGGCTGTAAGCGCGAAAACCGACACTCCTGACATTCTTGTAGGCATTAGAAAAAACAATCTAGTATCTTCCGAGCCCTCAATCTGATACCTGGAACGTGTTCCGGTGCAACTCAGCACTATGAGTACACGGATGCCTATGCGTAAAAATGGTTGTAGGGCCCCGCATGCTGCATAGCCTCTGTATGTGGATGCTGGCAACTACGGAAAGTCGATTGAAGACAAATTCTCTTGGATGTTTTGGTGATTGAAACAAAATTGAACAATAATCTCTCATTAATCTTTTCTGCTAGCTACACTGTTGAATTTTAGACACTTTTTTGAAGTGCCAATGGCCTGCGAAGCCATATCTGATTGGCCCGAATTCCAGGAAAGGCAAAACTCCAACTTGCAAGTCTTTATGCTCAAATTGTGTCTATAATTGTACGAGGAGTAATCTGTGACAAGACTCTTCTGTACTACCAAGTCTTCAAAAGAGTCACGGAATTCATTAGGTTGGTTAAGTTGAAAGGTGGGGAGGACATAGTCCAACCAATTCCATGTATCTCAATATTCCTTACTCATATTGGGGGTGTGGTTACCATCTACACTCATGTCTCATGCTGAATAGATGATTATGACGTGTTATTATTGCAAGTGCAAGTCTGATCTATATAGGAAGTCCTGGCCCGAGGGATGTCCCTGATTTGAGAACTGGACCTACCACTGTTGGGCCCAGGTTCTTAACTCAAAGAAAGTCTATGGGCCAGGACTTTCCATGGCAAAGAAAATGTTTTCTATGTTTCCATTCCTGATTTTACCTTCAGAAATTTCCTTTTACTGCATAAAGTAAACTCGCAATATACCAAAGGCATTATGCCTGTAAAAGTCATGGGCTTTACAGGCGTAATGTCACTTGGCTCAACAAGAATGATTTCATGGATTTCAAAGCCCTCCAAAATACTCAACAAAATTTGAGTATCAGCCCCGTAACCCCCAGAATCACAAGTGTGGTAAAAAAGAGAGAAGTAAAAACAGGGCCCCAACCTAAAAGCCCAAAGAACCCCTATGCACAAGCCTGTTCCCCACAGCTCCAACACCCTGAAGGCACACCTTTACACTCCCCAGTCTCCAAAAAATCATCCATCCACTGTTAGCAAACTGTAAAAGCTCAAAAGGCCCCACAAATATAAAGCCCCACTCACTGAAAAATTCCACTTCCACAGTACATGAACATAGCAAGACAATCAGACAGTGAGACTCAAAATTGCATACACCGACCTTGCACACAGAAGAATCGTCAAAGTTTAAGCTTCTCAAATTTTTCCAAATAAGAAATTTATATTTGTAGGCTTCTCAAGTTTTACCTGCAAAAATTGAATGTTTTATGCCTTCCATATCAGTTCACACAGCAATGGCAAATGATCAGATGGTATTGTCGAAGAAGGGAGGCCGGTGTCTCCAATTTTCAATACATCAGGTAGCTGCCAGCGCCGGTATGGTACCATGGCATCTTGCTTTGACAACCAAATGTAATCTATTGTTCTTTGGTCTACACCGGTTGACCTGCATCAACAAAGTATATTTTAATATGCATCAAAGCAAAGCAGCAAAACGAGGCAAGCAGCTGGCAGGTAATATGGTATTTTATGTACAGTCCAATCGAAATTTGTACCACCTGAACTTCCAGGTTGTGAATTGAGGTTCAAAGTCTTCGCCTCCATCAGACACATCTTCGCATAGTGATTGAATTAACGAATTTTCCAGCCCATGAGAAGTATTACAGTTGCAGGTCAATGCATATATACTTTGAAACTGCAAACTGTGCTCACGAAAGAGCTTGCAGACTTCAGAGTTAGGTAACGTGTTCAAGTCCCCGCAGATAATGATAGGAAATTCATTACTACCAGCAACAATTGAGAGCCTCTGCATTGATGAACCATATAGTTTGCTTGACAGTGACATACCCAGTCATACAAGAGCAAAAAATTACAGCTTTGTAATACCAAAGAACTATTTGCAAGTACAAATCTGAATTCAAGATAAAATGTTCTGTTGGGGGGGAAGGGTCCAGTCTAAGGCCCTTCCATCATGTACATCCAATTTCCAAGAGCGGTAGCAAGAAGTGAGAAGATCCACACAGCCAAAGCACCGCAAAATTTAGTCCTTCTACATGAACTCTAAGAGATTGGAGTCCTCCACCGAAAGGTCCACCAAATCGGACAAACCTTCCAGATTTTTTGTGTTTGGGACAACCTCACCCAGCACAATATCAGGGCATCATTTTGATCAACCTTCTGTCCAGAAAGTTTGTTCTGATTCAGTGGACCTTTCAGTAGAAGACTCCTCCAATTTGGCACATGTCACAATACAGAAACTTCAGCCTTAATTTCACAGCTTGAAAGCTGTCCATGGCCCTTCTGACTTGTTAAGCCATTTGTCTCACGCAGTACCAAACGATTTAGGCTACCCCCTTAGGCACCTGGCGAAAAGGCCTTAAACAACCTCCCCCCCTCCTCCCCACTTTCATTTTACAATAACATAACTATCAACAACTACTAGCGGCTGTTCATAACAAGGCCAATGAAGAATAATAAGCATCGCAAAAGTTTTGGATAGAGGAGTAGCTTTGAGCTGAATAGATTTGACATTTAACTTTTTGAAAAAAAAATTGAACAAACAACCACCTGCCTTCAAAAGCTGCTCTGCTTGCATCAACCGAAGAGTTTCATTTTGATGACCTGTAGAGGCCTGCATGCGAGAAAACTTAAGGGTCTGGGACACATCATGTAAAGACACTGTGATTTAGGTTATTGGCCCTGAGAGAGCAATCCTAGATCATGCTAACCACAGAATAAGTGGCACCGTATAATGGAACCTTGAAATGGGTTGTAGCAATGATCACATCCTTTTTCGCTTCAGAGTCCTCGAAGTGACAGATTATTGCTCCCTGTTTATGTGAGGCCAGAAAGAAGAGAAAACAATAATGCTTTCAAAACAGATAGGTGCAATTATGCATCTGGAATAGATGGAATTTCATCTTTCATACAAATCAACTAGTAGCTCTGCCATGCATACCTGATTATGTGACACTCCATTTGGAAATTCATAGAGGAATACTTCCTTCACTGTTAACAAAGCAAAGAAGAATTACTATCTTAACTATTTTTCATATGAGACCTATGACATGTCAAAAACAGAGAACTGACAAAAAGCCATGAGCTCTGGCAGAGTAAATTGAGAAAAGCTGTAAAGACTGATTAAAGATAAATCAGGTAAGACATAAAGAACAATAATGTCCTATAACAACATGCATTAGAACCTCTTTTATAATGATCAAATCAAAAACTTAGCATGCACTTCCATGTTCAGAATCCAGTTCGGCTTTCCTGCTACTAGCATCAACACCTTTTCTGCACTTCCAGTCCTGCTCCTGCCTACTGACACCAGTCTCCCACCATTCTGCCTTCAACATGCCACCTCTCTTCTGGACCCTCCCAAACTTCCAATTGGGCACCCTTCACTGGGGGTTATTGTTTTAAGTGTATTTAATTTATGCTCCTTATGTTTCAATTTGCACTCTTGAGGCATGACTAAAATCTGTGCGACCATGACATCTATGTTTGTACTCTGTAGCATTGGCATCAGGTGGTGCTTTCTAGTATTTTGCGTAATGGCGTAAGAGAGCAGCTTGGCATATTATGCATTTGTTTTGGCATTGAGAGAGTGTATCATGGTGAGATCTTTTGCATTTGTAGTTTCGAATATCAATAGAGTTTTCCTTGTACATTCAGTTATACTTTGTACTACATTGTTGTACTCTATGTATCATCCTGTTATTGTGCTGCATGACACAATTTTATGATCAGCGTTGCATATGTTCGTCTTCATTTTTATACATGGTACTCAAAGTTATCATCTTCCATATGAACCTGTGCGTAGTTGTTGCCACCATACCTAGAGAAAGGTAAGATTTTCAGCAATTCTACTAACCTAGATAACAGCAGTACCCAAGATTTTTACAAGTGATGACTTGGAATTTACAGACTGCATTACATGTCTGCAGAGCTTGTGAGGAGCACTGCAGAACTAGAGATTGGTCACTGAAAGTAGTTGCATCTATTCTATTTTTCTCGAAACCATAGGGTGAAGAAAACCCCAAGGTGTCAGTTGAAGAAACTGGTGAAACTTTTGGTGATAGCCACAACAGTTGCATCAAAGATCTTCCTCAGCCATAACAGTCCCCACAATTTGGCGTCTAAATATTTCCAATTGTGAGATAAATTCCTTAAGTTCAGAATCTTAGGTGCCACATAAACTCCATCTCTTCAAATATTCAGTAGCACTTTGTTGCAAGTAACATAAATCAAGATGGCTAGTGGTGGCGAGATTGTGTTGCCAGAAAATGCTAAGCTTCATAGCCCTTATTGCATTATATGGAATTCTAAGATACAAAATATCTGGACGAACAAGGTTTGCCGCACTACTATGGTGATACCTATGAATGAGTAGGCCAGGGACTATGATAGTAGAGTGCAGCAGGCTTTTTAATGTATCAAGACGTTGCTTGAAAATTAATTCATTCCTCACATTAGAAAGGCCAAGGCACGTAAATATGCATGAGACACAACAAAAGCAATGCTCAGAACTGCTAACATTTGTAGGTTTTATAATCAAGAAATAAGCTGCACAACGTTAGTATGGAGGCTAGAGAATCTATAACTGATTATTTGACAAGAGTTAAGAATCTCTGAGATGATCAGCGTCTTCAAATTGAGAAGAATCATCTTATCAGACAGTTCAGAATCGGGCCTGCCTAGAAAGAATAGGAGATTTGGATTCAGGGTTTGAGAAAATTGACCTCTGGTTAGAGAGAGACTAAAAACTATGATTGTTGTTGACTTATCTATGATCAATTTTTTATGATTAATACAGATGTTTAATTTGACTTTTGGATTAAATGAGTAGCGATTTTTTATGAATAGTGGCAGCCACCCATGACCTTATAGAAAGAGCGTAAGGCGTAGATGAAGCCAAAATGATACAGGCGATCAATTTTCTCCAACAATAGATCATCAACAAAAGTACTTGCAGGTGGAGCAAGAGTTACACACAATGAGTCTATCACGACAACCTTTGCTCCACCTTATTTTTAACTCAACAATTTCAGTGTTTGAAAGCACTATTTATTAAAGATCGAAGCATGCATCATTCATTCAATCCACACAACAAAGAAGGGAGAGAAAATACTTGCATTAGAGAACTTAGTTACAAGCTAAGATTCACTAGCTATGCTAGAAAGCAGGACTTAAGCTAGAAAGCAGGAAGAGAATGCTTAAGAAGGCTAAAAGAGGAGCAATCATCATAAACTGAATAAAGGAATACAATGATGCCCTACTTATACCCTCTCCCTGAATCAAATGGAGGATTCAAGAAAGGGAGGGAAAAGGATTTGGAGGGAAAATAGTGCGCCCTCCCAATAGGAGGACCCCCACTCCAAATCAATGTGACCAAGTGCTAAAAATATAACCAAATAGGGCCCAAGGCCAGTATATGAATAAAAAGGGCCCTTAGGCCTGCTTATGCATAATAACAATAAAAGAATGGACGCGGCGAATGTAATGAGCCAAGTCCATAACTCTCCCCTGCAGAAAAACAAAGCCCTCCACCGGCTAGCAAGCATAATGACTATCTAAAATAATAATGTAGGCATGCTAAATACTGAAAAATCACGAACTAATGGAAATACTGATGGAGAGGACATAAGTCGTCACAACAGATACCCCAAAAGTATCATAATTGTGTAAAGCAAGTACTAAGCAAATACTACAATAAAGAATAGTCATAGCTAGCCGAATCAGAGGGAACATCTACAATGATATCTGTAGTAGAGGAAAGAACTAAAGCCATGAGGGCTTGAGCCTGATCTGCCTATTATGGTGTATGATAAAACACATCAATAGGCTCCCATGTGGCCTCCTCAACAGGACGACCATCCCACTAAATCAAAAACTGAATCTGCCGGCAGTGTCGACTATGGTGAAGGCGAACCTGGTGAATAGCAGCTGGTAAGAAAGGGAACAACTTAGGATCAACATCATGGTGACGAAGGGAACATCTCGGCTGCGTCATCAGAAACCAAGCAATATGGAGCAGCCAGGAATGCCAAGGAACCAGAAGAAGATCAAGCAGCAACTAGGAATGCCAAGGTATCCGTAATGCCCAAGCTAGTAGAGGATCAGCCCAAAAGATAGGGACATCATCCACGTGTATCTGGGAATGAGTATCAAAGCACATATGAGCAACACTGAAGTATATGGCAACAACATCCCCAAAAACTATCCAAGAGAGGAGAAGGAACTCTCTCAAGGTACCCTGATGGTCTCGAAACACCAGAACAAAGTGGCAACTCAGCATCGGAGACCAAGCGATATGGAGCAACCCGAAATGACAGGGAACCTGAAGATCACCCGGACAAACAGTAGCTGGAACGGAGGCAATAACCCAAGCCATCAGGATATGCCAAGCCTGACAATGAGCAACAATCCAAGGAACACATAGAGAGCCACATGCATAATCATAGAGATATCGGCACCATAGGCGATCAGTAATATGGAAAAACCAGCACCAATCAACAGATCCAAATGAAAACCAAGCTATAAATAATAACCAGGAATGCCATATAGCCATAGCATCGGCATGGACTGCAAGAAACCTATATGTAGAAACACAAAGAGACTGAAGGATCCTCGTATACTCATCTAGAAAGATCCCAGCATATAAATACCCAAGATAAGTAATAGTGACCATCTGGCATCATGAGGCAAATCACAGACCTCAAGCAGAGATCCATGGAATAAAGGGAAAGAAGATACAACCTGATCAGCAATAGCGAGGGAACCAGCAAACATGGACCTGTGAAGAACCCCATAGAAATCAGCAGGAACATCGGCCATAACGGACTCAAGATATAGAGATATAGAGACCAATGGAGAAGATACTGCACCAACCACCGAACCAGGAGGGCTATCTGAGGTAGGCGCAAAAGCAATAGTAGAAATACCACCAAGGTATACGGCCTCAATATCAATGAAACCAGGAATGACCACCGAATACGATATCTGTGAATCAAGGCATATAGGCGCAAGGCACGTAGCAACAACCTGTAAATCTGGAGCATCATCAACCTGAGTAAGAGGACCCACGGTCGGTGAAAGTGAAGCAGCAACTAATGTACTCTGAATGGAAAGAAGACCTGCATCATGAGCCTTTGGCAGGCTACGCATAAACTGCTTTCTGGTAACCAACTGATAGTCACTCTGGGAATCAATACCAGAAAGTAAATGATGCCGACCAACATGTGTAAAAGACAGTGTCTGCTAAGAAAGATCCACAGCAACAGTACCAAGTGACAAAAACCAATCTGCACCAAAATAAATGTCATAGCGCTCTAGAGGAATAATATAGAAATCTGCCTATCTAGAGAAGTCACCAATGCTATAGTCCAAGCCCTAAAACATCTGAGAACTGGAAAAAGAATGGGAACGAACACGTAACCGAATAGAACGAGGACCAGGACGCCCACCATCCCAAGTAGCATAAGCAAGTTGTGCATGGCAAGCGGCGGAAGCAGGATCATCAGGAAGCGGGTCAGCCGGCTCATCAACAGAATGTGGATCAGGAGTATTAAGAATATGGATATAAACATCAAAATCATCAGGAGTAAGAGCTTCATGGTAAAAAACAGCGGTAGGAGGACCAGGAGGAACGGTAGTAGAAGAAGCCAAAGTAAGAGAAGCAGTGGAATGAGAGCAAGAAAAACGAGAAGAAGTGGATAACTCAGGATACTTATGCTGCAAGGTAGTAGCCAAGGAGATAGCATCTGAGAGAGTAAGAGGCCGAAAAGATGAGACATCATATCGTAAGGTGTCTCTAAGACCGGCAATAAAATGTGAAATAAACTCTGTAGGATGAAGATCAGTAAAAAGGTAGGAAAGCTCAATAAACTGATCAATATAAGCAGTCAAATCACTAGTATGGCGAAGGCTACAAAGCATATCACGTTGGCGAACCAACCATTGTGGGTCAATCATAGCCATATGAAGATCATGACAAAAAGTAGGCCATATATGTAACCCCTCACGAGTAGGCTCAGAGCGATAAACACGCCACCAAGTCTGAGCTCTACCATCTAAATGTAATGCGGCCAACTGCACTTTCTAGGTTTCAGTCTTGGGATATATAAGAAAATAGGTCTCTAATTTAGAGAACCAATTTTCCAAGATATTCCCGTCAGACGAACCAGAATAAGTAGTAAGCTGGATGCGATCACGAAAATCACGAGCAAAATGGGGCTCAGGATTACCTAAAAAAGTAGGAGAAGGAAATCCTGGTGGTGCGGAGGGAAATCCAGGTGGTGGTACAGAAGACCCGAAAGGAGACCCATAAGGACTAGCACTATATGAAGGGAGACCAAACGTACTACCAAAAGCACCTCCTGAAAATGGAGATCGAGCAGGAGCAGGTGTACTCAAAATAGGAAATAAAGGTGCTTTACCAAGACGATGAAGAATGGCTGGGGTGGTGGTCGTGGTAGGATAGTCTCAAGGCTAGAAAGAATACGATCAATACGACTCTCAAGATGATCCATGCGGGAATCAATATGTGTAAAACGATCATCTAAAGAGCTCTGCGGAGGGTCTTCTGATGAAGATAGGGACTAAGGAAGAGACAAAAACCTGAGGAAGAGGACGTTTGTCGTCACCCCAACTTACTCTAACTTCCGAAATCACCAAAAATGGCACGTAAACAGTCAATCAAGATGGATAATAATCAGAAAAGGAGGGGCCAAGAAAGTAGAAGGTTTCTAACAAAATGGAAAAATGGACAGAGGAGGGTGTGAGGCAACAAATATGAACATGAAGAGGGGGCTAGAAAGAGCAGTATGTGAGCAGAAAAGACAGCAAGTAGGTGCAAAAAGGAAGTGCAAAAAGGGCACAAGCAATACCTGGGTGGGTGCTGATCAGTCATTCACTCGGTAGTGCCAACATAGAGAGGTAAAAGCTGAAGATAATAGGGCACTGGGCAGCAACTACCAAGATCCACAATATGCTGAAGAATAGGCTGAAAAAAGGTGCTGAAGTAAGGTGTCGAACAGCCTCCAATCAATAGCCGAAACGGACAGCAAGCCGGTGAAAAGAACCGCTGAAAATGAGACAGTAGTAGGGCGCTGGATAGCCTCCAGTCTATCAAAAATGGATAGGTGACGAAAAGTGTCGAAAATGATGAGGTAGTAGGGTGCTGGGCAATAGCTACCAAATCTGCAAAAACAATGAAAATCTGCCGAAAAAATCGACGAAAGTGATGGGTTACCGCCGAAAATGAGATGGTAGTAGGGCGTTGGACAGCCTCCAATCAATATAAAAAATGGACAGCAAATCGGTGACGAAAAGTGTCGAAAATGATGAGGTAGTAGGGCGCTGGGCAATAGCTACCAAATTTGCAAAAACAATGATAATCTGCCAAAAAAATCGACGAAAGTGATGGGTTAGCAGGGCGTTGGACAGCCTCCACCAAAACTGCAAAAAATGATGAAGAAATCGTCGAAAGTGATGGGCAGTAGGGTGCTGGACAGCCACCACCAATCTGCAAAAATGATGGAGAAAAATCGATGAAAGTGATGGGTGGTAGGGCGTTGGACAGCCTCCACCAATCTGCAGGAAGGTTGACGGAGAAAAATCGATGACAGTGATGGGTGGTAGGGCGCTGGACAGCCTCCACCAATCTTCAGGAAAGTGCTCTCATACCAAGTTACAATCTAAGATTCACTAGCTATGCAAGAAAGCAGGACTTAAGCTACAAAGCAGGAAGAGAGGAAGAGAATGCTTAAGGAGGCTAAAAGAGTAGCAATCATCATAAACTGAATAAAGGAATACAATGATGCCTAATTATACCCTCTCCCAAAATCAAATGGAAGATTCAAAAAAGGGAGGGAAAAGGATTTGGAGGGAAAATAGTGCGCCCTCCCAATAGGAGGACCCCCACTCCAAATCAATGTGACCAAGTCCAAAAAATATAACCAAATAGGGCCCACGGCCAGTATATGCCTGCTTATGCATAATAACAATAAAAGAATGGACGCGGCGAATGTAATGAGCCAAGTCCATAACTAACTTGCACAATGATACAATGAGGAAATGTGAAGTGAGAGAGGAGAATCTTTGAGTGTTGTAAACAAATCTTTGAGTGTTGTAAACAACTACTTTTCTGGTACTAAAGTCCTTTTACATATAGATGGATCAGTCCAATATTAATTCATTAATAATTGTAGCGATTGGCTTCTTCTAGTCATTTATTATATTGTAGAAACGTTCATTACACTACAAGTACAATAAACGACTAACATAGAATTTAGAATGTAACTAACGTAATTGTTACACTATAGCATATGCACATTTTGATGTGGCACATTGTCAACAAGTGTTGTATAATCCTAATGTTATCTATCATGGATGTGAAGGTCATACTTTCAACATTCCCTCATTAGTGAACATCCATGGCCAACAACAAAGCAACTTGTCAACAACAGGATATCCAAGAGCCATGCAAATGATAAAGTATTCTCTTGCATCTACAAAGTCTACAACAAGTAGAGACATCGCCTTTCTATATGCAAAAATTCATCTTCTAGGATACTAGTACCAGGAATGAGAAACCTCTAACAATCTATTTTACCCTAGGCATTGAGAAAGAAAATCCTCCAACAATCTTTTTAACCCTATCATTATACAAGTGCTCAAAAATTTCAGCAAAGAGACTTCCACTTCACATTACCCTTAGCCTCCTTCAAATAGTATGTGCCTTGGAAAAACTTTGAATCTAACATATCATTCACAATACAAATTGACCTGTTGCATCATTGAAAACTTATTCCATTCACATATTTTGTTCTATTCTTGGTAAAGCTATCCCACCAGTTCAGTGGACTAACAATATGAACAGAAGTTTTTAAATTTTTAAATATTGTGGTAGTCCTTTTATCAAGATGGTATAATGCTTCCTTTTGAGAGCAAAAAGTTGGATCTTGCTCATACCAGCTACTCCACTTAGAAAAGCAACCCTTGCAATCATAGTTTCCACGAACTGTGGTTTAGATGCCTAGTTGCCAATTCGAAACGACGAATTGTACATGGCCCATTCGAACTGCAAAAAAAAAGGCGTGATTCATCATTCATACTCAGTTTTGACAATTTTTCATGATTTGTGTTTCAACTATTGATATTTATATTTGAAGTTTTATCATTTATGGTCCACTAATGATTATGAGCTCGACTTTGGCATTTTCCTTTTTGAGAGAAGGGGGGGGGGGGTTGTAGATACCAGTATCTATTACAATCATTCACAAATGTTCAATTGCATAAGGTTTTGCATGCTACCAGACTACCACTCTCGACTCTCAAATTTCAATGCACATGTCATGAACACAATTTTCAATAGGCTACTGCATATAAAGAGCTATAAGAAACCCCCCCAAAAAAAAGGTTCGAAACAATTTTCAGTTTGTGCCAGCTAGGACCAATTCCAATTGGTTCAAATCCAAAGAATCAGCCTAATTCATATAGTTGATTCCAATAGTCCAAGAAACTATATTTGCAATCATTGTTGTCTTGAAAAAAAAGATTTATGGGAAGAATTGCAAACCAAGAATGAGTCTCGATCTCGTAATAAGATCATGTTCTTGGAAGACCAATTAACTTACCTACAGTGGTACGACAAAGACCTGAACACATTCGTGCGAAAGATAAAAGACTTGTTTATTTCCTTGCAAAATTCTCGCGCAGAAAATACAATTTCAAAGGAAAAACAGCTTAGTTATTTTCTTCGAGCCCTACCCAGGTCATTCCACACAACTCGAACCTTATTGGCGAAAGATGTGACAATGACACTTCAAAAGGCAATAGACGGAGTTAAAGAGGAAGTAGAAGCTCGTGAAAGCTATGACGACAATGATGATTCCGAAAATGCTCTATTTACTCAGAAGAATAAATCTTCTAAGAAGTCTAAGTTTAAGAGGGAGTCGTCTGAAAAGAATGAGTCTAAGACAAATGATCAACAATCTGGAAAACAACAGCAACAGATGCAGAAGATCAGGTCACACAGAAGATAAGTGTTGGTTAAATCCAAAGATTGAATGCATTCATTGTCATAAACGGGATCATGCAGCAGTAGACTGTTATCAGAATCCCAGAAACAAAAAGGAGCAGAATCGAAGCGAACCTTCAGATTCAAACTATGTCGAAGACAAAGCAGAATGCTCCAGAGCAGCAGAAGACAGGGCAACAAGGAACTCAGCAGCTTATGTTAGTGCTGATCTATGTTGTTCTGATAACCTAGTTGCTAAAGGCAACAGAGAAGGAAATTTGTATCACTTGAACATTCGAACAAGAATCGAACAAGCCAATCAAACTCAGGAATCAACAAATATTCTGTGGCACAAGAAGCTATCTCACATGAACATGGAAGCCTTGTACCAAGCCAACAAAAGTCAGAGAATTGAAGGAGTCGAAATCAAAAGTAAAGATATTCGAACTACCTGCGAATCCTGTCTTAAAGGCAAGATGACTAGAACACCTTTCAGTAAAGATGTTCATAAAGCAACTAAGGTACTTAAAATTGTGCATTCAGATATTTGTGGACCATTCGAAGTATTGTCGTTGGGTGATGCAAAGTACTTCATTACGTTTATTGATGACTTCAGCAAGTTCGTTGTGGTATACTTTATTCATACTAAATCTGAAGCTTTCGAGAAATTTGTTGAGTATACGAATTGGGCTGAGAAGCAGACAGGCAATAAGCTGAAGCAGATTCACACAGATCGTGGAGGTGAGTACATTTTTAACGAATTCAAGGCTTACTGTACTGATCGAGGTATTATGCACACGAAGACTGCATCTTACACACCTCAACACAATGGAATAGCTGAACGAAAGAATCGTACACTGATGGAAGCTGCTAGGTGTATGATGGCTCATGCGAAAGCACCAAAATAGTTGTGGGCAGAAGTAGTGGCTACATCAAATTATCTTCAGAATCGTATTCTGAAATCTCGAATACCGGATAAAACTCCTCATGAGATATGGTGGAAGTCGAAGCCAAATCTTGAACATGTTCGGACATTTGGATGCGCAGTGTATATACACATACCAGATAAGCTGAGAAAGAAACTCGATGAAAAGAACAAGGTTTTCTGGTAGGATTCGAGTTACATTCGTCATATTATCGTGTCTATGTACCCGAAACTGGCAAGATAAAAGTTGTTCGAGATGTTAAATTTGATGAGTCGAAATACATAGCAGACAGTGATCTAGTCGGCTATGAAATTCTCAAAAACTATTATGAGCTACCAACGACGACAGAAGTAAAACAAGCAGAAGATGAAAGAGAATTACCAGATTCAGAGGGAGGTCAAGATCGAGTACCTGACAAACTCGAATCGCCAGCTCGAATTCCAACAGAAAAACTCAAATCAGAATCGAACTCGAAACCTGCAGAATCGAACTCGAAACCACCTATGAGAAGATCTGACAGACAACGTAAACCACCAAAAAGGTATGGTCAAGATGTTTTTAATACAGCCATCGAATTTTGTGGTTTCTCTGACGAACCTCAAACATTCGAGGAAGTTGTTGGTGGACCAAATAAAGATCGGGATTCAAGCAATGGAGGACGAAATGTCATCCATGTATAAGAACAATGTATGGACACTTGCACCTATTCCTGATGGAAGGAAACCAGTCAAATGCACGTGGATCTACAAGATCAAAATAGGTCCTGATGGAGAAAACATCAGATACAAAGAAAGGTTAGTTGCTAAAGGATTTTCACAGAAGTATGGAATCGACTACACTGATACTTTCTCACCGGCAGTCAAACATACATCAATTCGCTTGTTATTCACGTATGCAGTGGCTCGTGATCTGAAAATCCATATTGTGGATGAGAAAACTGCTTTCTTGCACGCAGAATTGGAAGAAGATTTATTCATGGACCAACCACTTGGTTTTGTAAGCCAAGAATATCCTGAATACGGATGTCACATGAATAAAAGCATTTATGGTCTGAAACAAGCAGCCAGACAATGGTATAGAGAGAAGGACGAAGCACTACGTTCCTTAGGCTTCACACCTCTTTTT
Source organism: Diphasiastrum complanatum (assembly GCA_029204225.1). Lineage (NCBI taxonomy): Eukaryota > Viridiplantae > Streptophyta > Lycopodiopsida > Lycopodiales > Lycopodiaceae > Diphasiastrum > Diphasiastrum complanatum. Next base: position 78,140,556 of record CM055095.1, on the reverse strand, counting down.
TCTGAGTCAAATGTCTATATCAAGCATGTCCAAAATGAAATAATCATTCTAGTTGTCTATGTTGATGACACACTTATCTTCTCAAGAAGAGATAAGTTAATTTCAGATGTCAAAAGAGACATTTCTGAAATATTTGAGATCGCTGACCTAGGAGAAGCTAAAATCTATCTAGGCTTGCAGATCGTGAGAGACTTTGAAGGTGGTAAGTTGTATCTTCACTTAGATATCTATTGTTAAAGAATTAAAAGGCCAAAAGACCTATAAATAAAAGGCCAAAAGACCTGTCCTGTAGCAAAATATATACATGTGCACTACTCGTTGTAACTCACTCAATCAGAGACACAACAGCGAGATAAGACAACAAGAGATGTATACTGATTCAAACTTAAGAATTCGTTTTTGATCAATAGTTTCTGTTTGTCTAAAATTGTCTTAAGTTGTCTCTTAATTCCGCATATTATTTCTGCACACATATTCAATCAAAGCAAATACTGTTTTATTAGTAAATAGATCAGATACAGACTCGACTGAAGACACTGATATTAGTTTGATTTATTCAAACTTTCATCGTGTTCTCTGTGGAAGAATAATTACTATTTTTCCTACAACCTCTTATCACAACTTCAATAAAGGTGGTTTTATATTTCTATCTTGTTCTCTCGTGTCATCTCTTGAATGTGTTGAATTTCATGATGATAAAATCTTCCAATGTGGGTATCAAGTATTTGTGTTAGGGTACTAAGTAGAATTTCCTCCATTGTTGCCCCTTTATGAGATTATGATCTATATCTTCTTTGGAATTCATTCTAAAATCAGATAGGTGGTGAAAGCATCCTCTCAGGATTTTTCTCGTCCCTCAGAGGCTCAAGATATTGTGCATTTACATTGGCTCTTGACAACAAACTTTGTAAGATTCTTTTGAACTCATACTTTCAAATATCGATAAAGTTTGACCTGTATTTATAGCCATCAATTGTTCTTCTACAAATCATCTCGCTATTGTGCTATACCAATGTAAGGTCATTGCGAAATACTTTCATCTTCATTTCCTATAGTAACCCTAGCCATCATCCTTCACCTACAACCTTAGTGTCCACAAACATTCTACATGGAATGCAAGGAAGCTAACTACAAATAATGACATTTTGTATCAAACCAATTCCAAACAAATATCCACATAAAATGCGACAAAATCCTTTGTGTGCACTATGTTTTAATGAGCTTGAAGAAGGCAACAACAAAAAAATTAGGATCACAAAGGTCAAAATCTCCTACTTAACGAGGATATGTGTTCATGTTAATAAGTCATTATCTAAACTATTCTTTGTTCTTTGCTTTGCAAATTCAACAGACGTCTCTCAAACTTCCAACCGTTTGTTACACATTTTAATACTGATGTCATGGCACAAGATATATATTCCTTGCAATCAAAGAAATGAGGCAAGTTACTTCTTATTAATTTTTTGTGAATATTATGAATTGGAATAGATAATTAACCACATCAATCTACAACAACAAATAGTCAACAATAGGTAGTGTTCAGATCATCAGATATTAGTAAGAGAGGCTGATAGCAATGTCATGAATCAAATCAGAGAAGCTGCAGCTTTGAAAGACTTTGTGAAGCACAAAGAGATACAACATACTAGTAGCTAAAAAACATCCTATTTTCAGAATGTGTACCATTTTACACTATGTTAAAAGGGCATACCTAGCAGCTGAAGCCTTGATTGTCGGAAAAATAGTGCACATCCATCCCTAGCACACCCGTATTTCTGCTCATTGTTGAACCAGCAAGCAAGATCCCACAAATAAGGCTCTTAAGCAATTTCTCAAGTGGTTTAGGGTTAGTGCAGCTATCCTATGCAACTAAGGCTGTCAAAATTTGGATGCATAAAGCCTAGAAATGGTGACAAAAACAAGAAAGCTGCCTTCCACAATGAAGGACTTACCAATGCTGGAGAAAAGGGTTTGCCATGAAATACTCCCGCATAACCATACTCCTCTAGGTGAGGAATGAAGAAGTCATCTGCAGTCAAGAATAAGTAGGCCCAGTCTGTGTCGGATACGACTATGACCTAAAATGCATCATAACAACAAAGAATTGCTCTAATAGCACCATATAGGAGATTTCAAGTGATTCAACGTAATTCACAAATCCAATCGTTTAACTATAGAACTTATTTTTGTGAGAATTTTCATTTTGAAATTTTGAGAAATAAATTAGGCTTTTCTCGAATCCTTTTGCAGTAGGCAGATTGAAACTCCAAAAATGGTCTGAAAAAATTTAAATGGTGATTCAAATCTGCTAGATTCAAACCGGCTTGTGACAGCCATAATCTTCTCAATCAGATTACCCAAATTGGTGCATCCACAGCAACACAATTAAAAACTCGCATGCTTTTATTCGCATCTGAAACATTTCTCATGAATGAAGAGGAACATAGAGCAAATGCAGACAGTTGTCCTACCAAAATGATTGACTTCTTGCAGGCAAATCACATGTGCTTCAGTTTTCCGGATTTCCTCGAGCAGAACTGGAGCTCGCGAGGCCCATTCCAGAATGTTAGAATCCACCTGCAATTTTGTCAATCTAAATGCACTCAATTTGATGCATACACGCAGAGCAAATTGCTGACTTCAAAAACACAAATGGGGATCCACTTTCTTACCTCTGCACCATCAGCATTCAATCTGCAAAGTAGAATTCATGTAATCTATTATGCATAAGGTTCTAGCGAGAGAGAGAGAGAGAGAGAGAGAGAGAGAGAGAGAGAGAGAGAGAGATAGAGAGAGAGAGTGACTTTGGCAAAATCTCCGTGTTGCGCAAGCCCATCGGCGAGCGTGTTCCATTGCAGCATCCTTAAGACGGAGGACATCTTATGCAAACTCCTCCTCCTCATGTACTCCTGCTCCTCCTCCTCCATTGATGATTGCCCTTCTCTCTCGTCTCTCGTCTCTCTCCCCTCTCCTTTATGTGTCAGCAGGATCGTAATCCTAAAATCAAATAATTAAATGTTTGTAGTAGTCTGGGTAGATTCTGGCTGCAAAGAAAATAGAACTGAAGGACATGTTCCTTGAATTTGAAAGCAGTAGCTTTGATTTACATGTTTATGGGGCCTGCTTTCCAGATTTGCTTATGGGACAAATCTAATGCCAGCATGTTATTTGTCAAACATTAATGGACTCCACCACTGCTTTGATTTACATGTTTATGTTGCCTGCTTTCAAGATTTGCTTATGGGACAAATCTAATGCCAACATTTTATTTGTCAAACATTAATGGACTCCACCTAACAACTGCTTAAGCCACATGCTAGGGTTTTTGAAAAAAAACGACACAATACTCTCACAAGCTTCATATCAACTTCTGACTTGTATTGAGGTGGAGGAAGATTGAAGCTTGAGCTAAATCACGCATGAACTATTGCTACTACAGTATAATATACCTTCGTATTTCAGATACATCTCTAATAAAAGATTGCACTACAACATTTTTTATTCTTTTCGAGGTAAATATTGAGGTTTTCTCAAAGACGAAAAAAAATAAACGATTTACATTAGTATTTCTCTTCTTATCTTCGTTAGAATTGTGACCTCATAATATACAGTGGCACATGTTCTTTGTCGCCATTGGGCATTTTTGGAGTAAAGGCACAAAAACTCGATTTATTTTGAGGTCCATACATATGGTTATTCCATATCCATATCTATGGTTATTCCAAGGTCCGTATTTGTGTTGCTCTAAGGTATATTATGATGTGCCACAAATTTTTAAAAAAAGGTAGAATGGAGCCATATACTGGCTCCTTTCAGTCCTAAAATGGAACTCCATTCAGTCCCATGAGTCTTTTCACCACTTTTGATGAAGTTCGCGAGCAAAAAACACTTTGATGCCGATTGAAATTTCTAAACATTAGAGTTAAATTTTGTGCAATTAAATTAAGTATGAGAGACTAAATGTTTAAATATTAATAGGTAAAAAAAAGTATTCCAAACTCAAAAATATTTAATAGTCTATACAAAATTATTATCATATGTGTATGTATCAAAAATAAAAAATATAACTAAATCTAGTTTATGAAGAGAGAGAAAAATGTGGTGAGAGTGAGAGACTGCAAGAATGTAATAAAGTTCAAATTTGTTCCAACACCTTATTTTAAAACCACGCCAATAGAGCCTAACTCTTTGCCTCTCCAATAACTCCAAGAGGAATTGTCTATTGGATATGCATACTCATACTCATCTTAGGTGGGAGACCATCTTACTACCGATTTTTGAATAAACCAATAAAATTGTGATTAGAATTTTGATAAATAGATACATAAATTGAATAATGTAAAACTATTAAACCAAAAAATTGAATGCCATTAAAGTCAAATTGAGCTTATAAGCAAATGACTTACAAAATAGATACGAAAGTTATGAAATCGGCATCAAGCAATCTCTGAAGTTCTTTCTTTATCAGGTCCGCCACATTAGGATTATAGCGATAGAACTTTGTAACCTTTGGAACTACATCATTTACTAAAGGTATGGTATGTTCAATCACTGATGTCGGAATACCCTTCAAATCTTGATAAGTCCATGCAAAGCAATCTTGATACTTAATAAGTAACAATCGGAGTGCTTGATATTGTTCAGGAGTAAGTTGTGATCCAACTTGTACTATATTTTCTGGTTCTCCTGGTTCGGCAAGATTTATTGGCTGCGTCCTTGCTGGGCCATCGTAAACCTCTTTAGATTCCGGCATATGTTCTTTTGGTTCATGATGTGCTTTAGGTATGCTTTGGTCTTCTCATCAAATTGCAATTGCAACTTTTCCATTTGTTTCTGCTGGTTCTTCCCAAGTTTCTCGAACTCATTGAGCATCATTTCTGTAGTAGCATTGGCATTCGTTGATGCAATAGTGGTCGATGTCGTAGTAGTCTGCCTTGCTGTATAAGGCAACATACTGATATTTGGCTCCTCATCTGAATCTTCATCCTCCTGCCGAATTGGATCATCCATAGCATTTTGCAAGAATGCATACTCATTATGGCGTTTCAACTCACGTCTGATCTGTTTAGGTAGACCTGACAAAAACCACATAATCATAGCATTTTTGTTAATCAGCTCAGGTTTGCATTCAGATCTAAGACGTTTCACCAATTCAATGTAATCTCGAACCATTTCCCGCTTTCCCATTTTAATTTTACTTAAAAGTAGGAAAGGGTCTTCCATAAACTTTCGTGGTTTGAACCGTGTAATCAGGACTGCTTAACAACTTCCCAATCTGTACGTTCAGTTTCATCTTGATTATAGTACCAATCTTGTGCTGCACATGTTAAGGCCATAGGAAACAGCTTAAGTTTATCTTGAGGATAAACCTCACCATAGACTTCACAGGATTCAGCATAGATCTGAAGAAATCTAACTAGATCTGTTAATCCATTATATTTGGGTAGATCCAATCGGGGTGCTCTTCTAACAATAATTGGATTGACTTCATGTGGAGCGCCTCCAGGAGCAGCTCCAGGGGCAACCATCTTCACAAATTTAGATCAAATAGATAATGAAATTGGATCTGGATTTTTCAAAAAACTTTCTCAGATTAGATCTACTAGATCTATTTCATTTTTCAAGAATCTGATTATATATGATGAAAGACTTTTCAAAATTCGATCAATCGATACTTCTTAAAAATGATAAATCTCTCAGAATCCATATCAAGACATATCAGATTTGATCCAGGTTTTGACAGAGACTTGATCTGGAAAATCGAAAACTAAAAATAGGACTAGCGAAGGTTCACTAGGCGAAGGTTGTCTCGGCGAAGGTTCACTAGGCGAATTTCTTGGAGAAGGTTCATCAGTGCTATTTTGAAGAAAAAATTCTATGAATACTTTTCTGACAATTTCTAGTAAAATAACCTTCGCCGACCTCTCAGGTGCAAGAACTAACACAGATACAACTATGGAAAATTGGGCGAAGGTTTCTGACACAAGAAATTATAGTTTTTGTAGTCGGGCGAGGGTAAAATTCAAGAATTTCTATGATTTGATCAAGAAGAATCTTCGCCGAACTCAAAAATAGTATTTTGCTATAAATAAAATGTTCTGGAATCTCGACGAAGGTTCTGGCAAAGGTTCAAGAGTGATACTAGTATTTTTGCAAAAAAGTGACTTTTTGGCAAAAATATGACAATATGTCCTCTGAAAACCTTTCTATGTTTGGTATTATTTTTCGCCGACCTGGTAGTAGATAGATCTGAATCACGCCTAAGCACAGTGAATCGGGCGAAGGTTCTTTTTTTATATTTTTAGGGTTTTGACAATTTCTTAATGTTTTTTGAAGATTTTTCTGATGTTTATGAAAATCTGCTAGGAATTAATCTTTGCCCTTCAAACTGAAGGTTTTGTAAACAAAACCAAAGGTGTCTGCAACTCGGCAAAGGTTTCCTAAAAGAGGATAGAAAGTTATCAGCTCTGATAACGCTTTTTGTCTCTTTTTTGACCAAATCTGACAGATTTGATCGATTTTTATTATTTTCTCTGATATCTCAGATTCAGATGGATCTTAAGATTGGTGATCTGAATAGCTTTCCCTGTTTATTAATCAGATTAGATTTTAAACAAGCCAATCCACTCAAATCAAGCAAAATCAATCCTAAACTAACTCTAAAATGCAGATCTAACACTATTCATGCCACGACAAGATGCCTAATGCAAGCTAACCATCCAACAATCATGCTGCAAACTAAAAAATTGGCGTAGCTCCCCGGCAACAGTGCCAAAATTGGAGTGGGTTTCTTTCCTTGCCTAACCTGAATCCAAGATCTAGTCAATCTAGCATCAAAGAGATGGAGTTAGTTGTCACGCATAGGTTCGTTCCCATGAGAGCGATAGTGTAGTTCAGATCTCAACATGAATGGAGGATTCACATCTATCTCTACATCCATTAACCCTACTCTTTAACACTACACATCCACAACAGAGATAGCTTACTCTTTCTCTCTCATAAAAAGTATAATAACATACAATCCCAATAACACTCAGATCCAACAATTAGCAAAATCCAAATAAGCATGAGAGATGGAGGAAAAAAGATAGAGAGCAAGGACATTCATCAATCCATTTCTGAAGAGAACCAATCTGCTTTATTGAAATGAGAAAATGAACATGAGGAGCAACTCGAATTGGTCCCTTCTTATAGTAGAGAGGACGACCCTGGCCTCTAAATCCTATTGATCCAATCTTGCCTCTCTTTTTATCTAAACTTCAAAAAGTGTGGGAACCATCAAAATTGGAGGAAAACCCAACTTTATTCACTAACTTGACGTCTAGGCCCTACGACATTAAAAGTCCCGCAAAAAGGCCTAAAGTCCTTTTATTAACTTTTACTAATCAATCAAATAAATCTGTGATCATCGGGTTGGACTTACACACTGAGGGTGCCAAATTCCTCTCACTTATTAACTAGGGTTAGGGTTGCCTTGAGATCCGCAAACCCCCCAACAGGATCCTGATTACAGAGCTCGTCTTGCACACAGACGGACTTGTTGTCTGTATTTTTTCTTGATTGCTTACTAACATCAGACTACTTCATTACACTGTATGTGTATTCTGTTGACCTATATGTCAAGTATCATCCAGTAAGTATGGTCGCTCTATGTAAATCTGAAATCAGAGTGATTAAGCATCTACAACTAATCAGGGAATTACAAGAGTGGTAGATTAGCCACGACCTAAAATGTATTTGCTGACATCATACCATCAGATCATATATCTATACTTCTGGGTACTTGCATGATCTTGCTGGTACTCTTTGGAACGTGCAGGCAGGAGAAGGTTCTGTTTCCGTCGTAGGTTTCATTTTGGTCCTTTGCCAGTACCAATCTTGTGTTGCACATGTTAAGGCCATAGGAAACAGCTTAAGTTTATCTTGAGGATAAACCTCACCATAGACTTCACAGGATTCAGCATAGATCTGAAGAAATCTAACTAGATCTGTTAATCCATTATATTTGGGTAGATCCGATCGGGGTGCTCTTCTAACAATAATTGGATTGACTTCATGTGGAGCACCTCCAGGAGCAGCTCCAGAGGCAACCATCTTCACAAATTTAGATCAAATAGATAATGAAATTGGATCTAGATTTTTCAAAAAACTTTCTCATATTAGATCTACTAGATCTATTTCATTTTTAAAGAATCTGATTATATATGATGAAAGACTTTTCAAAATTCGATCAATCGATACTTCTCAAAATGATAAATCTCTCAGAATCCAGATCAAGACATATCAGATTTGATCCCAATTTTGACAGAGACTTGATCTAGAAAATCGAAAACTAAAAATAGGACTGGCGAAGGTTCACTAGGCGAAGGTTGTCTCGGCGAAGGTTCACTAGGCGAAGGTTGTCTTGGCGAAGGTTCATCAGTGCTATTTTGAAGAAAAAATTCTCTGAATACTTTTCTGACAATTTCTAGTAAAATAACCTTCGCCGACCTCTCAGGTGCAAGAACTAACACAGATACAACTATGGAAAATTGGACAAAGGTTTCTGACACAAGAAATTATAGTTTTTGTAGTCTGGCGAGGGTAAAATTCAAGAATTTCTATGATTTGATCAAGAAGAATCTTCGCCGAACTCAAAAATAGTATTTTACTATAAATAAAATGTTCTGGAATCTTGACGAAGGTTCTGGCAAAGGTTCAAGAGTGATACTAGTATTTTTGCAAAAAAGTGACTTTTTGGCAAAAATATGACAATATGTCCTCTGAAAACCTTTCTATGTTTGGTATTATTTTTCGCCGACCTGGTAGTAGATAGATCTAAATCACGCCTAAGCACAGTGAATCGGGCGAAGGTTCTTTTTTTATATTTTTAGGGTTTTGACAATTTCTTAATGTTTTTTGAAGATTTTTCTGATGTTTATGAAAATCTGCTAGGAATTAATCTTTGCCCTTCAAACTGAAGGTTTTGTAAACAAAACCAAAGGTGTCTGCAACTCGGCAAAGGTTTCCTAAAAGAGGATAGAAAGTTATCAGCTCTGATAACGCTTTTTGTCTCTTTTTTGACCAAATCTGACAGATTTGATCGATTTTTATTATTTTCTCTGATATCTCAGATTCAGATGGATCTTAAGATTGGTGATCTGAATAGCTTTCCCTGTTTATTAATCAGATTAGATTTTAAACAAGCCAATCCACTCAAATCAAGCAAAATCAATCCTAAACTAACTCTAAAATGTAGATCTAACACTATTCATGCCACGACAAGATGCCTAATGCAAGCTAACCATCCAACAATCATGCTGCAAACTAAAAAATTGGCGTAGCTCCCCGGCAACAGTGCCAAAATTGGAGTGGGTTTCTTTCCTTGCCTAACCTGAATCCAAGATCTAGTCAATCTAGCATCAAAGAGATGGAGTTAGTTGTCACGCATAGGTTCGTTCCCATGAGAGCGATAGTGTAGTTCAGATCTCAACATGAATGGAGGATTCACATCTATCTCTACATCCATTAACCCTACTCTTTAACACTACACATCCACAACAGAGATAGCTTACTCTTTCTCTCTCATAAAAAGTATAATAACATACAATCCCAATAACACTCAGATCCAACAATTAGCAAAATCCAAATAAGCATGAGAGATGGAGGAAAAAAGATAGAGAGCAAGGACAATCATCAATCCATTTCTGAAGAGAACCAATCTGTTTTATTGAAATGAGAAAATGAACATGAGGAGCAACTCGAATTGGTCCCTTCTTATAGTAGAGAGGACGACCCTGGCCTCTAAATCCTATTGATCCAGTCTTGCCTCTCTTTTTATCTAAACTTCAAAAAGTGTGGGAACCATCAAAATTGGAGGAAAACCCAACTTTATTCACTAACTTGACGTCTAGGCCCTATGACATTAAAAGTCCCGCAAAAAGGCCTAAAGTCCTTTTATTAACTTTTACTAATCAATCAAATAAATCTGTGATCATCGGGTTGGACTTACACACTGAGGGTGCCAAATTCCTCTCACTTATTAACTAGGGTTAGGGTTGCCTTGAGATCCGCAAACCCCCCAACAGGATCCTGATTACAGAGCTCGTCTTGCACACAGACGGACTTGTTGTCTGTATTTTTTCTTGATTGCTTACTAGCATCAGACTACTTTATTACACTGTATGTGTATTCTGTTGACCTATATGTCAAGTATCATCCAGTAAGTATGGTCGCTCTATGTAAATCTGAAATTAGAGTGATTAAGCATCTACAACTAATCAGGGAATTACAAGAGTGGTAGACTAGCCATGACCTAAAATGTATCTGCTGACGTTATACCATCAGATCATATATCTATACTTCTGGGTACTTGCATGATCTTGCTGGTACTCTTTGGAACGTGCAGGCAGGATAAGGTTCTGTTTCCGTCGTAGGTTTTATTTTGGTCATTTGCCTTCTCCCGTACTGGACCGCAAAAGATTCTCGTTCGTGAATCTTTAGTGTTCGCGAACTGTTCGTCTTCGTCTGCTTTGACTTTCATGTTCGCGAACCGTTCGTCTCGTTTCCTTTGACTTTCGTGTTCACGAAAGTTTTCGTGCTTCATGTCTCCAGATCTTCGAGTTCGCGAATGTCTTCGTCGGGCTAAGGGCTGAAACCTAGCAAGGCTTTGTAATTAGAAATGTTTTGTTTCGTCAACTTTTAGTTGCTTCCTAATTTTCCCTTAATTCTATCACCTTTAACACTACTCCCCTTTAGCACTACCCCCCCTAATTCTAACCACAAACATACATCATGATTTAGGATGAAAGGAGAAGAGAAGAAGAGAAGAAAAAGAGAGAGAGGCAAGGGGGAGAGAGAGAGAGAGAGAGAGAGAGAGAGAGAGAGAGAGAGAGAGAGAGAGAGAGAGAGAGAGAGAGAGAGAGAGAGAGAGAGATCTGAGTGGGAAGTTAACTCAAATGCTCAATATGCATGCTAATGGAGAAACCATAACTAATCAAAACAAGAACATGAAAATAGAAAGCAAATGGAAAACACAACAATAGCAATAGCATGAGAGATTAGCAAATGACAATGCTTTGGCTCTCCAAATTGGAAGAGTCTCCTCCTTCTCATTAAGCATGGAAAATATGATATAAGTGGTGTCTTTTTATCAATGGGGAAGGCCTTGCCCCTTTCTCCTATTGGTTACTCCTACTAATATGGGCTCTCAATCCACACCCTTCACTTTGGGTCCAATCTAATCCTAGGTTCCTAAAAAAGTACATTGGAAATCACATGACACATGTGTGTTTCACTTTGGACCCAACTTTGTAAATTTAGACTAAGTTTATTAACTTGACATTGTGGCCTCAAGTTTTATTTAATTAATAATAAGGCCCAAGTCTTTTATTTTATTTACAACTTGACTTGTGTGCTCATTGGGCCATGGACTTACGCACTCAGAATGCCACAACCCTTGCTACTTTTTCGACTTTTATTTATTTACAAAATGTTTGAAAGACTCCCAATAGGACCCACGGCCTGTAGTGTCGGTCCCTCGGCACTCTGTCAGTTTAGTACAAGATTCGTTTTGCTCGCCTCTGATGGATGAGATATCCGGTGACGTCTTTCATGGATTCCAATCTTGCTAGATTTTTCTTGTTTTTCTGATTACACAACAAAGGTACATCTACAACATCTGAGTCAGATATAATCTGATCAACTGCAAGTTAACTCTCTCACCAATAGAACCAAGACTCAAATTGTCAAAGGACCAGTGTCCCCAAACAATTCATGAGAAGTAGCAGATGCATGAGTATCCTTACCATTCTATTATGAGATCTCTTATGTACGCCATGATCTGTACCAGGCCAAACATAGCTTTTGCAGTCAGCTCTCTCAGTCAGTTTATGACTTATCCTGGTATAACACATTGGAAGGCTCTTATCAGAGTCATGAGATAACTTTGAGCTACTATGGACTTTTGCATTTGTTATGGAGCAGTCGGCAACGACAAACTCAATTTTCTCAGTGGTTACACAACAACACCAATAGTAGTATCATGGAATTGTTCGAATCCTCTTCCAGGGGATTGGAGTTCAAAGGGAATAGGGCTCTGGGGCATTTCAAAATCTTAAGAGGCCCCAAGGGGGTTGGAATCATCGAACATATCCATGAAATACTGTGTGTTTGAGGAAACAGCTGTGTGCGGGGGTGAGGCGATCTGGACAACTGTGATGGGAATGGTAGCCCCAATGGTCACAGACTATCCTTGAGTGGAAGCAGTGGCGAGAGAAGCATTAGAGGAGGGGGTAATAGGAAGTTCAGTGCAAGTAGCGACAGGGGGTGGAAGAGCAGCTGATGATGTATGCCTAGTACGACATTGTGACGCAGAAGGCGAGTCAGGAATGACGATCTCGCTGCGTGGACGACGTCGCCTATGTGAACTGGAAGCCTGATGAGATGACTCGGCCGGTGCTTCTTCATAAATCGAAAGCACAAAATCTAGATGAAATCCATGGATTTTGTTTTCAATATGTGAGGCCGCTAGGAGAGATAACAAGGGGCCAACAGCAAACTGCTGCTTGATATTGCTCTCAATGGCTCGTTTGAGCTCACCAGAAATAGTCTTGAACTAGTTATATGGTTCGAGAGGGGCCTTGGCTATCTTGCCGTATGACTCAACTATCCTATGTAAGATCTGTGAAGTCATGCGGTCTTTCTTGAGGTTGCCAACCATCAAGAAATTATTAAGGAGCTGTGCAGCAGCGTCGTGTATGGCAGGCTCAGTAATGGCATCTAGGAGGTAGCCGTCATTGGTCCAATGCAAATCATTTGTAAGGTCAATGTAAGGCTTAATAGCCTGTTTGGCCTGCTTATGGTTTGGTGAGGCTTGGGTACCAGACGCTATGCCTATGGCAGCAAGGGCGGCCCTAGTCACGCGCACCTTGTGTGTGGCTCCTTGGATGGTGATGTAAAACTTGGATTTCTCCTCCTTCCATGTACTGAAGGCAAGGGTGATAAAATCTATATTAATTCTCCCTGAAAAGGCTCTTTCATGAATACCCATTGCAGTAAGTAGAGGCTCTGCAAGGGTCATCTATTGAGTGACCATTCTTGTGCTAGGAAGTATCATGATATCCATCATAGATGGGACATCACGATGGATAGTATAACGAGACGACTGGGATGTATATATGGATAATACACGCGAGTGTATAACAAAAAGTAGCTCAAAAAGTTTGGAAGACTTTGGTTGTTGCAAAAATTGGCAAGAGCTTTGCTAGCACGTGAGGATTGAATCGAATTCAACCAACTTATAGGTGAATTTGGAGGGTCCATTACACTGAATACTAGTTTGGCTAATCAGTTCTAAACAAAAATTTGCAGGCATGTACAATATTGTGAAAATAGGCTATAAAAATCTCGACAAAGGTTTTTGAGGCTCTGAAGCCATCCGGCAAACGTTTTCCAGGGTTGGCGAAGGATGAACCTTCGCCCAAGGAGGTCCTTCGTCCAAGTACTGTCATAAATGCAATTTTTCAACATTTGAAGCTATGGCCAATCCAATTTTGACATTCTAAGACCATTTAGCATGTCAGCGAAGCTTCCTAAGGAGATTAAGGTGCTCGATGAAGATTCCCAAAATGGCATATTGGTGATCATTCGCTTGACTCAAAAAATGGATTTTTTCTGGAAAAGAACCTTCGCCCAACTCAATATAGATATATCTGAAGTGGATGTACAGTTTGAAAGCCTAGCGAGATACTATATAGGCCACATATGACCGAAACAATAATTTTTATAAGTCATTTTTCATCAAAAATATTGTCCTTCCTTTTTCCATGTTGACGACTTTTCTGACTTTTGCTCATCAGTCTTTTCTCATTTTTTCTTTTTTTCTCTTTTTTTTTTTTCTTTTTTTTTTCTATCTTTTCCAAACAAAACTTAACAATTAAATATTGAAAACAAAAAATTGAAAAACAAATAATAATGAAAAATCAATTAGATCATGCTTGCTAAACTAGCGAAGCCGACTACCAAAATTTGCATAATCGGCTGCCATTCATCGGAGTATCAAATCGTTTTCCATCCAAGTGTTCAAGAATTACTACGCCATAGTTCAGAATTTCCTTTACTTTATACGGGCCTTCACCGATAAACTTCAATTTTTCCTTGATCAGCTTGGTTTTGTACATCAATGCAAGATCTCCTACTTTAAGTCCTTTTTGTGCAATCGATGATCGTGCCATGCCCTTCGACGAGCTTTCTCTGCACATGAACTGCCATCAATCGTGTTTCACATAATTTGTGCAATACTTCATGACGGAGTTGTAAAGACTTATCATCATTTAATCGTTCTGTTGCTGTTATGCGTAAAGATGGGATTAAAACTTCAATCAACATGACATCATCTTGACTATAGACCAGTTGAACGGGTGTTTGATTTGTAATATTTTTGTAAGCGGTTCTGAATGCCCATAACGTTGCATGCAGTTTATATTCCCAATCAGACCGACTTGCTTCAACTATCTCTGTCATAATAGTGCAGAGAATCTTATTGAAAGATTCAGCTTGGGCATTCCCTCTAGGATAGTAGGGAGTACTAAATTTGTGTATAACAAAAAAATCTTCCAGTAAACACTTTATTGTTTGATTAACAAAGTGTGTACCCCGGTCACTGACAATCTCGATCGGACATCCAAATCTGATTATAATATTTTCATAGAGAAACTTAAAAAATAGATTTTGCATCAGCAACTTTCACAGCTTTGGCTTCAATCCACTTGGTCATATAATCAGTTGCTACGATAATGTATCGGGCCTGAGATCCTTGCGTAGTAGGATGAATAGGACCAACATAATCTAGTCCCCAATTTTCAAACGAAGCTTGCGATAAAACCAGATGCAAGGGTTCATAGTTTTGTCTAGAAGGCCGTTGTGCTCGCTGGCAAACATCACATGTCTCAATATAAGTTTCTGTGTCCTTATGAAGCGTAGGCCACCAATAACCGGATTGCAAAAGTTTGCGAACAGTAATATCTGTAGAGAAGTGTCCTCCGCCCATGCCATCATGTGAAAACATGATTAAGTCTATTGGCAAGCCTAGAGGGTTGGGAACCTTGGAAAATTAGGAATCTTGAGTCAAGTAATAGTCAAATTGTAAAAGGTGACTGTTGGTATTTACCTACATTGACCTTGACAGAAGATTCACTGATTTCTCTAGTGCGTAACCAGTGGGAACACTTGAGAATGAAATTCTCCATGCGATAAATCACTGTGGTGGGTTTCTTTCCTTGCCTAATCTTAATCCAAGATCTAATCAATCTAGCATCAAAGAGATGAAGTTAGTTGTCACGCGTAGATTCATTCCCATAAGAGCGATAGTATAGTTCAGATTTCAGCATGAATGGAAGATTCACATCTAACTCTAACATCCATTAACCCTAAGCATTAACACTACATCCACTAACACTAGATCCACAACAAGATAGCTTACTCTTTCTCTCTCCCCCTTTCTCCCTTATAAAAAGTATAATAACACGCAATCCCAATAACTATCAAATCCAACAATTAGCAAAACACAAATAAAACATGAGAGATGGAGGAAAAGTGATAGAGAGCAAGGACATTCATAAATTCAAGAGAACCAATCTGCTTTACTGAATTGAAGAAATGAACATGTGTAGGAACTCTTGAACAAATACACGATCTCCATCGGAGTTACCGGATGATCTAGTATTTGTGTCTGGAGATACGCATCATGCTCAAGGGTGGTCACATCCAATTCACCTTGGAGACGTGTGCGATCCTGCTCTGCCATTTGTAGTTGACCTTGTAGCAGCTGCACTTGTTGCTTTGCATCCTGCACGGCCTTGTCCACCTAATCTTGTGCGGTTGTCAAGGCATTCTGTAGGGAGCTGACATATTCTTCGAGGCGATCAGCCTATTGTTTTGTTGTCTTCTTCTCAGCTTCAGATTTTTCTTCATGCTGCTTGGCGATCTTCAATTTTTTGTCCAGCTGAATAATCTTCTGGCTGATAAGAGTATTTTTCGATCCCATATCCGAGGGTCACTATTCCATTTCTTTTTTCTTATCCATCATAGACTAGATCACTTGCGCAAGGCTTCAGACCAAACTGAGAGCATCATAGAATCTACTGTTGTGGAGGTGATAGCAGTAGGACCTGATGGTACTGTCTTTGGTTGGCGTGGAAGAGGTGCCAAAAATTTTTTTTCTTCAAAGAGATCTTCCTCTTCATAGCCCTCAGGCACTGTGGCGTCGATCTGTTTCGATGATTTCACAGCTTGCTCGACCCGAAGTGTGGCTGGTGCAGCTTCAGCTTGAAGTTGCTGAGTAGCTGGCATGAATCTTCAACACCAATAGTGGTATCATGGAATTGTTTGAATCTTCTTTCAAGGGATTGGAGTTCAAAGGGTGCAGGACTCTGGGGCATTTCAAAAACTTTAGAGGCCCCAAGGGGTCGGAATCATCGAACATATCCATGAAATACTATGTATTTGGGGAACAACTGTGTGTAGGGGTGAGGCAGCCTGGGCAGCTGTGATGGGAATGGTAGTCCTAATGGTCACAGACTGTCCTTGAGTGGAAGCAGAGGCGAGGAAAGCATCAAAGGCATTTGGAATAGGAAGTTTAGTGCGAGTAGCGACAGGGGGTGGAAGCGCAACTGACAATGTATGCCTAGTACGACGTCATGACGTGGAAGGCGAGTCAGGAATGACGATCTCGCTGCGTGGACGACATCGACTATGTGAACTGGAGGCCTAGTGAGATGACTCAGCCGGGGCTTCTTCGTAAATCGAAAGCACAAAATCTAGATGAAATCCATGGATTTTGTTTTCAAGGTGTGAGGCCGGTAGGAGAGATAACAAGGAGCCAACAGCAAACTGCTGCCTGGTATTGCTCTTAATGGCTCGTTTGAGCTCACCAGAAATAGTCTTGAACTAGTTATATGGTTCAAGAGGGGCCTTGGCTATCTTGACGTATGACTCAAATATCCTATGTAAGATATGTGAAGTCATGCGATCTTTCCTGAGGTTGCCAACCATCAGGAAATTATTAAGGAGCTGTGCAGCAGCGTGTATGGCAGGCTTAGTAATGGCATCTAGGAGGTAGCCGTCATTGGTCCAATGCAAATAATTTGTAAGGTCAATGTAAGATTTAATAGCTTGTTTGGCCTGCTATTGGTTTGGTGAGGCTTGGGTACCATGTTAGAAATCCATAAATCATAATATGGATGCACAGACTAGGATTTGGACCCAGGACCTCCCTCATACAGGATGTGATGCTCTACCACTGAGCCCTGTTTGATAGTTCTCTCTAGAGTGTGGATTGATATTCCAACACGCCCCCTCAAGCCACACTTGGTTGGGGTCCTAGCTTTTACCTGCCCCACAACTTGGGCCACCTAACCATGGCTTTGACACCATGAACTGTTAGGTCTAACTTGGCTCTGATACCATGTTAGAAATCCATAAATCATGATTTGGATGGGCAGACTAGGATTCGAACCTAGGACCTCTCTCATACCGGATGGGATGCTCTACCACTGAGCTATCCGCCCTGTTTGATAGTTCTCTCTAGAGTGTAGATTGATATTCCAACATACCAGACGCTATGCCTATGGTAGCAAGGGCGGCCTTAGTCATGCGCACCTTGTGTGTGGCTCCCTAGAAGGTGATGTAAAACTTGGATTTCTCCTCCTTCCATGTACTGAAGGCAAGGGTGATAAAATCCATATTAATTCTCCCTGACAAGGCTCTCTCATGAATACCCATTGCAGTAAGTAGAGGCTCCGCAAGGGTCATCCATTGAGTGACCATGCTTGTGCTAGGAAGTATCATGATATCCATTGCAGATGGGACATCACGATGGATAGTATAATGATGCGACTGGGATGTATCTGTGGAAGACATGATGATCAAAACAAAAAGTAATATGCACAAGTGTATAGCAGAAAATAGTTCAAAAAGTTTGGAAGGCTTTGGTCACTGGAAAAATTGGCAAGAGCTTCGCTAGCACAAGTGAGAAATGAATTGAATTCAGCCAACTTATAGGTGAATTTGGAGGGTCCATTACACTGAATACTAGTTTGGCTGATCAATCTGAGCAAAAATTTGCAAGCCTATACATTACTGTGAAAATAGGCGATAAGAATCTCGACGAAGGTTTCTGAGGCTCTAAAGCTATCCAGCAAACGTTTTCCAGAGTTGGCAAAGGATGAACCTTCGCCCAAGAGGGTCCTTCGCCCAAGTACTGTCATAAATGCAATTTTTCAAGATTTGAAGCTATGGCCAACCTAATTTTAACATTTTAAGACCATTTAGCATGTCAGTGAAGGTTCCTAAGGAGAGTAAGGTGCTCAACGAAGGTTCCCAAAATGGCATATTACTGATCATTCGCCTGACTCAAAAAAATGGATTTTTTCTCGAAAAGAACCTTCGCCCAACTCAATATAGATATATTTGAAGTGGATGTACATTCTGAAAGCTCAGCGAGATACTGTGTAGGCCACATATGACCGAAATTGATTTTTATAAGTCATTTTCATCAAAAATACTGTCCTTCTTTTTTCCATGCTGATGACTTTTCTGACTTTTGCTCATCAGTCTTTTCTCATTTTTTTTTTCTTCTTCTATCTTTTCCAAACAAAACTTAAAAATTAAATATTGAAAACAAAAAATTGAAAAACAAATAAAAATGAAAAACCAATTAGATCATGCTTGCTGAACTGGCGGAGCCGACTGCCAAAACTTGCGTAGTCGGCTATCATTCACCAGAGTATCAAATCGTTTTCCATCCAAGTGTTCAAGAATTACTACGCCATAGTTCAGGATTTCCTTTACTTTATATGGGCCTTCACGGGTAAACTTCAATTTTCTCTTGATCAACTTGGTTTTGTACATCAATGCAAGATCCTTTTTGTGCAATCAGTGATCGTGCCGTGTCTTTTGGCGGGCTTTCTCTGTTGTTAATGCATGAACTGCCATCAATCGTGTTTCACATAATCTGTGCAATGCTTCATGACGGAGTTGTAAAGACTTATTATCATTTAACCGTTCTGTTGTCTTCAACCCACTTGGTCATATAATCAGTTGCTACGACAATGTATCGGGCCTGAGATCCTTGCTCGGTAGGAACATTTTTGTCTCTATAACTACACTAATACCCTTTAGCTCACCTACTGATATGCATTTGGATGCATCTGTTAAATGGATTTCATGGTAAGTAATAGGTTGTATCAGTTTTTCTAGTCCTAATTCCTTAACCATTGACTCAGTTATTAAGTTAATACTGGATCTTGAGTCTATTAATATTCTATCTATAGTATGATCTCCTATAACAGCACTAATTTCTGGGACTCCACAATCTCCTCTATCTACATATTCTACTTTATAACTATATGCAGGTATACTTAATGTGACAAATCTCTCCCCTTTCTCAGTCCTTACGGACTGAAGCCCTACATCCTCTGAAGTATAGCTCAAGGATGATGTAGGTGTCTCACCTTCATACTTATCCTTTTCCCAGGATACCGTAATTCTTTTATGACTTTTCCCCATTGGTGTCTCGATCTGATCTCTGAAGGTAATCTCCTTCTTCTTCCAGTGGGTTATGACATCGGCTTGGCAGAGCCATGGTTGTTCTAATAATACTTTATATGACAATTTTCTTGTAGTCCTTAATATAATAAAATCTATTAGGAACTTATGGTCTCCAATACAGATTGTAACTTGGGACAATTCTCTTATCGGTGATCTTCTAGTTGCATCAGCTAATCTTAAATGTCTTAATGTGGGTGCTATTCTATGGTGAATGCCTAACTCATATGATTTTTCTTCAGTCATTATATTTACACTAGATCCGGAATCTATGGGCACACTATCTAAAATGCAGCTATTGATTACTACCTAAATCTCGGGTTGACCTTCATCTCCATAGTTAACTATTCCTACATTGACTAATGGTAACTTCGCTTTTCTTTTCTTTTATACTGATTATCCTCTAATAACTGTTTAAATGTTATATTGGGCATTCTGAAGACAAGGTCTTCTACTATATCATATGAAACGGATTCTAAGTGGCCATAGATCTCTAGGTATCTCGCTACTTATAACTAGATCTGAGAATGTTACTTTCTTAGCTTTTCGTGTTTCTTCATCTAAAAGCTTTTTAGCTTCTGAACTATGAACATCATAATACTTTTCAGTAGGTCTATCAAGGTCTAATTCTTTATTTTTAGAAATTTCTATTGGTTGATCTGCGACTTTCACTTTTTCTGTCGCATTTTTTGCATTTTTTGTAGATTCCGTCTTCTTAATTTTCTTCTTATCTTTAAGAATTGAAACATCTTTACTACTTCTAGTAGTTACTTAATTTATTTCTACATCTAAATCAGGCCATTGATGGTCTTGATCTTGTGATTCAGACTCTACTTTTATCCTTTGAACTATCATGTCACTGTTAGTTTTAGATGGCCGAAGGTTATTTTTTCTAGGCGAGTTTACAAACCTCAGTTTAGACCGTGGTTGTTGTGGCTGAGGACATTCCGCAATGACATGCCCTTCGTCTTTATAGTTAGCACAGAGCGACACATATCCTACTGACCTCCTGGGTTCAGGGTAATCAGGCGAATAGTGACCCGGGGCTCCACAATCGTAGCACGAACCCCTTACTATGGGTGGAGGAGTGGAATCTTTTGTCCCTCCTCTATGCAAAATAGTGTATTGTTGACCAATATGCAGTTTTGGTATAATGTTTTTTTGGTTAATAGGAGTTGCAGTATAAGCTACCTCCTCATGATTATTAACCAGATAGAGGAATAATTCCTCTTCTAAATAGTTAGTCTTTAAATTGGGACAATTATTCTTGTCAGAGAAATCAACTCTCTGACGATTAAACAAGTTGTTTGTAAACTCCTCAGCCAGTTACCATTGTATTTACATTGAATAATTGTGTGCGCACTCAAAAGTAACTGCCAAAATAGTAGATTGTGGCCACTGTTGAGATTCTTTGTATTGCCAACCATTGAAATGTAGAAGTCAAGCAACTTTGGCAAGCATATACCTAGGCAAGAACTTACACTTTGATAAAACTAGGATGGGCTCCATCCATGAAGTTGAAGGTGGAGTCTCTTCTTTGGCTGAGAAATAGTTTGTAGATGTTTTGGTTTTCTGCCTTTTCCACAATCTTATCATTGGGTAAAAAATTTGCCATGATACTTAATGGTGGTGCTATTGTTTTTTATTGTTATTTATATCAAGAATTTGTACAAGAAGGTTCAAGAATCGCCGAGCATTTGGAGAAGGAAAAAGAGCAAGGGCTGAACCTAGCTGGATATGTATCCTCCAAGGTAGTGAGCACCCACCAGCTTGGTTTACTTACGGTTGTGGATGGCAAAGAATAAAACCTACATATCACTTGTTATGATGATTGGGTACAGCTTGTTAGGAACTTCATCACAAAGGATGAGAGATATTGAATGCCTTAAATGTAATTTTACTAGGTCGTCTTCTTTTGAACCGATTTACTCTCACTTCAACTATACTTGTAGATTCAAGAAATCAACTACTATAGATTTGTTCTATAAATGATCACTTGCATACTAGTTATTGTTAATTGTTTGAATTTTCTACAAGAGCTCCTCTTCCACAACTCCTCAATTATAAGCCTCACTTTGCATTGAATGGTATTTGATTGGTGATACAATAGAAAGTTTTCTTAAATCTTATGAATTTGTGTTTCACATGGGCAGTATAACTCTGCAGGTTGAGTCTACAATACTTGCCATTGGGTTTCACTCCACCCTTCTTGTGATTATGGGTTGCTTGCTTTTATGCTTAAAAAAGAATAGGAAAACAATGTTGTATTCTTATAGGACAAGGATATATGGGGAAATTTATTCAACCGCTACAATGATTGATTGCAATCTGAGATAGGTACATTGTGCATTGAAGATGTTAAGCCAGAAACTCAGCAAAGAAAACAAGAGAGGCTTGATGAAAAATGGCCTTGGGACAACCAGCTTCGTGGGCTGTTTATATATTCAAATGAGAAGAGTACATGCCAAGAACTAAATACTACGGATTGACAGCCTTGAGAGTTGGATTGCTGATGTCAACAAACACAAGAAACACAAGTGTGTTTTGTTTGGCACCAACAAACCCTCTCTCAAACAAAACATCACATTTTTTTTTCTTCTGAATTTTACTATCACCTACATGTAGACTCAACGTCTTCACACACCATTTGTGTGTGGTCTACGCAGCTATACATGGACTGTATTAAACCGTCTTTCACCTACATGTAGACTCTACATCTTCACACAACATTGTGTGTGATCTATGTAGCTATACATGGACTATGAATATCATTGATTTTTAGCATCTACAAGAAGCTACAAAGAAATTCATTTCACGTTTAGAGCCTGAATGCTCTAATTTGAAGAGATGCAGGTCTCTTTGCACTCCTCCATGTCCATCAAGTGTATCTTGATAAGGTTCCTCATCTCCATAATCAAACATGTGCAAGATCTTTGGTTAATGATCACTGAATCCAGAGGTAAATTGATTTGAAGTAGTTTGTGATGTAGCTTCAAGATGATCTTCTTTGGTTCTCTCTTGACCGCTGGCTTCATTCCTCTATTGTTAAGCTTTAATCCAACGAGCATCTTCCCTCCACGCTTCTGCTGCTGCAGTATCATGATTTTCAATATTCAAGGCTGAAAAGAGCTCTGATAGAACTCATTGCATCAAGCTGTAGTGTAGAAGAGAATGTGGACCTCAGAGAGAGGAGCTGAGCAAGCGCAGGTTGGAGAGAGCGCTGGCCGGAGGGATTATTGGTTCAGCAAATGCGCTGGCTAGAGAGAGCGCTGCCACGATAGATGAGTTGAGAGAGAGAAGAGAGAGAACGTACACTCCTCAAGAAACATTACTTTGAAAAATCGATACTAATGGTCACTCCTCATTGATGACTGGATGGTGTAGGTTAGTGCATGTGTGGGCCCATAATCTTTGTTGGATTTGGTTACCAGAACGTTAATGCTAGTTAAGCTAGAAACTCAACAAAGAAAACAAGAGAGGCTTGATGAAAAATGGCCATGGGACAGCCAGCTTCATGGGTTGTTTATATATTCAAATGAGAAGAGTAAGAACTAGATACTACAGATTGACAGCCTTGAGAGCTGGATTGCTTATGTCAACAAACACAAAAAACACAAGTGTGCTTTGTTTGACACCAACAGACAGTTCGAGACGTGGGCCATGTAGATTTTGTAAATCATGCCCTAGCAAGGGCCTATGGATTATAAGATCAAGATGCCCAGACCTAGGCTTCTTTCTACTGGGAATATTTTAGTGATGCAACCATCATTGATGATGGTCATTATGTCTCAATATTGTTGCCAGGACTCTTAGCACAAGGTCAAGCTATCATGTATTATTATGAAAGGAGATGAGATTATAGGTAAATACCCATTAACTTTTTCATTCATGGAAAACCATTCCACAATATGCAACTTGATTTTCTTCCAAGCTCATTTGTAGCATCATACTTTATTCTAATGAGATTTTTTGATAGTATTTTTTTTTTTGTGTGGAGGACATTATCCTAAACATCAGTCAATATACCATAAGATTATTTGAAATCTTCCAAATTCAATAGAATATTGGCAATTCCTTATTGAACCAAAGGAATTTCTAATGTACGTGGTTCTATCATCACCTTTACTGTTTTCAACATTGTAGAATTCACAATCTATAAAATCACTAGCATTCAATAGCGTTTGATGGAGTGCGTGAAATTTATCTTTTGATTGTTTGAACAATAATAGTAAACCATTAAATTGCATACAACATATAAAGGGGAACATCCTCCACATAGATTAAAAGCCTCTAGAAGCTACCATGCCCAAATTACAGGTCGATACACTTTGCGTGTTGAGTTTTGCCATTGCTAAAGTGCAAGATCATGCACAATGATCTTAGGCCTTGTAATTTGAGCCAATTACCTATCTCTTCTATGCATTTGTCATCGTTGATTAGCTTCATGAATCTCCTAAACTAAGCTATTAGTTATTGTTGTTGCTTGGATTCCTCTTTGGTTTGTGAATATCTTTAAATAGGATTATGAATTTTTTCTTCCAGTCGAATAAAGTTATGACAACAAACTTTCTAAAATACTTGAATCTGTGGGTTTAGGTGGATTTTGCACGTAGTTTTGCAGGGACATCAGTCAATGCGTCACATTGTTTAGAGAGTCACATGTAGGTCATATGCAATTTTTCTTGGGTAACATATAATTGAAAGTTTGAAATGACCAAACTAGATTAATAACATGGTTGCTTGCAAGAAGAAACTCTTGTGTCAATTATAAAGGATAAAATGGCCAGTGTTTGAAATAGCACGTTCCCAACAATAAGGTTACAAACCTACGACAAGCAACTTTGCATGCATAATCAACACATGTTCATGTTTCTTAGAATCCCACTTCGCAGTTGGCTTCACATGTGAATTTGTTGTGCTAATGAAAGGGAATATGTCTAAAATCTCAAAAGCTTTGTTATGAGTATGTGGCTTGATTAGGGAGGATGCACATATGTGATGTAGGCAAATTTTGTTCTTTGCGCAAAAGCTCGACATCTTCTACTAAAGTGGGCCCAACTGAGGAATAGATATCTAAAAGTACAAAGTTTAAAATTTACATGTGCATCTTCAGGATCATATTTATCACATTTGGCATAATTTATGTTTTTGTTCGCCTTGTTCATATTTGCTAGATTTTGTATTTTATCAAACCATGATAAAAAGTGATTGTTTTCTTTCACCATTTTCCTACAAAGTCTTGCTTCTGAGGGTCTTGTTGGACAAATAGCTTATTCTTACTGGTGATCACAAGACTGTCTAGCCTCTTGATTTTGGGCTAGCTTGTGTACAGACACTCACAGAAATTGTGACTGCAAAGACTGGGACATACCATTGGAGGGTCCCTAAGGTCTGTTTTCTTCTAATGCAGCGTTATTTTTAGTCTGCCTTTAGTTGTGGGCAATTACAGTTCCTGTTGCCGGCAAGGTGTAGGATCTATCAACAATAAATTGCATCCTCAATCCACAAATTGATCAACAAATTATATTTGCACCCACATATTTATATGCAACAAATGATATTTGTAGCACATAGACTCTAGTCTATAAAATCACCAAAGAATCTCAAATACGTACACCATCCTTAAACACAATTACACACAAACATTTATCAATACATCTTGCAAGGGCATGCAACGTACATTCAGTGGAAGGCCTAACAATCAACAATTTAATTTCCAATCCAAAAGAATGTACCAAAAATGGCCTAACATGCACAGCCTTGTCTAGAGTAAAAGACATATACATATATACGTATGTGTGTGTGTGTGTGTGTGTGTGTGTGTGTGTGTGTGTGTGTGTGTGTGTATTAATAAATGTACATAAAAGTACAAGATATTCAAAACTTATACCTCACATGGAAAATGGCAACACCAAATCCCTATCATGAATACGTAAAGCCCTATAGCTTTTTTTTCCTTTGTATTCTCAAGGCACTCTTATATGGCATAAATTTCCATCTTAATTTTTTTTTCAAAATAAAAACTATCAAAATAAATCTGTAACATCCTCCTTTCTTTTTTTAGAAATTCATCATGCAAAACTGACACTTGGACAAAACCTTCTATTTTGAGCACTTTTGGTCCATTTTCCTTCTATATGGAGATCTACTTGGAAATCTTCTAGAAGTCAAAATTCGTCTACTTCAGCTTATTCCACACGTGTGAGCTGTGCTCTACACATGGGATATGACACCTAACCAAAGGATGTGGCTCATGCAATCATAGATTGATGCCATGTGTCATATGTCTAGATAACTAGTTTTTGGCCATTTTAGCCACTAGAACTTGAATTAAATCATATGTACAACATATATGATTATGGTACATGACAAGTACACTAGTTTCACACGTGGGAACAGGCTCCACACATGTGTGTTTATCTATATACAAGATTTTTGGCCTCTACCAAGCTTATTTTTGCATTTTTCACACTCCTCCTCAAAAATCTAGCTTGGTAAATCTAGCTTGATGGAAAACATTTTGATCTTGAACTTGACTCCATGTGCTTAATTGGTCTTTGCTGGTTCAAAAGGTGTGAAGATCAGCCAATGAGCTTGATGTTGATCTGAAATCACCATATTCATGATAGTGCTTCTTTGATGTTGACATCTTTGATGAACTTGAGAGCTTTGCACCATCCTAGCACCTCCAAAATTGATTCCTTCCAAATTTCATGTAGATGCTTGACTTTGAGGCTTGTGTGAAAAATGCAAAAATAAGCTTGGTAGAGGCCAAAAATCTTGTATATAGATAAACACACATGTGTGGAGCCTGTTCCCACGTGTAAAACTAGTGTACTTGTCATGTACCATAATCATATAGGATGTACATATGATTTAATTCAAGTTCTAGTGGCTAAAAAGGCCAAA
The DNA here is from genome assembly GCA_029204225.1 of Diphasiastrum complanatum. NCBI lineage: Eukaryota > Viridiplantae > Streptophyta > Lycopodiopsida > Lycopodiales > Lycopodiaceae > Diphasiastrum > Diphasiastrum complanatum. The sequence continues at coordinate 78,114,063 of CM055095.1, read as the reverse complement.
AACTAGTTTTCTAGACATATGACACATGACATCAATCTATTGATTGCATGAGACACATTCTTTGGTTAGGTGTCATATCCCATGTGTATAGGACAGCTCACACGTGTGGAATAAGCTGAAGTAGGTGAATTTTGACTTCTAGAAGATTTTCAAGAAAAGAGTCATTAAGGTGTCTATGACAAATGTGTAGAGAGAGATCCAATTTTCTAAGAGTTCCTTCCTTTGTAGAGGGCAAGATCTAGAAGCTCATTTTGAGTTGTTATTGGTGGAGAATTTGTCTTCTCCTAGTTTGTGGTGTAATTCTTGCATATCCTCTTACAACCCTGTTCTTGATGTTCTTGGGATGTCCAATAATCAAAAGACTGGTTGGTTTCTTGATTCTTGGACTTCTAAAATGCTGTCTAGTTTAGTTCATTTCTTGTTTTTGTTTTGTGAAATGTATGTATAGATTAGTTTTAGTTGTAAGGATTTGATTGTAACTCGTTTTTGCAGTAGTGGAGTAGGATTTCATGGCATTGCAATTTTTCTTCATCCTGATTTCTTGGTTGAATGCCTGACCTGCATGTTTGGTAGATGAACATGTGATTTCAATCCAAGAGTGACTGCCCTGAGTTGTCCTCTGACAAGCAAGACAAAAATACTACAATGATAACCAGTCTCCTCTGCCTGAGCTTGGGCTCTAAAATAAGAAAGATAATCTAAAACACGTGCCCACAGTTTCTGCTGACAGGCAGAGCACAAACACAACCTGTAAGCAAAGGAAGAAGCCACCATATCCTCTCGAGTAGGGGATATATTAACATCACACCTCAAATCCTTGATCTTGAATGAGAATTGCTTCTCAACATATGCTTTGAAAATAAGGAAGTTATCATACACCACAGATTTAGAAGTAAGAAGATATAGCCATGTAAATCTTGTGAAATCATCAATAAAGGTCACAAAGCATGTGGCTCCTCCCTTGCTTTGAGTTGAGGAGAAGTGCACATCCGAGTGTATTAGCTCCAAAGGATGAGTGCTTTTGATGGAAGATCTTTTGTATGCCTTCTTGTGTGATTTTGCAATAGCACAAGCCTCACAAGTCTTGATCTCAGATTCTTTGGTAAACCAATAGCTCTAGCTTCTTTGCACATAGAAAGCATAGATTTGTAGTTGGGATGTCCCAACCTCTTATGCCATAACTCCTCCTTGGAAAGCTTTGTCTCAAAAGCAATATCACAACTCTCTCTTGGATCAAGCTTGTATACGCCTCCAAATCTTGATCCAACAAGCAAATCTCACCAACCAAAAGTTTGACTCAAAAACTCAACTTATGTAATGATTTGAAGGAGAAGCACATATAGAACTCATGGAGATCCCTCCTTGCATGCTATTGGAACCCTAATCATAGCCTCTTTAGTTCTATTGGACCCCTAATCATAGCCTCCTTAATCCTATTGGATCCCTAATCGTAACCTCCTTAATCTTATTGGACCCCTTGGTCAAAACTGACTTTTGACTCTATCACTCATCAAATTACTTTATTACAAGTGTCAAAACCCTATTCATGGGCCTATCTAGCTCAAGATTGCATCATGACTCACTTTTGGCTCAATAGAGGCATTACATGTGGATTTTGCCAATTTGCCATCTATGCCAATTTTTATGACAAAGAAGCTTGTCATAAAAACTTTATGAGACCCCTAAGACTAAGATAGATAGCTTTTAATATTTTCACAACCCGGAGAACCATTGAAACTTGCTCTCAAAAGGCAACATCTATCTCTTGATCTTGCACAACAAGGAGCCATGACCTGCACAAAGACGGGACATTGTCAGATTCTCGAAAAGAACGAGTCATTAAAAGGCCATTGCGATTAGCATAAAACTGATCTCTTTACTAAGTCGTTTTAATGCTTTCTTTGGCCACTTGCAACATTTCTTGCATATCTTATAACACAATTTTCTATTGAATGGATAATTTTTCCAGCTAAGGAGAAACATTTGAAATATTCCCTAAGATTCGTAAAAAAAAAGACTTCTTTTAATGTATCATAAAAAAACCATTAAGCATGTGTAAATAACTTTTCATAAATCCTTAAAAACTATGCTTTTGCTTGCAACGTAAAAATAAATAAATACACGTATTTTAAGGTTTTCTTATCCAACTCGATGCACTATATCCAGTTGGACACACCAACTCGATGCAGTGCATCAGATTTAAAAAAAAAATTTAAATTACTTCTAAAAAAAAAAATCCGATGCACTGCATCCAACTCGATGCAGTGCATCAGATTTTTAAAAAGAAAATTATTTTTTTCTAAATCCGATTTTTTTTTAAAAAAGCTGATGCACTGCATCGAGTTGGTGTGTCCAACTTGGTGCTCCAACTCGATTACATCGAGTTGGACATGTTCCAACTCGATGCACTGCATCGAGTTGGACACACATCGAGTTGGTGCTCCAACTCTATACATTATATACGAAATTTTAGATAGTCTATTCATTCTTATGCCTTTAGCACTTGGAATGGTCTAATTCTCGATACATTGTATCAATTATGATAAATTTTGGATATAATTGTTATCTAAATTGTCTTTTTTAACTAAATTTTTTTTCTTTTTTGTTTAATTTTTTTTTGGTCAAAAAATGCGTTTTCAAAGTCTAAGTTATCGGTTTTTCAGAAGTAAAAAAAAATATAAGGCTCAAGACAACTCTGCCTATGTCAAAAAAAAATTTCATGATAGTACTGAGATTAGAAATAGCCCGAACACACAAATGTAACCCTCTCTTTGAGAAAGTGACATAGCTCTATAAGCTAAACGTCAATTAGAGCTTGAAGTTAGCTCTACAACTCTATGTTTGTGAAATCTCTGTCTCACAAATCATCAAATCTCTAAAATATGTGAAAAGAAGCCATTTTGACGAATCTTAGTGTAGTCAGTAAATATTAACATTAACGAACTAAGGATTTAGCTTATTATGGACATTAGTTGCATTGTTATGGACATTGTTGCATTGAGAACTATAAAGTCCTCAATCCAAGGATCCTATTCTAAGCATGCCAATCACAAGCAACACAAGGGAACCTCCTTATGGTGGACAAACCAATCCAACCAAACCTAGATTGAACAGATCTAGCCCCCAACCTATGTATCAATCACATAGAGAGGTATGAGGCATCATACTAGCAACATCCTACCACCGGTCATGCTATCAAGCATACCCTAGTGAGAGTCCAATAAGTATATTTATACCCTCCAAGGTCCATGCACCACTAGTAGTGCACTGTGACACCTCACTGGACACCTCTGGGGCCTATTTGGGCCACATCATCCAATTCCCCAATGACTCACTAATAGATCCATACAAATCCACCATCAAGTGTCTTAGGCCTACAACCATTAATTATGACCATGTACACATAAGGGCCCCAATTCCCTTATAGTCACAATTAACTTACGGGTTGTTGGTCTACCGGTCCCTAGCGTGGACACGCTACCCGCAACCAGTCATGGGCATGACATTCTTCCCTCCTTATTCAAGTTCTGTTCTCAAAACTTAAAACTAGGAAAGTTCCACCTTAAGCTTCCTTCATGTTCCCAAGAATCATCATTGTTTGTACATCCCTTCCATCGAACCAGATGCTTGGTAACTATATGATTTCTCAATCGTTTAGTTCTTGTATCCAAGATCTTTTCGGGTTCAAATCGAGACACATTCGATGATTAATCCAACAGGTCCAATTGATCTCCAGATCCAAGATGCTCTCCTTCACGTAGACTCGTCTTGAGATGGCTAACGTGAAATACGGGATGTCTTGAAATCCTTCCGGGAGTTCCAATTGGGGGGGTAAGCTAAGGATCCAATTTTTTTCAAGATTTTATATGATCCTCCGTATCTAGGGGACAATTTATAATGCTTGCTGGTATGCATTACACTTGAATCCATCGGGATTCCCAAAAAATACCCAATCCCCCACTTGGAAGTCTCTCGGTGATCTTTTTAGACTAGCATGATGTCGGTCCCCATTCTGAGTACATTGGACATTCTCACATGCAATCCGTAGCACTTCTTGCATATCATGTAGAAAATCCGCTACTTTCTTAAGCTTGAACGCCCGAGTCTCTACCGCAATGGGTGATATAGATTTAAAACTATACATAAGCACGCACGAGCTATAACTGGTAGCCAAACGCTTACTATAACTCAATCTCCATCAAGGATAACTTCGTCTCCGAGGAGATTGCTATGAAAATATGAATACATATCTTAAATGATCTTTTGATCATGCAGACAATCCTTCTTTTAACCGATCAAGTATAACTAGAATCTGAACTATGATTCGTCAATCATAATTCATCGAATTCTTGTCTTATACTCAATAAAAGAATGTGATACCCTCACATAGGCATCAACCACTAATCAGAGGAACTTTTAAGCTCAGAGTCATCTCTCAGTTTAGCAAATACGGCCGACCAAAAGCGACCAGTGAACTTCGAATCACGAATGTTCATAAGGTCACTTTGGTAATCCGTAAAGCCTAAACAGACACCCTATAACTACTTGGTCTATACCCGAATATTGCTAAATTTCCCCCCCTTAAATCTTCAAACCAGATATCTACTATAATCCATAAAGGATTTTGTAATATCTAAATATTATAACGTTTCTGATTCTTAAAACAAGTCCGACATATATACACATAATAGATCCCCCCCTGGAATCTATGATAGATGTATCTCATTGATAACTCTCTTTTCTTCCTACTTCTCCCCCTTTTTAATAGGAAATGCCACGAGTTTCCAACGGGTGCATATCATTTGAGATTTGCCCAGGAGAAGTTTCAAAGAAGAGATCCAAAAAAAATCTAGAAAGTCAAAAGAAGGTGTTGCATCATCATAACCTAATACTGATAATGTTTCAACATGATGACTTAAAAGATCTTCTTCGTTACCAACACTGATACTACCCCGTAAATTAGAAAAAAGAGATCTTGAAGATGTAAGCATTGTTTAGAAAGAACTGTGATTAACCATTTCTGTGACATCGTCCAAGGTCAATGGGTAGTTAAAATTACCTTCCAAGGAATCACCAAAAATTGGGTTAATAAATGTGTTAAGAAATTTACCAATATATCTTTTGCAAAGAGGTAGCTTACCAGATTTTTGGTTTTGTAAATTTAAAATATCCAAAAAAAATGGTCATAACCAATATCTCAAATTTCTGACAAAACACTCGTTTTATGACTTCCAGTATTTGGCATCCCTTAGATTTACGACCTTTCTATGGTCAACTGATCCAGTTAGTTTCAGATCTTCATTTTGGAATCGCCTGCATCCCATATCACAGGTTCTTCCTCCATGAAGGCCCTCCACTCCTTGATCAAAGTGTCAGAAAAAAATAATACAAATATATGAAATTCTCGAGAATTATTAACAAATTCCAACTTCATAAAACAATTTTAAATCACACATTCTCTCGCCCCTTTTCATAATCTTTATGGTCATAGAAAGGATAATAGTATCTTCCTAACATGCTTGCGTGACAGATTTAGAAATGGGAAAGAATGAGCCGGATTTTTCTTGTTCATATTACAAACTATGTTGATATGTCCCAACTTCAAGCACATCAAGAAAACAACTTTTTCGTTTCAGTTTACATTCCATCTAGGCTTGTGGGCCATTTGACCATGCCCGTTTTCACAAAAACGACATCTTGGTCATAAAAAATTCCAAGAATCACGGACATAGGTGTCCAATTCTCGGTTGTCCATTGTAGTTCATAAAGCGAAAATTTCGTCAACTATGAAAAAAACTTTACAGAATTCCCCCAGGAATTCATCCCAATCACAGTTCTATGGGTTGCACTCTCTCCCACTAGGAGGCCTGACCCAAGCACCAAGAAAATTCGCTTTTGCTTATTCTAGGATGTTGTACAGTGATTAACGGTTTATCCAGTCATCGATAACTTCGGAGCTTTAATCACCGAAAAACTTCTGGTTATTAGCCCAAGCTGTATATCATATTGGCTGATTATTAAATAGATTTTGCATTTAGTTTTTTCGTTTTTTATTGCTTAGATGAAATTCCAACACACTGTGGTCCAAAATTTGCAACCATGTGAAAAATATTTTAGGGGGTCATCATTGTCGAGTGATGCCAGGCGAATTTACATTTGCCATCTCTTACCAGAATTTCTTGCATAAAAAAACCAAAAATGAAAAAACTTACATTTGGTTGAACTCATTACGGGTAAAATTTTCCTAATGGAGCAATGTCCAAAAAATGTAGTTTTTACCGGACCATAACGTGCTTATAGGAATTATACCAATGAGCATTGCAAACTAGGTCTTAAGCAATAAAAGTTCGGAAAAACTGGTCAATGCCTTGAAAATCCATTTAACATCCTTACTTAAGCCATTACAATTTCTCAATCATTTTAACTGCATTTGCATTTACGTAGTCTAAAAATGACTAAAATGCACCAGGAAAAACAAAAGTTGAAACGGGAAAAAGACCCTTAGGATTCTACTAACAAAGTGTGCAGTTTACTTCACAAAGGATAAGAAACAAACGTGAACTCGAAACATTTTTATTCGTGATCAACCTCGAAGGATTCACGAACTTTGTCTTGCAGTCAACTCGAAAGATTCGTGAAACAGTTACATGTAGAAGTTCATGGCTTTCTTGTTGAAGCTCGAAAGATTTGCGAACAAAATCAAATGGTTATTTCATCAAATGTATGCTCTTGAGTCATGCAAGAGCAAAAGTGATTTGTTCACTCATAGTTTGAAAATTTGTATTGAGACAAATTGTAAACTCTTTATGAGAGTAAGTAAATAATCTTCTAAAGACACTTATCTCCATAATGAAGTATTTAGCCTCATTGGATCTGAGATTAGCATGGTAAACAAGCATGAAGATATATTGCAAACACTTTGTTATTATAGCATGCATAGTCTTGCCAATTTGGATGAGACTAATTCTCTAGATCGTGGTAACATGATGTTAGATCTTTGTGATCCTAATAAATAAAAAAGAAATCTTTATTTTCTCATGGAAGAGCATGCACATGAAGAAGGAGAAAGTTTTGCAAAAAGTACAAAAAGGACCAAGAGTGGATCCTAATCTAATCCTCGAGAGGGATTGGTTGTCAGATTACTTGATCTATCAATCTACTTGAGATTAAGATCAATCTAGATCAATTCTAGACACAAAATCCTAACAAGAACAATCATTAATTGAAGGTAGGTGTAATTTCTGGTTTCACATGTGTGAAACACTGTCTGAGTACGGACTCCAACCTGAAAATCAAGTACACATTTATAGAACCTCAAAACAATCAAAACAAATGTAGACAAATGGAGAGAATCACTCAAACTTGTTTCCAAAACCAAGATTGGTGTCTCACAATGATTATGGCCAAATGTGGCTCTATATATACAATAAGTGAGAGCTCATGGTACTGATCATCCCTCTGATCCCACATGTGTGAATGTGCTTTGTCATATGATGATTCATCATGCAAAACTAACACTTGGACAAAACCTTCTATTTTGAGCACTTTTGGTCCATTTTCCTTCTATATGGAGATCTTCTTGGAAATCTTCTAGAAGTCAAAATTTGCCTACTTCAGCTTATTCCACACGTGTGAGTTGTCCTGTACACATGGGATATGACACCTAACCAAAGGATGTGGCTCATGCAATCAATAGATTGATGACATGTGTCATATGTCTAGAAAACTAGTTTTTGGCCTTTTTTGCCACTAGAACTTGAATTAAATCATATGTACATCCTATATGATTATGGTACATGAGAGGTACACTAGTTTCACACGTGGGAACAGGCTCCACACATGTGTGTTTATCTATATACAAGATTTTTGGCCTCTACCAAGCTTATATTTGTATTTTCAACACTCCTCCTCAAAAATTTAGCTTGGTAAATTTAGCTTGATGGAAAACAAGATGATCTTGAACTTGAATTCATGGGCTAAATTGGTCTTTGCTGGTTCAAAAGGTGCGAAGATCAGCCAATGAGCTTGATGTTGATCTGAAATCACCATATCCATGTGCATGCTCCTCCATGAGAAAATAAGGATTTCTTCTTGACTTATTAGGATCACAAAGATCTAACATCATGTTACCATGATCTAGAGAATTAGACTTATCCAAATTGGCAAGACTATGCATGCTATAATAACAAAGTGTTTGCATCATATCTTCATGATTGTTTACCATGCTAATCTCAGATCCAATGAGGCTAAATACTTCATTATATAGATAAGTGTCTTTAGAAGATGATTCACTTACTCTCATAAAGAGTTTACAATTTGCCTCAATACAAATTTTTAAACTATGAGTGAACGAATCACTTTTGCTCTTACATGACTCAAGAGCATACATTTGATGAAATAACCATTTGCTTTCTATTTGATTTAAAATCAATTTCAACCTTTTAAGAACATCATCTATGTTCTCAAGAGAGACTTCATACTCAATTAACTAATGTAAGCTTACAAGGAAAACATGCTTTGCTATACTTTAAGGCATCACACTCAACTAGTATTACCTTAAGCCACCTTTGAGATACAAAAATCCCTTCAAAGCAAAATAGATCTTCATAAGTTGACATGAGAGCATAAATGAAACTATTTTCATTTTGTGATTGCTCCTTATTCTTGATTGATTTTTCTTGGATAATAACAAAAAGTTTGAACTTGTCCAAAGTTCCAAGCAAAATACTTTCCAAGGACATAAAATAAATCCAAGTTACCTTCATGAAAGTGACATCTATCTTTGCATCTTGAACCAAACAATGCACTTCCAAATAATTTTTTTCAAAATGTTTGACTTGTGTTGTAATGGACTCTTGAAGACAAATCTTGCAAGTCCTTGTGAGACTCCAAGCCTCTTTCACTTTTCCACAAAGGAAATACCTTTCCTTGGATTTGTCCTTCTTGTATTTGCGTTTCGAACTTGAAGCTCCATCCTTCACCTCGGCCCCCTTGCTTTGGTTCTCCTTGGATGGATTGGTCTTCTTTTTGTAGCATCTTGAGAAAATATATCCTCCCTTGCCACAAAGGTTGCACTTAGGATCCTTTCTTTCCTTCAATAGGATGCCACCTATTGATGCAATGTGAATAAAAACCTGTGATATGATTCTACAAATGTAATTTGTGACTTTCAAGAAACTAGATTTGAACATCTTTAATAATCTAGAATGATCTACAAAAGATCTAGCTCACAAACCTAAGAATCAATCTTCACACTAATGACTAGTCACTTGGAAACTTTGCTTTGATCACGAAGACAAAAGCACACAATCTTTGAATCACATCACAAAAGAAATCAGATCCAATCTCCTATTGGACTCATCAAATACCAATGACTCTCTTTTTTGAAAGTTGAAATGGATATGAAAAGATTCGACACCTAGATTTTCCTTTTCACTTAACCAACACTTGAGATTTTTGAGCAAAAGATGGGTTTTGTTTCAAACACATGAAAATTAAACTTAATCACTTCTTTGGACTCACTCTTGACCCAAATAATCTCACTCTTGAGATTTAGAATGAATTTGATTTGATTTGAAAACAAACTATACCACCAATTTTTCACAAAGCTAAAAAATTAGACAACTAGAGATTCACAAAGATCTCAACCATGCATGAATACTCAAATATGGACTCCTCCTCATTCTAGACATCCAATGGGATCACAACTTGACCCTCACACTCTCACAAAGAAAGTTGAATAGAACTAATTTGAGTTTCATACATACTATGTCAATTTTTGCTCAATAAATTGAATTCAATCACTCCTATTGGATTCCACCAATTACTCTACCTTTTAAGACTTGGAATGGAATTCAAAATCAAAAGTTGTGATTCTTCTCACTAAGATATTGTGCTTCAAAGAGCTAATGCCACTTAGAAAGTTATTTAGTTTACCTGAATGTTGACTCCTACATCAATCCACAAACAAGAAATGAAAAATAATCCACTCTAAGAAAGCATGAAAACTAATCCACTCTACTATCCACAACCACACACAAAGGATGGAAGGGCAAGATCATGAAAGCATCACTCAAGAAACAAGCATGATCAAGGAGCTCAATGGATGCACCAAAACTCATGGAGGCTCTTCTCATTTCAGCATGGAGTAGGTACATTTCACAAAAAGCTCCTCTTCTCAAAGAGAGAGTCTCTTAAATAAGCAAGAGAGCTCCTTAGGTGGCATCCTAGTGGAATTTTCACATTTCACAAATTACAAATGGAATTATGCTCTCCACTAGAGGTCACCATCAAAAGGTGGCTCACTCTACTTTCTTTAAGAGGGGTCTACTTGCATTTATTACATTGGCCTGAAAATACTAGCTCCTACATGGTCGTTCCATCTTCGGAATTCACCATGAGGCTGATACAGTTTCTACTTGACAATATTAACTAGTATTCCTCGGCTCTCATACTCGGCTCTTAGTCCTCATCCATCTCGTCTTCTCAAAGACCTCTTCGGTCTAAGGTGAGAGGTGCTCTTGTGTAGATTTGGTCGAGTATCTTGGGGATTCGTCAGAATCAGAGAACATCATCCCACCCCTAATGTGTTGCAGGACCCACTGCAACTCATATTGGACGATATTGCTCCGCTATTGGCATTGGCGTCTTCGATTGTCACTTTAAAAAGCATAGGTCCTCGTTCGCTTGCATAAAACCAAGTGCTTATTGTTGCCGGTCTTTATCAAAAATTGCTTTTGCAAATTGCCGCAATGTAATCAGAATGTCTTATTGTTGTAGGTGGTTGACATTCTCAAAATTTGGAGAGTTCTTAGCAGCTTGACAATCTTGCATGCCCACTTGTCTTTTTCTCTTATCACTTGTATCTGCCATTGACGGTTTCGCTTTTGGTTTTTTGGCAGGTTCTAACTTCTGAGAGGTATGTATTCTCCATTCTACTTCTAGGTGTTTCCTCAATTCTTCTCTCAATCGAAGTTCCAGTCTTGTCGATGCTCATTTTGTTTCTTGACGAGAAGAGAAAGAAGTGAAAATGTCAATTCCCTGAAGAGGGTGCTCTTGTCTGAGAATAGTGGCAGATGACAGAATATCAATTTCTTGTACACCTTGCAATACCTCATTTCATATAACGTCTATGTTTAAATATCGATCTGGTAAATGGCGTGGTGATGTAGAAGTTCACAAAGAACTTCTCGATTGAGCAGTAGGTTTAACTGTTGGTTGCTATGGTGCTTGTGGTGTTGTTGTGAGGATCCTATCGTGATTCATAATTGACGTGTCGGGCAGGTAGGATCTTGTTTGGTTGTTTTGGGCAGTCTTTGAAACTGTGTTTTCTGACATAGTCGGGACATTCGGCATGGTACTTGGTCTTGACTGGAAAATCAACCATGAAGTGGCCGGTTTCACCACAAATGAAACATCTGTTGTTCAATGGCCCTTGCATAACGGCATAACCATCTTGTATGGCTAGTGGTTTTGGACTTTCAAGTGGGTAGTCGTGATAATGCGAGGAATGCCCAGTTTGTGATGTGTGTTCTTCATATCGTTGGATGGCATGTGCTTGGATAGGCTGAGATGAAGGACAAGCATCAACAAGATGCGTAGCCCAGCAGTGTGGGCACCATATTGATTTTCGTCGATAAGGCATCTGTGCAAGGTTTGGCTGACCAGACATACTACGTTGGATAGACTTCAGGGTATTTTGAAACTCATTGGTGAGTTTCTCCATCTGTAGTTGATGTTGTTGATTAAGCAACTCCAACTGTGATTTCCAAAGCGGATCTTGGGTATCCTCGATCTACTTTGACTCTTGGACAGGAGCACGAAGTGCTTTCTTTTCCATGGATGCATCAACATCTGATCCCTCGTCTTCTTCTTTGATAACATCAGACATAGCTAACTTAAGGCTCGTATATTTGTCATTGGATTTAAGCTTGCGTCTAATCCATCTTGGAAGTCCGACTAGGAACCAGATAATGAGCATCTGTTCGGAGGGCTACTTGACCTTTTAAGCATTTGAATCGCTCGATATAGTCTCATACACGTTCATTTTTTGCCATCTTGATGTTACTCAATTTGACAAAAGGACTCTCTATCAAACAGAATGGTTTAAAACGCTTGATAATGGACTCTTTCAGATTAGACCAATACAATTTATCTTCACGATCAAGGTTAAAAAACCAATCACGTGCTTTAGCGATCATGGTCATTGAAAACAGTTGGACTATAGCGTTGGGAGATGTTTGTCGTAAACGTTGCATGCATTCTCAAAGATTTGCAAGAATCTTTGAGGGTCTGAACTACCGTCAAACTTTGGTAGATCTAACTTGAGTGTACATCTCTCAATATGAGCTCCGTGAGTGGCAGAAGTTCCATTCAGGTGTGTTCTGGCGTGTGATGCTTCAACACTATGAACTTGGGTTCATGCCCGTGAAGACTCGGCTCTATCAGGTTTTTGTCCCTTGAATGGGTTTGTGGATGGCTCGTGTATTTGGGCCTGCATTCGGTAGAACCTATGACGTCTGATTTGTTCAGCTGTAGGGGACCTTATTTCGTATGGATAAGCTTCTGGGATTTCAGGATCAGTATGTTGGTCCATTGGGTATTGTCGGGTATTTTACTTTTATATGTGTTTTTGGTGTTTTGGGATTTGTTTTTTTTTTTTGGACAAGCTTAACGTTAGTCGAAAAAAGCTTGGATTATAAAACTGGGTTTGGTCAAAAAACTTGAGACGGGGTCAAAAAAATGGAGTGTATCGGAAAATGGTGTATTAGAAAAAGATAACTCAAAAAAACTATGACTCGAAAAAGATGACTCGAAAAACTATGACTCTAAAAAACTGTGACTCGAAAAACTATGACTCAAAAAATCTGTGACTCAAAAAAATCGGTGATTCAAAAAAAATATGTAGTATTGAAAAACAATGGATCGAAAAAAATGGTGGATCGAAAAAGTTAGGTGACTCAAAAAGTATGACTCGAAAAATTTTGACTCAAAAAACTATAGCTCAAAAAAGGGTGACTCGAAAAAAAGATAACTCGAAAAAGATGACTCGAAGAAAAGATGACTTCGAAAAAACCGGGAACTCGAAAAAAATGAGAACTCAAAAAATTGGTGACTCGAAAAAAATGATTTGAAAAAAACTGACTCGAAAAATTATGACTTGAAAAATTGGAAGCTGAAAAAATTTGTAACTCGACCACAGGAGCAGCTGCAGCATGCCTTTGACGTGCTCCAAATTCTTGAGCTTCTGGTATGACAACTCTTTCAATAGCAGCTGTGTTTGGAGCTTGATTAATCATTGTAGGGGCAGGCTGTTGTGATACAGCTGCTACACCTCTGTAATATAAAAACATTGATAACTATCAGCTCCAGTAATTCAAAACGCTTCTCCATTAAAAATTCTTCACCAACAATAAGGATTTCGTTGTGGCCAATTTAAAGAAAATCAAATTATAGAGCATGATGCATGCAAATGAAGAAGTCCAATGTCTCAAATAGACTTCTGATACAACAAGAAAATAAGTAGACAAATTTGTAAAATGATCAGCTCATATAATGGGTGCACACCAAAGGTTGACATGATATGTGACCCGAATTTGTATCTTGGGATGAAATTTACCACAAGTATTTCTTGCATTATATATGATGCTATTTATTTCACGTGGTTCATTTGATAATGCAGAGGCAACTGCACAAGGGTTGCACGTGCGAAAGCAACAAACTTTTCAAGAATACCATCACAAATTGAATATATTCTTCCATCATCCTAATCCTTTTGAATTTTTGTTTCACCCTCTTTTAATTTTATGACACTGCACTTCCCTGAATTTTTTCCTGGTCAGGTTGATCACAATTCTAGAGAAAGATGACTTGGCAAGTCAAAATTTTACCCTAACAGCATTCATAGTAAACTGCAAATACGTAACATTCATGTTTGTCTTCTGTGTCCTTCTTAAACGCAATAATGTTCTGGAGAGCAAATATTATGTTACTAAGAAGTATTAAAACGCATTGAAGCATTAACCGTGTGCAAGATACTTGTCAAACTCCCCAACATCCGCTCCCAAATCAGGAAACTTTCTTCCAGTTGTTCCTGAAGGCAAGGCCAAGCACAGTCTAAACAATAGGCAAGGCCAAACAATTAGGACAACCTTCATCCAAGTTCATCTTCAACATACTGCTCATTAAATGGATGAGAATCCCAATGATATCTCAGAAAAGCCAATCATGCAGCCACAAAAATCTAATAGCATCATCGCCATAAATTTTTTGAAAACTGGAGGTCTTTGTTTTTTAAAGTGTTGCCTAACTTCTTCTAGGAGAATTTCACAGCAAAGTCATCAACGGGTGCGACAATGTCAACAGGCTATTCTATGCAGTGTCCCAGCTGGTCTTTTCTTAATAAACACCACAACTACTATCTCATGGTCAGTGAACTTGACTTCAGAAAGAAATAATTCAACACAAAGTTCCCGCATTCTCAAATGGCTCACTTCCATGGAATATGTCAAAAGGTTAGGAGATAATTAGAGATCACCATAGGTTTACAACACTATCCAATCATGCTGAAATTCCTCTTTGCCATCTATTTGTACAGAAGAAAGTTTGGGCTTACAAAACAAAGCTAGATTATTCTGATTAGATCTGAGAGAGATGCTTAATGAGAGGTCTAATATCCCTCCACCTTGAGCACTCAAAGGGCCATACGATCACCCCGCAGCAACACCACTAACCCGATAGTGACAATTTGATAATGTCCAACATCAGTCCAAGCTGGAGGCAGTTTCAGACATACATATGCAAATATTGATCAGCTTAAAGGAACGAGGAGAGCTTAACAAAGTTGAAGGAGAGAGATTGTCTAGATTCCAGCAAGGGAAAAGGAAATTTAGCATTTGGAGCCTGAAGTTCATCCATACTATTGACAAAACATCAAAAAAATAGCTGAATTTGTTCTTCCCGACTGGATGGACGCTCAAAAGCAGATCCTATGTGAACAGCTGCAACAGCAATAGTTCAATGAAGAGCCAAAGCTTTGAAAATTGTCAATCACTCTTTTGAACCCAATTACAAATGAGACCACACTTGCTTAGCTACCACAGAGGGTGCAGTACATGATTTTTTGCAGCATTAATCAAGCATCCAGCGTGCAATGTATTCCATCAAAGTAGGATGCCTTTCTGTAGAAGGCAGCTAAATCAAGCTTGATGGATGTTGCTGGGTAACTTGATGAAAGGAGCTTGAAGGATCCAACTAATTACATCTAGAAAGAATCAGTTCTTGATTGTTGAGAGCTGATAAGTTTGCTCTGG
Source organism: Diphasiastrum complanatum (assembly GCA_029204225.1). NCBI lineage: Eukaryota > Viridiplantae > Streptophyta > Lycopodiopsida > Lycopodiales > Lycopodiaceae > Diphasiastrum > Diphasiastrum complanatum. The sequence goes on along the minus strand of CM055095.1, from coordinate 78,098,752 downwards.
CAAGTTTTCCTTTTTCAAATTTGGCCGAAAGGGAGAGGACCCATAAAAAAAGAATTAGAGCCTGGAAGCAGAGTTTGAAAATAAAACAATGACAAAAAGTTTGTTTCCTTTTTCAAATTTCTCTGATCTTTTCCACTTGGAGCCCGCCAGGGAATTATACTCCCAGTTGCAGCTCTTACGCGATTCAATACAGTTATTGTGAAGTTAAAATCGCATTGGTGTCGACTAGTTATGTATGTTTCTCTTCAAAGAACGGTCTGTTTTGTAAAAGTTGATTTGTGGGAAGATAATCTAACAGGAAAAAGCAATCAGCCTCTACTCAAGAAGGGATGCAATTGCCTTTGTCTTATTATTTGAGGGTAAAGTGCCAGGGAACATGGGTGGTGCAGAAGCGTCGTGTGCCTAAATCTAATTCATAGTAAATTTATAAGCAAGACACGCTAGAAATCTAAAGAACACAAGCATTCATGTTGATGACACAAAACGTCCATAAAAGATTCACAAAAAAGAATCATCATTCAAGGGAATTAACAATCTGATGCACTTTTTTGAATCATGTGCCAGAAGGTGTAGAACATGGAGGCGGCAACGTGGTGGCTAATGAAAGATGCCGGAGCTGTTGCACCTGCCGATCTTGTTCCTTATGTGTGATCTCAGTAACATCCGTAACCATTTAAAAATTAGGAATCATATCTATTCTTGTTGGGATGGCAGATGGCATTAGACGCCTGGGGGCGTTTCAAGAAGGCTGTTGTAAGAAAATCCTGACATTTAAAAAGAGGGAGACTGGAGGGAAGAGGTTAAGGAGAAAGCGGAGCTGGAGGAATACGGCAGGTGCATTAGGTCAGGTAACTGGAGGAAGTTAGAGAAGGAGAGGAGGGTTTCTTGGTGGGCACAAAACTCTGGAGCTTAGTTGATAGGTTTTTTGGTAGCTGAGAAGGGGAAGGAGCTGGCATGATAGCCACCAGCGTGGGCAGTCAGTGTGGAAGAGGGAGGGTGGAGATTTGGATACTGTGGAAGATTGTAGAAGACCGCATCCATCTGTTAAGGAAGAAGAGTTGGGATACAGCAACATAAAGAAAATGTAATTTAGCTTTAGATAGTCAAAGAGGTGCCAGAGCAGAGCTGGAAGGGGAAGTGGTGTTTAGATTTGGAAAGGGTCTTGGCAGAAAATGAGCAGGAGAGAAGGGACAGGCAATAGTAGCCAGAGGAACGTGTTGGAGAGGGAAGACTTAGCAGCAATTATAAGGTGTAATTTCTCCATAGCAAATTTTGGGAAACACAAAAAGTTTTGGAATACTCAGGTTTCAAAAATTCACTTAAGGAAATATATTGGAGAATCACATCATTGTTAGTAGAGATTTATTTTGTTGTATAGCATGGAAGTTCAGTAGCAAGAAAATGCAGGGAACTGGTGCTTGAACTTGTTAGATACATGTGGTTGATTTGAAGGGTGGCTAATGTTGTTGTCATCAGAAGTCTCATGGATATCCAAACTCATGTTGAAACGTAATCCAATAATAAGCTGCCAAGCAATAAAATATTTCAGCCATTCCCTTTTTTGCAACTAAGTCATGAGTTTTTAGAGTGGCTCAAAAAAGGAATATTTTTAAAAATCTAGGAAAGGTCATATCTTAGCCTTTCAACTGACTTGTTTCGACAACCTCACAGACCAATTTTCTGCAGAAGCAAAGAATTCATGTAAGAGCTCTTGAAGTGACTTCAAAATCAAAATACTAGGCTGCTACCAAGATTTTTCTCTAGTATTTTGAGATCAAGTAATGCAAAATCAATCAATGAAGTGAAAGTTGAAACAAGGCTTGTTCCATTGCTGACTATATATTTCTGCGTTAAGCAGAAGATTCTGTTGTGCCAGGCCACATCAGACTTAAAAAGTCGGCAATTAACGTGTATTGTATCATGCTGCTACCACATTTGCCAGTCTATAATATCATAGAGTTCCAGAATGTTTAAGAATTATTTGAGGATTCTGGATTTACGTCTTTTTGCACTGAATTTCTCAAAAGCATAGATTTGTGTTAGTTTTCTGCTTTGCCTTGACTACATGGTCGGTGCTGCAGCATATTCCCATCTGGTGGAGATGGTACTTCCGGGCTACAGCAGTATCCTGGACTCTTTATGGACTCATTACTTCCCAACTGGGAGAGATCTGCACAACCCTTCATATCCCAGGCCAAGCTGATAAAACAGTGAAGCAATTTTTGGTAGACTTTTTACTTTCGCCGTGACTTCCTTGGTGTTGTGGCTACTGTGCATGTGTGGTGCTCTTTGCTTTTGTTTTCACTTTCTCCATCAAATTCATGAAATTCCAAAGAAGACAATTATGAAGGGACTCTGGTCAGTTTTTATTGTTGAGGAGCGGTCAACATACATCCCAGCTTGCTTCACAACATGGCAGGAGACCAACCAAAAAGAATGTTGTTTTGCAGGTGAATTTGGAGTCACGGTCACTTACAATATTATTCGGCAAGCCATACAATCTGAAAAACTTTTCAATGACAAGTTGAGCTAGTTTAAATGCCTCGATAGTTGATTTAGTTGGCATAAATTGTGCCAATTTGATTAGCCTATCAACCACCATCCAAATGGCATCATGACCCTTTTCGCTTTTAGGGAGTCTAGTCACAAAATCCATTAAAGTACTTTCCCACTTCTTGTTGGAAATTTCCAAAGGATGTAATTTTGAGTCTTTCTGCTTTATTATACTGGCATTGTTCACAACCTTGAATGTATGCCTCGACACGACCTTTCATTTTTGGCCAAAAGAAATTCTGCCTGACAATGTCATAGCGTCCTTTGTATGCCTGGGTGACTAGCACAAGGGTTGTCATGACACTTTTGCAGGATTTGGGGCCGCAAGTCCTCCCTATCCGACACACAAACCTTGCCCTTATGGAAAACATCCACATAGTCAATCTAGATGCACTTAATATAGCCAAAATCCAAAGTTAGTCTTGATTCATTTGGTTATTTTGGAAACTCCATTGCTTGATTGGTCTTGTTTGAAGTCTAAACCAGTGTTGAATTCACAAGTGCTAGGAGGTCAGTCATGATGATGATGTTGTTTATTCAAAAAAAGTGGATATATAAATCAATCAAGATTTAGGATGTACTCTCTTTGCTCATCCTTGGTAGGTACTCATTTACATGCTTAGGAGGTGGCTGAGCTGAGCCCCTAAATCAATGTCCTACATTACAAGTTTAATTTGATGAAATTTAGTGACTAGGCACATTTTCCACCTAATCCACCTACCAAATGGCTATGATTCCTAAACTAGGAAGATTAGATGGTAGAATTAGGTCTATATCTAACCATGGACAATCTTAGATCTCATATTTGAGCTGATCTATTACTATTTTGATGAGGTTCTTTTAGTACATTCATTGACAAGATGCAATTTTAATGTTTGAGTACACGTTTTTCTTCCAAGGCTGAGTTGCAATTGTAGCATTTATGTTTGAGTTATCTTAATGATTTACATAGTTAATTGAATAATAATGAATGATTTGCATTCCTACAAACATCGGAGATTTCTCTAATTGATTGATCATAGTGATTCTAGGAGCACTTGCCACATAGTCAATTTAGATGCACTAAATATAGCCTAAATCTGAAACTAGTCTTGATTGATTTGGTTATTTTGGAACTCCAGTGTTTGATTGGTCTTGTTAGAAGTCTATCATTAATCTCAAAGTTGATGCCTTGTGTGTAATTTGTATTTTATCAATTTCATGTGTTCAATAAGATTTAATATTCTTGTCGATATATTATAGTTCAAATACCTTTATCGCAATCAATCAACGAATATGTCATTTGCTGAAGAAATGTCCCGAAACATGTATTTCTATTGTACTATATATGAAATAATATGTACTTATGATATGGACTTGTCACATTGTGTGTTGGGTATGACATTGTTTTTTGTGAATGCTCAAAGCACAACGCCTCCACGAGATATCGAAAAATTAAAAAGGATAGAAGCTTATTAAAAAAGTAAATCACGAAAAAGAGCACAAATGATTGATCGAGTACTTAGTGAAGCATCATCGTCATCAAATTCTAGCACTCGGCCTCGACATAAATGGACGGTACTATGTATTTGTATTATTAAAATTTGAGAGCAGATTAATTCTCATGAAATCATTTTTTGTAGCATTAAGCTAACCATTTATATATTTGTAACATGAAATTAGTACAAAAAAGAGTACCACAAAAAGATGTATTGTGAGTGTAAGCAATGCAAAGGATTTAAAATTCGACCAAGACGAATTGTGGCACAACATTTGTAGAAGTTTGGAAAGCACGTTGAGGAGCCTGATGTGGTTTTGAAGGTATATTTTATTTCCTTAGTACTAGTCCTTATCATACACAATTTTTTTGAAAAAAAGAAGACTAATGAATGTATATTTTCTCTCTCTTGTAGAATAGTGCATTGGTGTCAACCTCTTGCACAATTGATAATCTTATCAACAAGATAAGAAATATCGATTTTGGATCATCTTTGGCATTGGACGGAGATCTAGCTGATGATCTATTGATGAGGTCACTAGTGACTACACACCGAGTAAGGTTATGCATATTTTGATGTCTCATCCCATGGTGTCATCACACAGATTGTATCCAATCCACAATACCTTGTGAAAATCCTATCAAAAGCTCTGTCCATCTCATGGCATCACCACATACAGATATTGTGCAAAATGAACAAAGATTTTTATGTACCATTGACTTTTCCAATAATGTTTTAAATTCGTTGACCGAGTCTCCCCTTCCTCCTCATCTACATGCATTAGTTAAGCCGTTTGATAGATAAAAATATTCATGTTGGCTTGATATTGTACCACTGCCATTATGTGGGACATCATTTTCATATTGGGGTCATATGTACATAGTTAAGCCTAGTAAGTGGTTTTCCTAATGCCAAATTAGGTTTATTTTCCTTGACTAGCATTGATGTCCCTTTGAATAGTGTTGCAACATTAATGTCATATGCAAGACCTCAATACAATTGGGGTGATTGGCATGCTCTATGTCGCCACCAATGGTTAAGACAAATATATGGTTTAAATTTTAATGCTTGTTCTTTGGAAAAGAGGCGCATGCAAGGAAAAAGTGTTTCAAAAGCACATCGTATGTACATCGATGGGTCTACAGAAATACATGGAAACACACTACATATATAAATAGTTCTATTTGTCACCCTTCATTAACTAATTGTGACTTTGAAGAACACACCAATGGAAAAGTAATGTGAAAGTTACATATGTAATGGTTTGTGCGATCAAACCTATTAAATGTGATGAAGAACTATTTATCAACTATAGCTTCAATCGTCCTCTACCAAGATGTGTACAAAAAGTTTTGAGCCAAGCACATCCATGTGCATTGTAAATACCAAAAGCACATCCTTTTCATTCGAGTTCAATTTGGATATCTTATTTTACTTTCAATTTGGATATGATGTTCGCTTTGGATGTCTTATTTAAGTTTACATTTGATATGATGTTTGATGTTAAGCTTTTACAAATAATGCTCAATTTTCAATGTCTTATTTCAGTTTCAATTTAAATATGATGTTCAATTAAGATGTCTTATTTAAGTTTCAAATTGGATATGATTTTTGATGTTTAGGTTTTAGAAGTAATGTTCAATTTTCATGCCTTGTTTAAGTATGAATTTGGGTGAGAAATTGCCAAAAATTGACAAATCTAGCTTGATCAAAATCATGTAGATTGTACATAGGTGGGTCCCACAGTGGCAAGAAACCTCAATCACCTTCCTTACTACATGCTAAAAATTCACCTAACTTGTGAAGGGAAGAGGCATTTCTATGTAGTGAATTCTCCATAGTAAACACTTAGAATATTTTTGAGAGCAGATTGGCAATCTCGAGCTACTCCACATTTGTATTGAGTTTTTGAATGATCCAAATGCAATCAAAGTGATATTACTTCCATTCTCTGTTTGCAGGCCATACTACAGGCTGTGCTTCACACGTGTGAACTCGGATTTCCACATTTGATCGAAGCTTTATGATTGTTCTTGATTGTTAAAAATTGTTCTAGATCAATTTTGGTGTTTAGTTTTTGCAAATAGATTGTTTAGAAAACATTGAATCACTCTTTTGGATCTTGTGTAGATCCATTTAGCATCCTAAAGTACATGGTATCAGAGCCAAGTACAAGAGCTTAGTTTTTTATCAAAAGGCAAATCCATTTTTAGCAAGTTTTGTTGCCAGAAACTAGAATTAAGATGGCAAGTTTGAATCTAAACTTTGAGGAGGGATTTGATTCCAAACTTAGTGAGGGTCAAGATCCGGAGCACCTCTGAACCTACATTTATTACTCAATATTCATTAGATCCATATAGATGGATTCTATCATTTCTTGATGAGGTTTTTGGTGCTAATCCTAGGTGCCATTGATTAGATTTGACTTAGTTTTATGAGATCTAATTAATCTAGGATGAAAAAATGTCCTCTAAAAGTGTTTTACAAGTTTTGAAAAACCATTAGGAAATGTGAGTGAGATTTAGCCATTATATTGTCCAAAAATAGTCAAAATTGACTTGATTTGATTGTAGTTGATTGGATCTCATCTAATCTTCATTTCATCTTTGTGATGAATTGCTAGAACTGTGGTTAGAAGTCCATTTGGTGGGCTAGAAACCAAATTTGAGAGAATCACTACAAGAGAGACCTTTTGTGAATTTCTAGAATCAATCAAACCAATTTTTTGCTTGTAGCATTCACTAGTAAGATGGGATCAATTAGTGCCTTCCTTCTAGAAGCTAATGAAAGACTACATTCTACAAATTATTCCATTTGGAAGGTTAGGATGGAGTCACTAATGGTGCTCCAAGACCTTTATGAATTTTTGATTGATGAAGATGATGAACCTCTTGGTGCACAAGAGTTGATAAGATACAAAAAAAAAATCTAGGCTAACACTTCATGGTATTAAGATGAATGTTAGTAATGATCTTTAGAAAGAAGTATCGTCTTGTACAACTGCTAAAGAGGCATGGGATTCTTTAAAATCAATCTATGAATCCAATAACACTTCTAGAGTCCTCATCCTCATGATTAGAAATCAAATCTTGCAAAGCATGAGAAGAAGTGAGGAAAATGCACAAGACTATGTGCTAAAAATTAAATCTCTCAACAAAAAGTTAGCCTCTATTGGGGAGAAGAATAAAGATAATGAACTTGTACAAGTGATCCTAAATGTCTTAGGAGATGATTTTTCCAATTTGGTTCAAAGTTTTGCCATCCAAGATAGTTGGATTTTCTAGACACTTCTAAAAGTATTCATTCATCTAGCAAAGAGAGTTGTAAATGGATCAAGCTAAATTTGAGGAGTGTGAGAAATTGCCAAAAATTGGCAAATCTAGCTTGACCAAAATCATGTAGATTGTACATAGGTGGGTCCCCACACGTATGAGGCCATCGTTCCTCATGGGAATACACACTAGTGTAGGTTAGATCATGTTTGTAAAGTTGGTTAAGTCAATTTGGTAGTGATTCCTACATCATAGGACCTAAATCCTAGATTTATGGAGTAAATTGACCGACTACCCACCTGCTTAACAAGACTACCCACCTACTTGGCAAGACTGAGGCTAGAATGGAAAATTAGGGCAAGAAACCTCAATCACCTTATTACATACTAGAAATTCATCTAACTTGTGAAGGGAAGAGGCATTTATATGTAGTGAATCCTCCATAGTAAACACTTAGAATATTTTTGAGAGCTCATTGGCAATCTCAAGCTACTCCACATTTGTATTGCGTTTTTGACGATCCAAATGCAATCAAAGTGATATTACTTCCATTCTCTATTTGCAGGCCGTACTATAGGCTATTTTTCACACGTGTGAACTTGGATTTCCGCATTTGATCAAAGCTTTATGATTGTTCTTGATTGTTAAGCGCAAATTTGCTATTCTAGATCAATTTTTGTGTCTAGTTTTTGCAATAGATTGTTTAGCAAACATTTAATCACTCTTGTGGATCTTGTGTAGATCCATTTAGGGTCCTAAAGTATTGAAATTTAAAAATTTGAATATGATGTTATATTTAAGTTTCAATTTGGATGATGCTCAGTATTTAGGTTTTAACACAAAATATTCAACTAAATTGAAACTATATACAATAGTCTTAACCTTATTAGTTATACATTCTTGATATTCAATAGTTGAATTATAAGATGATATCTTCTATTCGAGAACGTGAATAGTCTCAATAGTTGAATTTGTGTTTTGTAGAAATAATGTTCAATTTTCATATCTTGATTTAAGTTCCAATTTGTATATATTGTTGTTCAATTTTGATTTATTTATTTTTCCCCATGTTTGAAGGACTACGAGTATAAAATCCGGCCCTATGTAATACTGTCGCCGCCGCAACAACTTCGCGATGGTAGTCCGTCTACTTTGTGCATGCATTAATGGCATAAAGTCGGTTGTAATTAATATAGAAGATAGCATTTAATGGAAGTTAGTTGTAGATATTTTGTAGCATATCTATCCTAGAATCTTCATCAAAAATTCTTCTGATAATTGAAATCTATCAGTCAGATTAATCCGAATAAGGGGTCATCATGCTCAACAAGCTGAAGTAATAATTTCAAGCCATTGTACTCATCTAGGGATAATAATCAAAGTGCGATTTGTTCAATAGTTGTTATTGGTCATTACGCATTTGTTTGAATCCATCGTTTGAACTATTTTTGCTGCTAACTATTGCGTTTTCGATCTACTCATCTCGCTCGCGATCGCTCCCAGCTTCTGCACAACTCACTGATTTCCAACATGGTATTAGAGCAGGCATCCAAGTAATCTGCTTCTCATTGCGGATTATTAGTCTTGTTTCGATGTCATTGCCTCTGCCAAAAATTATGAAACTTTTCGAATTTCTCGTAGATGGAGGAATCAAAGTATTCATCTTATTCTTCTTCATCAGAAGAAGAATCTTCTTATAGAAAATCCAAGAGTAGGAACTCAGATAGAAACAAAAGAATGTAGAAATCCAAAAAGATGGATCCATTAAGGAAGAGTGTTTAGATATTAGCAAAAGAATCAAGTGATTTAAAAGTCCAGATGTCTGATGTTAAAGCCAAACAAAAAAAAAGCAAAGCTTAATGCCAATGTTTGGTGTACCGCTTGTGGGAAGGAAGGTCATTCTGAGACTAACTGTCCCAGTTTACAGAATAACTATTTAGAAGAGAAATTACTCCTCTGTCCGGTTAATAATCATGAGGAGGTAGCTTATATAGCAACTCCTACTAACCAAAAAAACATTATATCAAAACTGCGTATTGGTCAACAGTATACTTTTTTGCATAGAGGATGGACAAGAGATTCCACTCCTCCACCCAGAGTAAGGGGTTCGTGCTACAATTGCGGAGCCCTGGGTCACTATTCGCCTGATTGCCCTGAACCCAGGAGTTCAGTAGGATATGTGCCGCTCTGTGCTAACTGTAAAGGCGAAGGGCATGTCATTGCTGAATGTTCTCAGCCACAACAGCCGCGATCTAAATCGAGGTTTGTAAACTCGCCTATAGAAGATGACCTTCGGCCATCTAAAACTAACACTGACATGATATTTTAGAGAATAGAAGTAGAGTCTGAATCGCAAGATCAAGACCATCAATGGCCTGATTTAGATGTAGAAATAAATAAAGTAACTACTAGAAGTAGTAAAGATGTTTCAACTCTTAAAGATAAGAAGAAAATTAAGAAGACAAAATCTGAGAAAAATGCGACAGAAAAAGCGAAAGTCGCAGATCAACCAGTAGAAATTTCTAAAAATAAAGAATTAGACCTTGATAGGCGTACTAAAAAATATTATGATGTTGATATTAGTTTAGAAGCTAAAAAGCTTTTAGACGAAGAAACTAGAAAAGTTAAGAAAGTAACATTCTCAGATCTAGTTATAAGTAGCGAAATACCTAGAGATCTATCGCCACGTAGAACTCGTTCATATGATATAGTAGAAGACCTTGTTTCCAGAATGCCCAATATAACTTTTAAGCAGTTATTAGAGGATAATCAGTATTATAAATAAGAAATTAAGCAATTTTTGCAAAGGAAAAAAAAAAGAAAAAGCGTAGTTATCATTAGTCAATGTAGGACTACTTAACTACGGTGATGAAGGTCAACCTGAGATTCAAGTAGCAATCAATGGCTGCATTTTAGATAGTGTGCCCATATATTCCGGATCTAGCGTAAATATAACGACTGAAGAAACAACATACGAGTTAGGCATTCACCATAGAATAGCATCCACATTAAGACATTTAAGGTTAGCTGATCCAACTAGAAGATCACCAATAGGAGAATTGTTCCAAGTTATAGTCTATATTGGAGACCATAAGTTCCTAATGAATTTTATTATATTAAGGACTACAAGAAAATCGTCGTATAAAGTATTATTAGGACGACCATGGCTCTACCAAGCCGATGTCATAACCCACTAGAAGAAGAAGAAGATTACCTTCAGAGATCAGATGGAGACACCGATGGGGAAAAGTCATAAAAGAATTACGGTATCCTGGGAAAAGGATAAGTATGAAGGTGAGACACCTACATCATCCTCGAGCTATACTTCGGAGGACGAAGGGCTTCAGTCCCTAAGGACTGAGGAACGGGAGTGATTTGTCACATTAAGTATACATGCTTACAATAATAAAATAGAATATGTAGATAGAGGAGATTGTGGAGTCCTAGAAATTAGTGTTGTTATAGGAGATCAAACTAAAGATAGAATACTAATAGACTCAGGATCCAGTATTAGCTTAATAATTGAGTCAATGGTCAAGGAATTAGGACTAGAAAAACGATACAGCCTATTACTTACCATGAAATCCATTTAGCAGATGCATCCAAATGCATACTAGTAGGTGAGCTAAAGGGTATTAGTGTAGTTATAGAGACAGAGACGTTCGTTATGAATTTCTTTGTCATAAACCCAGTAGACACACCACCATATTCAATATTATTTGGAAGACCATGGCTATATCAGGCGGATGCCATTATAAACTGGTCTACCAAACAAATATTTTTTCTTTCAACATTATCTTCTAGGTAAACCCTTTGTATTTTTCACAGATCATCAAGCGTTACTTCACCTAGTGAACAAAAATTGCACAACAGGTAGAATCACATGCTGGTTGCTATTACTACAAGAATTTAAATTATGTATTGTTGTGCACAAAGGATCACAACATTTTGCCGCTGATCATCTATCCAGAATACCGAGTGATGAGAAACCAACGGAGGAAATCAATGATGACCTACTCGATGCAATACTTTTTCAAGTTGACAGTACCCCCATGTGGGCCAAAGACATCACAGAGTTTTTAATGACAAAGGTGCTAGATCTGACGTTGTCGAAACCTGCCCAACGTGCACTTATCTACAAGGTGGCACCCTATACACTTATAGTGGGACAACTTTTTAAAAAGGGTGCAGACGGTGTGATTAGACGATGTTTGATTGAGGGCGAGATTATTCCCATCATATCCTTGCTACATGAAGGAGTTGGTGGTGGACACTTTGCCTCAGAAAACACCGCTAGGGAGATCTTACTAGTTGGGTATTGGTGGCCTTCGCTATTTAAGAACACTCATAACTTTGTAAAGGCTTGTGATGTGTGCCAAAGAGCCAAAAGGCCACAATTTTTAGATTATATGCCTTTAACCCCCATCTTATCTAAACAAGCATTTTTTAAATGGGGTATTGATTATGTAGGACCAATTAGTCCCGCCGTGCGTTTCACACATGCAAGATATATTATCGTGGCGACAGATTATTGCATGAAGTGGGCAGCGACTCGGGCGGTAAAGAAGGCCGATGCCAAAATCACTGCTCGTTTCCTTTATGAGCAAATCATTGTACGATTTGGTTGCCCACTCGAAATCGTCAGCGATAGAGGTACACACTTTTTGAACACAATAATTGAACACTTGTTGTTGACCTTCCTAGTTGTTCATCGCAAAAGTGCCCCATATTACCCAAGATGTAACGGGCATGCTGAGTCCACAAATAAGGTCCTATGTGAAATCCTCACGAAGACGATGGAAGCCAGTCGGTCGGATTGGGAGTTTAAGTTACATGCCACTTTATGGGCGTATCGAACAACACCCAAAAAGACCACTGGCACGACGCCATTCCAACTCACGTATGGACAAGAGGCCATGATGTTTGTAGAATTCTATGTCCCATCCTTACGGGTAGCCTACGATTTGAAACTAGACGAAAGTTAGATCCTTGCCCATAGGCTATTCCACCTCCATAAGCTTTGCGAAACAAGAGTCATTAGTGTGCACACAATATCATGAGGCCTGCTATTCCTTAGACATGTACTGATTGATTGTGTGTTATGTGTGTGTGCATGCATGTCTGTAAAATCTGTCGTTTTGTGATGATGTTCATTTTTTTTTAATTCATTTTTTACACCCTTTTTCGTTGAATTGCCTGCATATTTAACAATCAATACTTAGGATAGTTTAGGTCCGAATTCTCGCAAATCTACCTCACTTCTATCAGTATTGTACAGGTTTCAGGTAACAACATGCATGGCCAGTGACAATCATGTCTCAAAACAGTAATTATCTTTCGGGTTGGAGCAAGCATCACTTATTCTTGCAATCGATTGCAAGGAACTTATCTTTCTCTCAAAAAAAAGAAAAAGAAAAAAAGAGACCACTCGCATAAGCTATCAAGCAGCATATTATCTATATTGTGGAGTCCCAGAACTAAGCAAAGTGCTTGATCAGACATGAAACCTAGCAGGTACACTCAAGAAATTCACTTACTGATTTTTCTCAAAAGCTACCAGGAGCTCGTCCTTTCTTGGAGCGGCTAAACTTCGACACATGACTTATCTCCGGTGTGCAACATGAATGCCTGGTGCATGCGGCTTATTTTACATCTAATGACGAGCTCCAAATATTCAGGATTCCTAGATGCAACGACGAGAATTCAATTTCTATCTCACCACATATCCTAAGCCACTTGGGGTTCCTGAATGAAGGAGAGCCTATGCACGGCAGAGGGCAATCTTTCGATAGGAATTACTTGACGCATCTCTGTACGGAAGACGGTGACACCTCCATCTATAAAAATGATGGTAACACTGTCAAACTCATCTCGGATCCAGGAGGGCAACGACGGACCTTCTTATATTACTCACTGAGGTACAATCGTCAAGAATTGACAGGATTCCGAGCAGCACTTTATTCGCCCTATCATTTGGCTTGGAGGAACCTGTTACCCGTCACTTCAAGTGGGCAGAAAAGATAAGTATCAAATTATGTGCAGTGCTCAAAGCAAGAAAACCTCTCACAAAGTGCGGATATCTCCTGCATATGCTCGTAAGCAAACATTACTTGGGTGACTTTCCTAGCATTCTCGCTCGAGTGCAAGAGAAATATCCAAACGTGCCACATACCACCTCGACATGAGCTCAACATCCCAAGAGGATAAAAGGGGGAGACACAAAGGCAACAAGCAAGCCAACACCCAAATGTCGCCACATCACTAGCAGAAACACACCAGTGTCACTCACACGAGGCACGAAGCAAAGTTAGAGTCACAGCGGTTAAAAGAGCATGCCCATCCAGTGTCCCACCTGTGTTGTTCGTGGTAAGTGACCCACCAACCACCATCTCATCAACTCCCACCAAATCAACCATCGTTGTGACACTACCCACCACACTCACCCTCACACTACACCCCCTATTGTCTCCACAAACACAATCCCACTCTCCACCGCACCAGTCACAACCACCTCTATGCAATCTCCGATGCATTTTCCAAATGTCTTTGACGCATCCTTCAACATTGAAGAATTCTCACTTTCACTGTTAAACACGCCACCTAGTACCACCACACCATTTCCTACACCCACCGCTACCGCTACCGCCACCACTTCCACAATACTTTTCACTTCTCCGATCACAAATGTCGACACATCTCCAATCCCTATTACCCTCACTCAAACATCACACCCTCCGTCTGCTCAATCCGTCCATCATGAACAGTACAACACATTGTATCAAAACGTACAACAAAATCTCCCACCATCCTACGCACCTACCTCTCAATAGTATCCTCCTATTGGGGAGTGGCAGTACCTTCCGAAAAATGTGCGACGGGCCATCAACGCTCAAAGTGATGCCATGCATTATCTCTACTCTTCAATCAATGAGTATCAGAATTGGTGCAACTTCTCGCAAGGGAAAAACATGCAGTTGACAAATAAGGTACAAGAATGGCAGATTTATTCCACAGAATTAGAACAAGAGGTTGCTCATTAAAAAAACAACGAAAGAAAACTCATGGCTGACCTCAAAGAGCTGCACCGAAATAACAAAGATGTTCAAGCACACTTACAACGTAGGGATGATCTCATCAAGACCCTAGAAACATAGTTAGAAGGTGAATGGCGAAGCCACAGGAACTTATGGACCGCTATGATGGACAATATTCAACTGATTGATTTCAACCAGTTCCAAGCACCGCCAATCCCGGAAGGCACCGTAATACCTCTCGCTTCCTGTCAGAAGTTAACTCAGGTACTGATGGCGAATCAGACGCAAGCACAACAGTTGCAGCAGGCCACTCTAGCAAATCAAACTGCGCTCAACACACGGATTGAGGAGCTAGAAGGACAGCTAAAAACATTACACTAGCAGCTACCAACATTACACACAAAGCATGAAGAAACACACGCCAAGCACCATAGACAACAGGATGCAGGAACTAATGATCCTGGACCTTCGCGCTACATAGGACAACAATGGGATAATCTAGGGTATCACTTAGCAATGGTGGAACTCAAAGCACACAAGGGGGTAACCCCACTGCCACTCAACCCGACACCACCTATCAAGCCTCATCACCCTCACTCGATGACACACCCCTCTCCCCACCACATGAACAATCACCTCACCACCTCGACACTCAACCTCATTCACTATCCACTGCTTATCTACTCTGCAAATATCCAACCCTACCCTGTGAACTTTTCACAACCATACCAAACCCTCCACCACCCACACTTACCACAACTACAGAGGTACGACACAGAATCACGTCGAAGAATCCTAGCTGAAAGATGTTAATGTCAGAGGAGTTTAATAAAGCATATCCAAACTGGGAGGACCGAGGCGGGTACACTCTTCCCGATATCATGATATGTAAATCTCACAAGCAGAAAGTGTTAGCATTGGAGCCGCAACCTCAGTGGCAATGTGCTATGATGTTGGAAAATGCACATGCTTTCAAGCGCTATATCACGACACCAACTTACATGCATGTCAATCCAACATATTATCCCATAAGGAACAGAGAAGTATTTGCACCAGAAAGGGTTCCTAATAAAATATATTGGCCAATTCTACCTAAAGACATTCAGACCGATGACCCAGCGGCCGATTTTGTAGCCAATTGCAACTATTTCTATCGGAGCCATCATACAAATCCGGACCACTATGTTAGGTACTTTGCAGATCATTGCGGCCTAATATCATTCCTTTCTACTTTAAATTGTTTCTGGGATAGAGATTTGCCGCCAATAGTTTTGGATCTAAATAAGCTCCTAAACATACCCATGGATCACATCAATTGGCAAGGCTTTACTATCGGACGACGATCACCAACGAACTTCACGTTGACATGGTTGAATCTTGGTACGTGTACAGATTTCTACAGAACATGCTTGATTACTATTGGTCGCAACCATTTTTGGGCAAAATTCGATTCGAGATAATGGAACAGATTGGCAGAGAAGTTCATAAAATCTGGGTCGCCATCAATGCAAAGCTGCGGGAAGACCAGACAAGACAACAGGCAGCGACAATTGGCGTGGGATCGCCAATCTTTTGACGGAGGGGATAATGTAGGCTGATATTCTATGAATATTTGAGCCAGCTTGAAAAAGATACAGACTTAAGCCTAGAACTGGATCAGTCAAGTTTAGGCCTTTGCGTCATGTTGTAACGACTTAAAGTTGTTTAGTTCTAAGCCTAAGTCTAGAAGATTGAAACTTAAACTAGTCTGAATAAGTTCAACTTAAGTTAGTTCAGTAGTTTATGGTCCATTGGGGGTTTGTCCCATGGCACTAATTGGATTCAACTTTAATTTAGTCCCATAATGTCTTTTTGTAAGGGACCACCACTCCAAGTATATATAGGAGTGGAAGAGTCCATTTTCGAGAAGAACCTCATTTGCAATACATGCCTATCTTTCTCTCTGAGTGTTCTCCCTTGTGTGGTTTCATGTACTGTGTTACTTCACATTTTATTGTATATTATTCATCTGGAAACAGGTTAAGTTAATCTAGCCCCTCCATTCTCTAGTAGGGTAAGCCTTAGAGGAGGAGATTTTAGATTAAGCCATCATTGAATTAGGTTAAATCGTCATTTGAGTCAGTTCCTAAGTAGAGAAATGAGAGAAGAGTGGATCTTGCCCGAAATACTCACCCACTCACTGTAGATCTTCTCATCCTTCAGCCTCTCGGTTAGTTGGAAGCCATAGCCACTAGTTTGGAAAGCCACAATGCCTAATCGGAGCCATAACGTGTTCTAGTTGGAAGTCCGCCATAGCACTTGTTAGTTGGAGCCATAGCTAGAGTTGAGGGATACGAACATCGAACATTAATGTAGGTTGATATTCTATGAATATTCGAGCCAGCTTGAAAAAGATATAGACTTAAGCCTAGAACTGGATCAGTCAAGTTTAGGCCTTTGTGCCATGTTGTAACGACTTAAACTTGTTTAGTTCCAAGCCTAAGTCTAGAAGATTGAAACTTAAACTAGTCTGAATAAGTTCAACTCAAGCTAGTTCAGTTGTTTATGGTCCATTGGGGGTTTGTCCCATGGCACCAATGCGATTCGAAGTTAATTTAGTCCCATAATACCTTTTTGTAAGGGACCACCACTCCAAGTATATATAGGAGTGGAAGAGTCCATTTTCGAGAAGAACCTCATTTGCAATACATGCCTATCTTTCTCTCTTAGTGTTCTCCCTTGTGTAGTTTCATGTACTGTGTTACTTCACATTGTATTGTATATTATTCATCTGGCAACAGGTTAAGTTAATCTAGGCCCTCCATTCTCTAGTAGGGTAAGCCTTAGAGGAGGAGATTTTAGGTTAAGCCATCATTGAATTAGGTTAAGCCGTCATTTGAGTCAGTTCCTAAGTAGAGAAACGAGAGAAGAGTGGATCTTGCCCGAAATACTCACCCACTCACTGTAGATCTTCTCATCCTTCAACCTCTCGGTTAGTTGGAAGCCATAGCCATTGGCTGGGAAAGCCACAATGCCTAGTCGGAGACATAACGTGTTCTAGTTGGGAGTCCGCCATAGCACTCGTTAGTTGGAGCCATAGCCAGGGTTGAGGGATATGAATAGCCAACATGTATCTACTTCAACATATTCTCTTTTGGTTCTGTTCAATTATTTGATGTACCATCTTGTTTTATTGAGATTTCTACATCTTAAAGTTCAAGTGAGGCAATACTAGTCTTTGATGATGGGCATATTTCTTGTCATTGATGGCTTAGATATGTTTCCAAATCATTTTGAAAGCAAGTGGTTGTGTCATCAAATCTATGCTCTTGGATCTTGTAAGTGCAAGTATCAGATATTTTCTCATAGTGTGAAAAATCTTTTTTTTTTTTTTTCCATTTTGTGAGGCAATTTGTAAACTTCCCTTGAGATTCAAGAAAACATCCGAAAATGACACTTACGTCTTTGAGCAAGTATGTAGCCTCAATAAGATCAAAATAGTTGTTGATTTCGAGATTATGGTGCAGCTATTTTCAAGGAAGTTGAGCTTTCAAGCCCAAGATCATCTTCAAGCATGGAGGGAACACAAGGAAATGGTGGCAAATTGGTGGAATGTTCCTCAAAGGAGTTGGCAATTGATTTCTACCAAAGAGATCCTATCATGTATTTGGTGAGTTTGTTGCCATGAATGATCCCTTGGCTGGCCTTTACATCACATTTATAACAAAGGATCCACTCAACAAGTTTCACAAGTTTCTTGTTTGATCTAGTATCTCATAAACCTAGTTTTTGAGGGGTGTGAAAAATTGGCAAAATCTAGCTTGAATCTTTTACAAGTTCTTGTATATATGAAATATCACATGTGTGGGGCATGTTCCCACATGTGAAAAATAGTCATAATCATGTTAGATCTATGTTGAGTTAGGGGTACTTGAAATTTTGTAGACATCTATCCACATGTTAGTAGGAGATAGGGCCAATATTGACTTTAGAGGCAAAATGGGCAAGTACACATTTAAAGACATGATTAGGCCTAAAGTAGGATTTGATGTGGCTCATGTTGGAAAGAGGTGTATGAAAGATAGGTCGAATAAGATTCGAATAAAAAAAATTCGAATGAAAACTTATCGTGCGCAGCGGAATAAACTATCTTCCTCTTTCTCTATGCATGACTACGCCTACCAATTTTGAACAAAACAATAGTGATAGAAATCACGTTCAATCTTATAGTAACTAGCTTTGAAATCATCAGTACTACAGTCATTACGTAACCAAACATTAATGCATTGAATTATCAGACAAATAATTAGTCGCGAAGACCTACAGAAATGCATACATTCTAAGACAAACCTGAACGCAATAAGAAGAGAGTATTGATTCAGTATGAAAATGAAATAGAAGTAAATGAGTACACATAAGAGAAAATTTGGCTTTGGAAAGGGCCCTATAAGAATTGCCACGTAGGATGACAATTTTTTTGGCAATGTAAAATACTAAAATAATTTTTTTTTTTGCCCGCAATCTTGCCCACACAGTCTTCAATGGTCAGCTATTATGTGCATAGTATAGTCAGTGGCAGTAAAAAATCATAACTTTTGAATGATAGCTCAGATTGAGACGATTACGGTGACATTAGAAATCCCTCTATGAGAGCTTTTCAACGACACCCAACATCACCCAGTTCCAAGCTACAGTGAAGAAGTTATGGCTAGTCAAGGTTTTGGTCGGTCAACACTTGGTCAACCCGATATCGGGTCAAATTGGTCAACTATGCTTGACAGAGATATCGGGTCAAATTGGTCAACTACGCTTGAAAGAGATATCGGGTTGACCAAGTGTTGGCCGACCAAAACTTTGACTGGCCATAACTTCTTCATCGTAGCTCGGAACTGGTCTTGTTGGGTGTTGTTGAAAAGCTCTCGTCGAGGGCTTTCTAATGGCAGCATAATCGTCTCAATCCGAGCCGCCGTTTAAAAGTTACACTATTTTTTTTTTTGTTGAGTTGCATACTATACTACAGATAAAATGGCTTATTTACGGGCTGCCCCCGACACAAAATTACAGTTTTTTAAAAAGAAAATAAAATCAATTTGAAGGCGCTACGTTATGTAGATTTCAAATTTGATCACATTGTTTCAACTTTCAAATGTAAGAATATAAATAACTATTTATACTAAGCAATAAGGTTGTCAAAAGCGTCATCCCGTTGGATATGATGTACTAGCATCCATTTAGTTAGGACTTCTCAAAAATTACTTGCTGATGAATTAATGCAAGTCGGTGGCTATGGTCGTAAATAGTCTGTCTGCATATTTAAACGTACACTATAATTCTAAATGTAAACTATCACAGGCAAAAAATGCAAAAAATGCAAAAAATGCTAAAAATGCAAACGTCTTTGCCAAAGTCATTTTCTTAACTTTTAAGACATCTTGCATTTTGCGAAAAAAGTAGAAATGAGAGAAAATCTTGAAAATGCCGACACTGTGAGCCATTTTCGAGTAGTTATGCAGACTGTGTAAAAACACAAAGAAATCTGCAGGTCTAGATAAAAGTTGGACGAAAATTAAAATGTCGATTAGTCAATTAGTAGGAGAATAATCCAACACTCCCCCTTAATCTAAATCCATGAATGCCTTGACCTTTAAACTTAGTTCCGCACAAAACTTTCTGTGTGCATCCAAGATTAACGCTTTGGTAAAAATATCTGCTGTCATATCTTGCATTCGACAGTACTACAATCTGATCTCTTTCCCAAGAACTTTGCTTCTGACATAGTGATACTTGAGTTCAATGTGCTTACTCCTAGAATGAAATCTAGGATAAAGCTATCGAAGATTGCTTGCAACTGATCCGGGAAACATGACCATTGTTGAGGAAGAATGTAAAACTAGAAGTAAATTTACGAGTGTCTACATCTCTTGCCCAACTTGCATCTGTGTAACCATTAAGTAAATTGAGTTTGTCGTTGTTGATTGTTCCATAACAAATGCAAAAGTTTATAGTAGCTTGAAGATATCTCATGACTCTGATAAGAGCCTTCCAATGTGCTATACCAGGGTTAGTCATAAACTGACTTAGGGAACTGACTGCAAAAGCTATGTCTGGCTTGGTACAGATCATTGCATACATAAGATATCCTACAATCGAATGATAAGGATACTCGCGCATCTGTTCCTTCTCTTCGATTGTTCGGAGACATTGGTCCTTCGACAATTTGAGACCTGGTTCCTTTGGTGAGAGAGCTAACTTGCAATTAATCAGATTATATCTGACTAACATATTGTAGATGTACCTCTACTGAGTAATGTAAATCAACTTTCGATTTCTGTCTCTGTGGATTTGAATACCAAGGCAGAAATGAGCTTCGCCCATATCGGTCATATTGAATTCGGAAGATAGCATTGACTTGCCTTCTTTTATCAGATTGATACTGTTGTCGAAGAGCAATGTGTCGTCCACATATAAAGTAATTATGATAAAAGACTGCTGCATTGTCTTGAAGTAAATATTAGAATTTGAAGAGCTTGGTGTGTAGCCGTGATCAATAAGAAAAGTATTGATCCTTTGAAACCATGCTCGAGTAGATTGCTTCAAGCCATAAAGTGCCTTATGGAATTTACACACATGATTGTGTTTACCTTCGATAATATAACCTTCGGGTTGCGCCATATAAATGTCTTCTTCGATAACTCCATTGAGATATGCTGTCTATACATCCATTTGATGTATTTCCAAATCTGTTGTAGCAGCAAATGATAACAAAAGAATGTCTGACTACTGGACTAAAGGTCTCAATGTAATGGACGTTGTACACTTGAGAAAATCCTCTAGTGACAAGTCAGGCTTTTCTTCTATCGATACTTTCGTCTACTTTGTACTTGACTTTGAAAATCCATTTACAATCAACTACATTTCTGCTAGTAGGTAATTCGACAATTGTACATGTCTAGTTCTTGATAAGAGATGAATATTCTTTATCCGTAGCTTCTTTCCAGAGATTGGAATCCTGAACAAGATAGGGTATAGACCCGTCAATATATCTCACAAGTGGTCTGCTAGTCCTTGATGATCTTCTTAGAAATGGAGGAACATGATTATATGCATCACACTATAGTTGCTAAATTGCGACATCATCTTCTTCGGATTCACCGTTAATATGTTGTTTGTCGAAAGTAGATGAGCTTGGACCTTCAATGAGAATAGTCGACTGAGGAACCTCGAAGTCCAATATGTCAGATGAGTCAGACAAATCGGCTACATGGGCTTTGCCTTTTCCTTTGAGGTCAATAAACTGATCTTTGATGAAGATGACATCCCGGCTAGTGAATATCTTCGACTCGATAGGATCGAACAACTTGTAGGCTTGATTTGAAGTAGTGTAGCTGATGAAAATACATTTGATACTCTGGAAGTCGAGTTTCTTCCTGAGATAATGAGGAATCTGTGCATAAGGAGTACATCCAAAAAAATTTAAATTCGATAAAGGAGGTTTGGTACATGTCCACTGAGACTTTAGTAGGACATCTGTTTAGAATATAGGTCAATGTTGAAACAGCTTCAGCCTAGAAGGACTTTGGAGGTGTCTCATGTGATAACATGCACTTTGCCGATTCGATTAAGGTTTTGTTCTTTCTCTCAGAAAGACCATTTGACTGAGGTGAATAGGAGGTAATATATTGTTGCTCAATGTCGTTGTTGAGGCAGTACTCATTGAAATCAGTGGAGATGTATTCTCCTCCCTTGTTGGACCTCAATGCTTTGATTCTTTTACCAGTTTCATTTTTTGCATGCCTTTTGAATTGTTTGAACTTGATGAAAGCTTCTGATTTCTGCTTGATGAAGTAAACAGTTGTTCTTCCAGAGAATTCGTCAATAAAAGTAATGTAATACTTTGCATCTAGCAATGAGGGAGTTTGCATACCACCACATATACCTTAATGAACAACATCTAACAAACCTTTTGTTGCATGCCTATGACTCGATCTAAAGGAATCCTAGTCTGCTTTCCAAGGATGCAGCTATGGCAGATAGGGAGATCGACTTTTCCAGAAGGATAGTCGAGATCAAGTACAAAAGAGATTGTCTGGACATGTTCGATACATATGCATAATTCAAGTGTCCGAAGCGATGATGCCATAGTAATGCTTTATTGACAAGAACAGAGGATTTCAAGGCTTGACTAGAATTAGAATAACAATGTGCCAATCTATATAATTATCCATGCCTCTTGCTAAGTGCAAGGATCTTATTACTCCTACTAATAATTCTGCATTGATCAGACTCAAACTCCACCTTATGACCTAAATTTGTAATTCTACTTATTGATAACAGATTTGTAGAGAGTCTAGGAATATACAAGACTTTTGACAATAATTTGAATTGATAATGTTGGAACCGTAATCTTACAGTACCATCACCTTCGATAGTGTGAGTACTATCGTCACCAAGATGAACATACTTTTTTGTGCTGTAAGGCGTATAGGAATGGAAAATCTCACGATGATTGGTCATATGTTGAGTAGCTCCAGAATCCAGAAACCACGAATCATCCGAATTCACGTATTTGCCTTTGACCATAAAAGCCCCTTCATCCATTTCGACTTTAGGAGATGTTGTAACTATATTTACTTGTTGATCAAATTGCTTTGGCTACATTCTTTGCTTTGAGAATTCAGCAATATTGGATCTCATGGCTATTGCACTTGCAAACCTGCAAAACATCTTCTTCTTTGATGAATTTGAATTCGATGATTGTTCTTGACTTTGAGTCTATTTTCGATTCGATGCAAACTATTTAGAGCTTTTCTGCTTCTGTCGTTTCGAGCCCTTGTTGACATATAGAGCATCAGACAAAGAGGTAGACGAAGTGTCTTGACTTCTTCAATTATCTTATTATAGCAACATAGTGATAACTCTGGTAAGAGCTAAATCTAAGTGTGTCGTGATGATCATCACCCAGTTCTCATTTGTAGAGGGTAGGCTTGAAAGCAATGTCATAATTGTGTCTTGATCATCTATGACTGATCCACAATGGCCATCTGTTGCAAGAAAGTCTTAAATTGGTTAAATGATTCTGAAGAGAATAATTGTTCGACATCTTGAGTGTGAAAAATTTTCTTCGAAGATGTAACTTGGTACTACGTCTCTCACATCATATAGTGAGCTTAGGATGTCCCAAACTTCTTTCAAAGGTTTGTGGCCAATTTGAGTATATGATATATTGAATATAATAAGCGCGAAAGCTTTACCATCCTTTGACTTTCATTTTGAGTCATATGTGTCATCTTCGGGTTTCACTTCGATACCTATAACAACATCTCACAACTCAGTGATGATTAGCAAGATCTTCATCTTAAATTTCCATAAATGATAATTTGATCCATTCAGCTTGTCTACGATAAAACCGACTTTACTTTGAGAATCCATCTGGAACTTTAGATTGTTGATAATTTGATTGTCGTTAAGAGAAAGATACAATGCTATGGAAATCAATTCTCTAATACCGAAACAAATTGATTCAAACTGAAGAATAATTTGTTATCATGAAAGATATCAAGTATAAGAGCTTGCGCTCTGATATAGTATTAGGCCTTGAAGAATCAATGCTCTGATACCATGTTGGAAAGAGGTGTATGAAAGATAGGTCGAATAAGATTCGAATAAAAAGAATTCAAACGACAAGAAAGAAAACTTATTGTGCGCAATGGAATAAACTATCTTTCTCTTTCTCTATGCATGACTACGTCTATCAATTTTGAACAAAATAATAGTGATAGAAATCACGTTCGAACTTATAGTAACTAACTTTGAAATCATCAGTACTACAGTGATTACGTAACCAAACATTAATGCTTTGAATTATCAGACAAATAATTAGTCGCGAAGAACTACAAAAATACATACATTTTGAGACGGACCTAAACGTAATAAGAAGATAGTATTGATTCAGTATGAAAATGAATCAGAAGTAAATGAGTACAACAAGTTGCGAATTGAAGCCACGTACTCTAAGCTATCTCTGAGTGGCTAAAATAAATCTGAATTGAGCGCAATGATGATAAACAATAAGTGCAATAGCAATCTCTAATCAGCTCTAAAGAACTGAGCTAGAATGCTCAAGAGTGTCCAAGCTCGCAGGCTTGAGAGAGAGCTAACTATTCAATACTTGCTGATTTCTTGATCGCATTGTTTCAACTTTTAAATGTAAGAATATGAACAACTATTTATACCAAGCAATTAGGTCGTCAAAAGCGTCATCCAGTTGGTTGTGATGTGCTGGCATCCATTTAGTTAGGACTTCTTAGAAATTACTATGAAGATTATTAAAATATTATCTTCCTATCTCAAGTTTGGGATAATGTCTATGATAATTTCCACTAGATTTCATGTTGTACATATAAGGAGTGTGAATTGAGCACATATTCTTCTAGTGTAGCTCGGATTTGAGTTAGATAGGTTCAATTGTAATGACATGCAGATGTTTTGATAGAATGCAAAGTCTTATTGTATGCATGCAAGCCACATGCAATCAGTGCATGTGACATGCAAAGTAGTTTATGTGATCTACACATGTCTAGGCAATTTTATGAGTTGACATGCAGTACATGCACCATACATGCATGCATTTACACATGTGGATCTCTGGTAGGTGAATTAGTTCAGTTAAGTGGACTTTCCATGCAACTCCACTCTAGGAATTCGAGTCTCTCTCATGTAGGGAAAGCTGGGCATGTTTTGCCATATTGTGAATATTGAAATTTTGGTGTTTTAAACTCATTCTCTCTCTACCCGAGTTTCTATGTATAATTTTCTCTCTCTACCTGAGAGCAGCCTCTTTTTCCCATATTGAACACGTAGAATTATTTCTGACATTCATTTCTCATAGTGAAGAGTTAGATTTTTTCATCAGATGTATGTCATTGTGCTCTTGCCTTAGATTTTTCAATCCTACTGTTCTTTGAACAATCTTGTGCAATCAAAACACCTCAGTAAGATTCTGTAGGGTGTGTGCTGAAGTTCACACGTGCTAAAAACTTCACATGGTATCAGAGCTTCATGCTTTGAAGAGGTGAGGGTGTATACATCAGATCATCAGTGTTTATGCTTGCAGGAACTCAGATTTTGGAGAAGGATTCAAACTCGTTGAGAAACAAGCAATCTGTGGATCATAAGTGGATCAAATCAAGGCTGATCTGATCCAGCGGAGCTCTGTACAGATCGATTGCTCACACGTGTGAAATCAGCCCTCATTAATGATTGCTACTTCTCAAGGAATGATCCAAATTTGATGCTCTATAGCTTGTTGGATAGGTATTGAAGAGTAGAATGTGTTGCTCTCGTTTCTAAATCAATTTGATCTATTTTTAGAAGATTTTTAGTCAAGCAGAGAGTTTGAGAGGGTACTCAACTCGTGGGATATGCCAAAGTGAGCACACATCTATCTTTTTCACCAATTTCATCAATTTTCATTGTCAATCAAGTAGGATTGGATAGAAGTGAGTGTTCTGAGGTCTTAGACTTTTCATTTCACACATATTACTGTGTTTGAGTTGAAAGTAAGTTCCTAGAGAGTTTTTCAGTACATTGAAACTCGTGGGAGAAATAGACTTCTTGCTTGCATGTGCTTCTTCTTTTGTGACTGAAGCAAGATCCAAATTCAAGATAGATTGATTTTCTATATTGAGAATTTGTTCTCACATCTGTTGCTATATCTCATAGGGTGGTTCAACATCTATGTTAGATCCTAGATTGAGATAGCAAGCAACATCCTTTCAGCTCCATTTTTTTTTTATCATTACTAGAATTTCTCACCAAGAAGATGTCTTCATCTGGTTCACACCTTTTAGAGCACAGTGAGAGATTAACATCGATCAGAATGGAATCATTGTTGATTCCACATGATGTAATGGATATTGTTAGTGGAGCTGAAGCAGATCCTGTTGCACCTAATGAAGCTGCAGCATTTCACAAAAGAACCAGAATTGCCCTTCATTTTATGAAAATGAATGTTACCAATGAAGTGTTAAGAGAGATCAGTACATGCACCACTGCCAAAAAAGCTTGGGATACTCTAAAAACAATCTATGAAATCAAAAATACTTCTAGATTGCTTACACTTAGAAACCAAATATTTCTAAGTTATCAGAGAGTAGATGAGAGTGCTTCATCATCTGTCATGAGAGTTAAGGATCTTCATCAAGAGTTAGCTAGTATTAGTGATGCTCTTAAGAATAGTGAACTTGTTCAAGTAGTCCTAAATGAACTTAGAGATGAGTATGACAATATTGTGTAGACTTATGCT
Organism: Diphasiastrum complanatum; assembly: GCA_029204225.1. Taxonomy (NCBI): domain Eukaryota; kingdom Viridiplantae; phylum Streptophyta; class Lycopodiopsida; order Lycopodiales; family Lycopodiaceae; genus Diphasiastrum; species Diphasiastrum complanatum. The sequence continues at coordinate 78,072,132 of CM055095.1, read as the reverse complement.
GTCAAAGAGAATCTTCCATCCTTGGAGACACTGCAAGGTGTTCTCATTGCTAAAGAAAGCAGGCAAGAGAACAAGATGCTGAGGATCAACAGACTTTCATTGAAAGATGGTGGAGATGACAAAGCACTCTTCATCAGAGACAAGTCAAGAGGCAAGGGCAAAGGACAACAATACTTCAAGAAGGACAAAGCCAAAGAAGGTGGTGAGGATCAGTCCTCACAAGGTGCAACATCCAGTGCAAGAAGAAGTTGTCAAAGATCAAGTGTTTTTTCTGTGGAAAGAAAGGACATTATGCATCAAACTGTTTCAAGAAGAAGAACCAATCTAAGCAAGCTAACCTTACTAATGAGGATGAGTGTGAGGGTGTAGAGAGTGAAAGAGAGGATTCATTAATGATGTCTACTTTTTCATCTTTCCCTTTTAAGAATGAAGAAGTCTGGTGGATAGGTAGTGGGGCTAGTTCCCACATGTCTAGTTCTAGGAATTCTTTCACTAATCTCATGCCATATTTAGGTGCAAAAGGTCAATCTATATTGCTAATGATGTAGAGTGTAGAATTGAAGGAATAGGTAGTGTTCCATTACATGCATCATCATCAAAATCTTTTTGCTTACATGATGTATTGTATGGACCTAAATTGGCTAAGAATCTCATTAGTGTAGGACAGTTGTTTGATAGTGGATTGGATGTCAAGTTTCAAGTTGACAAGTGTATAATCTCAAGAGAAAATGAAGTTATTGCTAGAGGATCTAGAATTGGTAAGTTGTACAAACTAGATTCTAGGTAGAGTGCTAACATTTCAGATATTGCTTATGAGACCAAGGTTCTATAGGAGGATCTATGGCATAAGAGATTGGGTCATCCCAATTTCAAAGGCATGCAATCTATGGTCAAAGAAGGAAAAGTTGTTGGTCTACCAAAGACACTGTCAAAGGAGCTTCTACCTTGTCACACAGAAGGCCTTTTCCTAGATCAAGTATCAAGACAAAGCAACCATTTGAACTTGTACACTCAGACATTCATTTCTCATCAATTAAGAGGAAAGGAGGAGCCAACTACTTTGTCTCTTTTGTAGATGATTATACAAAACATTCTTGGATCTATATGCTGTCTTCAAAAGCCATGGTTTATGATGTGTTTCTTACTTTTAAAGCTTATGTAGAGAAGCAGTTTCCTTTCAAGATAAAAGCTTTAAGAAGTGATAGTGGAGGGGAATACACTTCCAATAGGTTTAAAGACTTTTGTGAGAGAGAGGGTATTCAAAGAGAGTTTTTTTGTTCATATACTCCTCAACAAAATGGAGTTGCTGAGAGAAAAAATAGAACTTTGTGTGAATGTGCAAAAGCCATTAGGCTGGAAGCTTCTCTATCTAAAGAATTTTGGGGAGAGGCAGTTGCATGTGCAAACTATCTTTGTAATAGGCTTCCAAATCTTGCAAGAGGAGGAAAGACACCATTTGAGATGTTGTATAAGAAAAAGCCTAAGGTAGATCATCTTAGGATTTTTGGTTGTGTATGCTTTGTGCATGTACCTATAGAAACTAGGAAGAAGGAAGATCCTAGTGCAGTGGAATTTTTGTAGGTTATGCATCTACTAAAAAAACATACAAGATTTATTTGCCCTCTACTGACAAAAATGTTGTTAGTAGAGACGTGGTCTTCCATGAAGATCAGAAATTTAACTTGAATGATGTTCAGATCAAAGAGACTCATGCAAGATCAATCATCAACCATGATGCTGTTCAAGAAGAGGTGAGGCCGAGGCTTGAGGAGGAGCAGATTCAAGCTATCACACCAAGAAGGTCTACATGAGCAAGATCTGAGCCCAGGAGGCTCACATATGATGAATAAGGAAGGCAAGTGGAAGGTGAAACTTCCTATCATGCACTTTTTATATCAGATGAAGAGCCTAAGAATGTCTAGGAAGCTTTTCAATCCAAGAAGTGGGTTGAAGCAATGACCGAAGAATTTGAAGCCTTGATGTCAAACAACACATGGGAGCTTGTGGAGCCACCAAACAACATGCATGTGATCGAATGTAAGTTGGTATTCAGAATCAAGTATAATCATGATGGATCTATCAATAAGTATAAAGCAAGACTTTGTGCTAAAGGCTACTCTCATATTAAAGGTCTTGATTATGAAGATACCTTTGCACCAGTTGCAAAGATGGTAACAATGCAAATACTCATCTCTCTTGCATGTTTTCACAACTGGAGTATGTTCCAGTTTGATGTTTGTAATGCATTTCTCAATTGTTACCCTGAGGAGGAGATTTATATGGAGCAACCTCCAGGTTTTGTGAAGGAAGGTGATAAATCAAAAGTTTGTCTTTTGCTCAAAAGTCTGTATGAACTGAAACAGGCACCAAGGTCTTGGTATGCAAGGCTCAATTGTTATCTCATATCACTCGGATTTTGTCTAAGTGAATATGACCCTTCTCTGTATTATAAGTTTGTAGATAACTTTGTAGTTATTCTTCTCATCTATGTAGATGATATCATTCTTTGTGAAAATAGTGAGAAGTTAGTTGAAGAAACTAAGCATGCACTTGGTACTGAGTTTAAAATGCAGGACTTAGGAGTTCTTCACTATATTCTAGGCCTTGAAATAGATTTTTGGAAAGGTCATACATTTATAAGCCAAAGTAGATATGCACTTTTCATGCTCAAAAAATTTCATATGGAGAACTGTAAAGGCATAGATACACCTATGGAGCACACTGTAAAAGTTCCTATTAAAGATGATGAAAAATCATTTGAGGACATCACTCTTTATAGGAGTCTTATTGGCTCACTTATTTGGTTAACAGTGACTAGGACTGATCTAAGCTTTTGTGTTCATAAGCTGAGTCAACACATGCAGGATCCAAAGTTATATCATTGGAAGTTGGCTAAAAGAGTCTTGAGGTATATATCTTCTACCTTGGATTATGGACTATAATATGAAGGAGAAGATCTGACTTTGATTGCTTTTTCAGATTCAGATTTTGCAGGAGACAGGTTGGATAGAAAATCCACAAGTGCTTACACTATATTTCTTGGAGGAAATCTGTTTCTGGGCTGTCAAATAACAGACAACTATTTCTTTATCATCTTGTGAAGCTGAATACAAATCTCTTACAACCACAACAAAGGAGGTTTTATGGATCAAAAGGCTACTTTTGGAGCTTAAGTGTTGTGCAGATGAAAATTTACCAATTATCAAGAATGATAACATTTCCGCTCAGGCTCTTGCAAATAATAGTCTTTCATGCAAGGAGCAAGCATATTAAAGTGGCTCATCATTTTGTAAGAGAAAAAGTCATTGGAGGAGAGATCTCATTGGAGCATGTTTCATCTTCAAATTGTGTTGCAGATCTTCTCACCAAGCCTCTACTCAAGAATGTCTTTATGAAGAAGAGGTCAAACCTTGGCCTACCTAATTTCGAAATCTATGTTGATATGAACATAAATTTTAAGGAGTGTGAAGATTATTAAAACATTATCTTCTTATCTCGAGTTTGGGGTCATGTCCATGATAATTTCCACTAGATTTCATGTTGTACATATAAGGAGTGTGAATTGAGCACATATCCTTCTAGTGTAGCTCGGATTTGAGTTAGATAGGTTCAATTGTAATGACATGCAGATGTTTTGATAGCATGAAAAATCTTACTGTATGCATGCAAGCCACATGCAATCAGTGCATGTGACATGCAAAGTAGTTTTTGTGATCTACACATGTCTAGGTAGTTTTATAAGTTGACATGCAGTACATGCACCATACATGCATGCAGTTACACATGTGTATCTCTGGTAGGTGAATTAGTTCAGTTAAGTGGACTTTCCATGCAACTCCACTGTAGGAATTCGAGTCTCTCTCACGTAGAAAAAGCTGGGCATGTTTTGCCATATTGTGAATATTGAGATTTTGGTGTTTTGGACTCATTCTATCTCTACTCAAGTTTTATATGTATGATTTTTTCTCTCTACCCGAGTGCAGCCTCTTTTTCCCATACTGAACACTTAGAATTATTTCTGACATTCATTTCTCATAGTGAAGAGTTAGATTTTTTTCATCAGATGTATGCCATTGTGCTCTTGCCTTGGATTTTTCAAGCATACTGTTCTTTGATCAATCTTATGCAATCACAACACTTCAGTAAGATCTCGTAGGGTGTGTGGTGAAGTTCACACATGCTAAAAACTTCACAATTACTTGTTGATGAATTAATGCAAGTTGGTGGCTTTGGTCGTAAACAGTGTATTTGCAGATTCAAACGTAAACTGTAACTCTGAATGTAAACTGTCACTGGCAAAAAATGCAAAAACTGCGAAAAATGCAAAGGTCTTCACCAAAGTCATTTTCTTAACTTTTAAAACATTTGGCATTTTGTGAAAAAAGCCAAAGTGAGAGAAAATCCCAAAAGATGACTCGAATTTCTACAATGGAATTGCATGGAAAGTCCACTTAACTGAGCTAATTCACCTACCAAAGATCCACATGTGTAATTGCATGCATGGATATTGCATGTACTGCATGTCAACTCATAAAACTGCCTAGACATGTGTAGATCACAGAAACCACTTTGCATGTTACATGCACTAATTGCATGTGGCTTGCATGCATACAGAAAGACATTGCATGCTATTTAAACTTTTGCATGTCATCAAAATTGAATCTACCTAACTCAAACTCGACCTATTCTAGGAGTTTATGTGCTCAATTCACATACCTTTTATGTACACCAATACAATGGAAATAACCATGGACATGGCCCCAAACTCAAGATAGGAAGATAATATTTTAATAATCTTCACACTCCTCCTTCAAATTTATGTTCCTATCAACATAGACTTCAAAATTAGGCCAAGATTAGACCTCATCTTGATAAAGACATTCTTGAGTAGTGGCTTGGTGAGAAGATCTGCAACACACTTTGAATATTCAACATGCTCCAGTGATATCTCTCTTCCAATGACTTTTTCTCTTACGAAATGATGAGCTACCTCAATGTGTTTGCTCCTTGCATGGAACACTGGATTATTTGTAAGAGCATGAGCAAAAATATTGTCATTTTTTATAAAAAGTAGCCTTTGGCACAAAGTCTTGCTTTATACTTATTGATAGATCCATCATGATTATACTTGATTCTGAATACCCACTTACATCCAATCACATGCATGTTGTTTGGTGGCTCCACAAGCTCCCATTGTTGTTTGACATCAAGGCTTCAAACTCTTGGGTCATTGCTTCAACCCACATCTTGGATTGAAGAGCTTCTTGGACATCTTTAGGCTCTTCATCTGATATGAAGAGAGCATGATAGAATGTTTCGCCTTCCATTTGCCTTACTTCTTCATCATATGTGAGCCTCCTTGGCTCAAATCTTGCTCTTGTAGATCTTCTTGGTGTGGTAACTTGAATTTGCTCCTCCTCAAGCCTTGGCCTCACCACTTCTTGTGCAGCATCAAAATTGATGTTTGATCTTGCATGAGACTCCTTGATCTGTGCATCATCCAAGTTAAACTTCTGTTCTTCATGGAAGATCACATCTTTACTAACAACATTTTTGTCAGTAGAAAGAAGATATACTTTGTATGCTTTTTTAGTAGACGCATATCCTACAAAAATTTCTTTAATTGCACTAGGATCTTCCTTCTTCCTAGTTTCTAGAGGCACATGCACAAAGCATACACAGCCAAAAATCCTAAGATGATCTACTTTAGGCTTTTCTTATACAACATCTCAAATGGTGTTTCTCCTCCTATTGCAAGATTAGGAAGCCTATTACAAAGATAGTTTGCACATGCAACTGCCTCTCCCCAAAACTCTTTAGGCAAAGAAGCTTCTAGCCTAATGGCTTTTGCACATTCACACAAAGTTCTACTTTTTCTCTCAGCAACTCCATTTTGTTGAGGAGTATATGAATAAGAAAACTCTCTTTGAATGCCCTCTCTCTCACAGAAGTCTTTAAACTTATTGGAAGTGTATTCTCCTCCACTGTCACTTCTCAAAGCTTTCAACTTGAAAGTAAACTACTTTTCTACATAAGTTTTGAAAGTAGGAAAAACACCATAGACCATGGCTTTAGAAGACAACATATAGATCCAAGAATATCTTGTATAATCATCTACAAAGGAAACAAAGCAATTTGCTCCTCCTTTGGTCTTAGTTGATGAGAAATGAACCTCAGAGTGCATGAGTTCAAATGGTTGCTTTGTTTTGATGTTTGATCTAGGAAAAGGCCTTCTATATGATTTTGCCAAAACACAAGCTTCACAAGGTTGAAGCTCCTTTGACAGTGTCTTTGGTAGTCCAATAGCTTTTCCTTGACCATAGATTGCATGGCTTTGAAATTGGGATGACCCAATCTCTTATGCCACAGATCCTCCTGAAGAACCTTGGTCTCATAAGCAATATATGAAATGTTAGCACTCTCCCTGGAATCTAGTTTGTACAATTTACCAATTCTAGGTCCTCTAGCAATAACTTCATTTTCTCTTCAGATATTTCTTCCACTCAAACAACCCCTCTCTGATCCTAGTACTAAAACTAAGATTACGTTATTTCAAATACAAAACTCTCCAACTTAAATTCTGATCAAACTTACTACTATTCCAATTAAAATGGAATTAGTAACTTTTAACCTTTTACTGTACTACTTATAGATAATGTTTCAATAATCAATCATGTTTTAGTTCTAGATTGTCCACACAATCCCTAGAGAATTTCTCTTATTCAAAAAGTTCCAATTAGGTATCTTACTCTGAATCTATCTGAAATTCCTTTCAGATCCAATCTCATTTCTATACCCTAACTGGCTTTCTTTTGAAAGCTATGCAACCAATAGATTCCCAAATAGAATTTTATCCCATCACTTCACCCCTCCTTTTAAAGAAATTACAAATTTCAATAAAAGCGAACTGGAAAGATGATATATGAAAATATCCAAATCCAAGAACATCCGTAATAAGTGCTTCCTTAGTTAAAGAATCATGTTTCGAAAGTATTCCTAAATCCAGTATTTTCCTGTTGGGATAGATTTTGGAATGATTCTTACTTTTCTTGAGTTATGTTGGACATATACTCCAGTATCCTATAGATGATTATAGTTTTGGATTCCAAAAAGTTATGATTGACGAATCATACAAATCTAAATATTTATGGTTGACAGATCATAAACAGTTACTTAATTGTTGTTAGTGGATTATAAGGAATTGTAATGATTCTTAAGTGTGATGATTTATTCTTGATCTATTATTGAGTAAAAATTCGAATCAATGTTTTGAATCTCTCTACTCCAATATTTTATTTGAGGAATCATGGATCTCACAGACATTCTCACAAGATAAGTATTTTATTTGTGGAGAATTTAATTTATCTAGTGGATGTCATTTTGCTACAGTTTATGGCCTGTAGATGCTTGAGTACGGTTCTTCATTTGAATGTCCCTGTGTTGTAGGCTTTGTTAATGAGATAGAGCAAGGGTTGATGGTCCGTATAAAAGGCAACGTGTGTGGCCATCAAGTAATGCCAAAACCTCTTAACCGCAAATATCATTGCCAGGGCTTCCCGCTCTGTAGTTGAATAATTCATTTATGTATCACTGAGCTATCGGCTTGCAAATCGGATCGAAAAATCTTTTTTGTATTCTCCTGGCTAGGTTAAGACTGCTCCAACTACATACTTCGATGCATCCATATGCACATGAAATTCAATTTACCAATTGGGTGCGGAGGTAGGATTGGTGTTGAGACCAATGCATCTTTAAGTTTTTGGAAAGCCTTTAGGGCTTTCTCATTCCAATGTGGATCTAATGTGAGTTTGTAAATTTGTCATGCTAACTCGGCAAAATCTAGAATGAAAATCCGGTAATAGTTAGCGTGACCCATAAAGATGTAGATCTCGCGGATCATTCTTGGTGGTGGTAGATCAACAATAATCCTGGTTTTCGATAGGTCTATGGCGATCTCATGTCTAGACAATATATGGCCAAGAATCAAGCCATGGGCAACCCAAAATTGACATTTTTCTAGATTCAAGGAGATCTGGAATTCACAGCATTTTTGTAGCACCTTCTCCAGGTTGGATAAGTGTTTAGAGTTTGGTCCATGCATGCACAGATCGTCCAAGAAAATTTCCAGAAGTTTCTGCAAATTCTCTTTGAATGTCACCTGCATGACTCGCTGGAAGGTGCTTGGGGCATTACAAAGTCCGAATGGCACCATCTTATAGGCATAGGTTTCCCATTCCGTGGCAAATGTTGTCTTATGTTGGTCTTGAGGTGCTATCTTCACTTGATTGTAACTGTTGATGTCGTCTAGAAGACTGTAGGCTTCGGCTCAGGCTACCCTATCAAGGACAATTTTCGTAAAGGGTGAAGGAAAATGATCCTTTTTGGTGACTGCATTTAGGGCCTTCAGATTCACACAGATTCGTATTTTGTCGTTCTTCTTGGGTACTATAACTATTGGTGATATTCATTCAATGTGTTCGATTTCGTAAATGAAATCAACGTCTAACAGCTTCTGCAACTCTTGTTTGATCAGCTCCGTGTAGTTCGGATTGCAACGGTAATAATGACTCACCTTGGGAACTCCTCCATCCACCAAAGATATGGTGTGTTGGACTACTATTGGTGGGATGTCCTTCAGATTATTGTAATTCTAGGCAAAACAATCCCTGTACTCCACCAACAACGATCATAGCCGCTTGAATTGTGTGGGTGTTAACTGCTCCCCCACATGTACGATCTTTTCTTCATCACTTGGCTCAGCAAGATTCATCGGTTGCATCCGCACAGGTCCCTTGAAGACTTGTTCCACTGGTGCCTTCCACTGGTCCATGCATCCGTCCATATCACGACATCTATCTCTGAATCGTAGTGACCACCCTTGGCTTGCCTTGGGCGATCAATTGTATGATCTATCGTAGATGATCCGTCATCAGCCTTGGGTGCAATAGGTTTTACCGCCCATGTGGTTGGATCGACCTTTACAGCCTATTCTCTATTCTCAAAGGTGAGTTTTCCAATACTCTAGTTGTGAACTACTTGCGCAGTCCTCAACCATGGCCTTCCCAGTAAAACATGGTATGCAGATGGAGACTCCGGTATATCCACCACTACAAAAGAAATCACAAACTGCATGCCTGCTATATTTACAAGGATATTAGCAACTACAACCTTTGGTTTTACATAGGATTGATCCGCTAGTTTGTGGCGAATTTTGCTGGCTTCAATTCCTGTAAATCCCACTTTTGATACAAATTATTAGAGATCAAATTGAGACTTGATCCTCCATCTACCATTGTTGCCTCGTCCTTGAATCTCTTGTGTTTGATTGGTAGGGTGATGTTGTGTTTCTCACTCTCCCACACTGCCCCGATGTGGAGGACGTTACTTGTCTCATTGTAGCCCCCCCTACAATATATGGGCTCTGGTGCTATTGGTTCCATGTTTGTTTTGGCCCATTCATCCAAAAGGCCTTTAACTTGTGGCATAATTTGCAGTAACTCTCCGAGGGGTACACTAACACGGCTTGTTAGCAGGCTTGTGAGCATTTCAATGCACGGTTCCTCGGGTTCCACCATGTGGAAAGGTGGTTCATGATGATGCAATCGATCATTATGATCACTATGCAGTGGTGAGCCCATTCGTGGTTCTAGTTCTTCATCAGCAGGAGGTTCCATAGGGTTGGCCTTTTCTTGCTCTTTTTCCTTTGCTTGTGCTCTTTGTAACCAATTTCGTATCTTATGGTACTATCTCCTTTCTTCTCTCACATTCGGATATGGCACTGAAGTTGAGGGTTGTTCATCAGTGACCGATGGTGGTGGTGAGGGAGCCACTTCCTTCTTCTTTTGTGTTCACATGACGGCTAATACAGGGGCATGGAAATGTTGCTTTTTCGGTGGCATCCCTGCTGGAACTGTTGCTCGTTTTTTTGCAGTGAAGTTCAATGGCACGCTAGTCCCAGGTCTTAATGGATAGTTCTTGAAGTAGTGTCCATAATCGCATTCTCGGCAGCAGGATGTATACTATCCCTTGTAAGGACATTCAGCAATTCTGTGTCTTTCACCGAATCCGTAGTAGCCGTAATTTCTTCTGTCTTGACGCTAAGTTTGAGCTGCATAGGCTGCAATATATTCATTTATGACAGGATCCATATATGGTTCTTTCGGCCCATACCATGGCTACTGCTCAGGTTGAGGTGGTACTAGCATCTTTGGCTCTACTGTTGTCAAGTTTAAGTGGGCCACTTGTTGATTAGTTGGCCCTGGTGGTGCAGATAAGGCCATGCACTGTTGATTAATCGGCACGCCATACCTTGGTGCCGCATTTGGTGCCCCTTGTTGATATGGATAAGAAGTCGGATAAGGACTCCTCTTCTGTTGGACAATCCAGGGGGTAAATGGACAAAAGGCCATATCGTGCGATGTTGCATTGCACAAATGGCAAAATCTCTGATTCAGTCTCAGATTTTGCTTTAGGATTGGACACTCATTGGTGGTATGGTTTTGTGTGCATACTGAACACCATACATTTTTGCAACAAGGACACTGTAGCTGGTTTTGTTTCGGTAGATTGGGCGTTGTTGTTACAACTCCTTGTAAGGCTTTCAGTTTCTGATCAAATTGTGCCGTAAGTTCCTCCATCTATTGTTTGTGAAATTTTGTCATCTGTTCCAACATCAGTTATGTGGATAGATTAGAAGCATTTGATGATGATGACGCTATCGAGGGAGTAGGAGTATGGGTGATTGGATATTCGTCGTTTGATCCCTCATCCTCTTCCCTGATGACATCCTCCATAACTTCTTGTAGAGTAGCGTATTGCTCCTGTCATTTCAGTTCTCTCCTGATACTATGTGATACCCCCGCAAGGAACCACATGACAACCGCATGATTGAGAGTTAGGACTGCACTGCACTCGGATTGTAGATGTTTGACCCGCTCAATATAGTCCCTGACCCTTTCTCTTTTTTCCATCTTGACCCTGCTGAAGAGGAGAAATGGACCTTCTAGAAACTTCCTTGGTTTAAAGCGCATGATGAGAGCCACTTTAACTGTTTCCCAGGTGGATTTTTCTTCCTCTGACAAGTTGAAAAACCAAGCCACAACTACTAGTGACATGAGGAACAACATCAATTTTTCTGTAGGTGTCCGATCATCGTAGATTTCACAAGCTTGCTGGTAGATCTGGAGGAAGTGGATGGGATCTGACGATCCGTCATATTTAGGTATCTCCATCTGAGGTGCCCTCCGGATTGCTTTCAAGGGAGTGACAAGTATGGGTTGACCCATTGGATCCATTGGCACTGGTTCCAGTTCTCTCTTGTTGCACAGTTGTTAATCTGGGAAGGTGTGGTGTTTGATTCACTGTCCTTCTTGCTACTGATCATCCAGATCTCAGATTCATTCGATGGTGGAGTCCAAGGTAGTTGGATCTTGTTGGTACAGTGGAATGCAGTCTGGATCTTATGGATCTGGTCAAACTGATAGGTCGGTATTGAGGATTCAAGCCTCTTACGATGGTTTCTCCTTGATAATTTTTTATTCCTTGCACTGAATGTTCTTAGATTTTGATAGTAGTTGGATCTGATGCAGATCTTTCCACTGATCTAGTCTGCGAGGGTTCCTAGTGTAAGGGTTGGTTGTGCGAGGGTTCTTTAGCTATTTTGTAGTCAAAATTTTTTGATATCTTTCTAATTACTGGGATCTAACTCTCACAAGGATTACATGAGCTTTATCTAAGGTATATATGACTCTGAAAATCTCTGTGAGGGTTATCTCTCACATTAAATGAAAATTTCACTATTTGTGAGGTCCAAAACAACTAATTTGATTTGATCTTCATCAATAATCAGTACTAACTCTCGCAGGCTTCATCACTAATGAAAATTGACATTCTAGATCAATTGGAGTGGTTTGCGAGAGATCTCTTTGAAAGGATTTGCTGGATCTTCACTTTTTAGTGATTTTTTAGCACTTAAACACAATTTTCTGCTCACTGGGATTAAACTAACTCTCGCAGACTCTTTTGTGTCCTAGCCTCACTAAGATGGAACTTTAGAAATCTCTACGAGGGTTCTTGACCACTGGAACTGAAAATTTTAGTGTTTGCGAGGGTTCTTTGGTATTTTCCCATCTTTTTTCCACTGAGAACTCTCGCACAGACACTTAAATAGTGAACTAACTCTTGCAAACTACTTTGTGTCCTGGTCTCACTGAGATGGAGCTTCAGGGAGCTCTGCAAGAGTTCTTATGAAGATTTGATTTTTTTTTATTTTTAACAAGGATTTTTTGAATTTTTATGGTTTTTTCTCTGATTTTTGCAATCTTCTTGAAACTAACTCTTGCAGGCTTCTATGAAGGTCTGGGACAGTACCCTAGAGCTGCTGCCAGTCGTGTGAGAGTTAACTCCACTGGTTTTGGAGAAAACAAAATTTGATGAAAAATTTGGCTCTTTTTTCCTCCAAAATACAGATTGGTGTGTTTTTTGGGTTTTGCTTTGGATGTCAAGCTCTTAGAGGCTGTTCAGCGCCTCCTCTATCCTCTCACACCGCCTCTGCTAGCTAGAAATAGTCCAAGCACAAGAAAATACAAAAAACTAACTCTTCCTACCCCAAAATTCACCTAAAACTACTTTAAAAAACAAGAATTAACTAAAATGCATCTATACTAGTTAGTGAGAACCTATCCCCGACAACGACGCCACTGTACGGTCGAAGATCTCGTGTAGTCATTAGAGGAGTTCTAAATCCAAAAAAGACCCTTTGTAAAGATTTTTTTTATATTTTTTTCTCAATTTTTCCTTACACATGGACCAATCAAAACACTCAAATTTGAAATCTACGTAACGTAACTTTTTGAGTCCACATTTTGATTCCACACTAAAAATGGCATAACTTTTTAGTGGTAAGTCCAAATTTAACGAAGTTTGATGCATTGGAAAGTGCTCAACAAGAGCTTTCCAATGATTGTTAAATAACTACTTTTGAGCTACGATTAAAAAGTTATGGCAAGTCAAAAGTATTAGTGTTATAATATTTTAATAATATAAACTACATCTTGCATGAATTCTTAAAGGGTCTTTTTGGAGCTCAAAACTCCTCTAATGAATAGCCCTCTCGTCTGTCAACAAGGGTTAGAACACTGGATAGGTACCTAGCTATGTAAAGATGTCACTTTTAGATAGTTCTCTACTTCTTACACTAATACTACCACCTGTAACACTACTCCCACTAACTCTACTCCCCTAAACTAGAATTTTACATGATTTGTAGTGAAAGAGAGGAAGAGAGAGAGAGAGAGTTATATGAATAGAAGGAGCATAGAAGATAGAGGAATAGAGAGATAGGGTGAGGGTGGAGGTTAGCTCAAATGCTCATTGTACTTGCTAAGGGAGAAACATAAACTATTGAAACCAAAAAGTATGAAGCTGAAAGCAAATGCAAAACAACAAGAGCAATAACAAGCATTGAATAGCAATTGAGGATGCTTCTCTCCCAAAAATGGTAGAGTTTTTTCCTTCTCATTAACCATGCCAATAGAGTACAAATGGTGCCGTTTTATAAATGGGGAAGGCCCTTGTCCCAAAATCCTATTGGCTAATATTCACATTGATCCTATCCATTTATCTTGGACCCAACTTGATCCAAGGGTCCACAAAAAGTACATTAGAAATCACAAGATTCATGTGAGTCCAAAATTGGACCCAACTCAAAAAGGAAACTCTAAGTTCTAACTTGACTTTGGGCCTCAAGTTTTATTTTAATTACAAAGGGCCCAAGTCTATTATTTCTATTCAAATTTAGCTTGCGTGCTCATTGGGCCATGGGCTTATACGCGCAGGAAGCCATGCCCTCACAACACATTTATTATTAAATTTATCCCTTTGTTCACGTTGTGTTGGGAATACCCTCAATAGTTAGTTCAAGCACGGTGGGATGATTGTTTGCCAACCCTTTGCTTCAATCCGAATCTTCCAATGGCGTCCAACAATGTCCAAGATCAATTGCCGATAGTCAGATTGTACTATCGTGCCGCGATGGTGAGTGGTTCATGGGAGAATAAGTTCATTTTTTGGACAACTTCAAATTGGCTATTCGGCGCGAATAAGTGTTTTCTTCCTCACATATCGACTTCAACATAGCGTGCATGGAGTTTATAGAAAAAAACTAGTACCATTTAATAAAGGTTAATCAAAGCTCGAAATAACAAATCTCGTGAGGTGCCATGGGACCGCCACCAGTTTTGGTGGGGGATACTGTTGGAGGGTTTGCAGATCCCAAGGCAACTCTAACCATAGTTAATAAGTGAGAGGGATTTGGCACTTTGCGTGTGTAAGTCCAACCCGATGATCACATAGTTAATTGACTACTTAAAAGTTAATAAAAGGACTTTAGGCCTTTTTGTGAGACTTTTAAAGTTGCAGGGCCTAATAGTCAAGTAAGTGAATAAAAAGGGATTTCCACCAATTTTCAAAATAGTTCCCTCTAAAATTCAAATTCAAATAATTAAGGAGGTAGAAATTGGCCAATAGGATTTGAGGCCAAAGCACTAAAATCCACTATATATAGTGGTAGTTTTGAATATTATAAACACTTTCTCTTCATTACAATACAAGCAGGTTGGCTCTCTTATGGAATGGATATAGAATGTCCTTGATCTTCATCTTTCCTCCTCTGATTCTCATGCTTTCTGTGGATTTGCTATTTGTTGGATTTGATGCTTATTGAAATTGATTATTCTTATGCCTTTTGTAAGAGAGAGAGAGAGAGAGAGAGAGAGAGAGAGAGAGAGAGAGAGAGAGAGAGAGAGAGAGAGAGAGAGAGAGAGAGAGAGAGAGAGAGAGAGAGAGAGAGAGAGAGAGAGAGAGAGAGAGAGAGAGAGAGAGAAAAGAGTAAGTTTCTATCATTGTTGTGGATCTAGTGTTAATGGTTGTAGTGTTAATGGACCTTAGTGTTAGACATGAATCATATGTACATGTTGTGATATGAACTATGCTATCGCTCTTGTGGGAAAGAATCCCCACGTGACAACTAGTTAATCCTCATCATCTCCTTGATGCTTATGTGCTTGGATCTAGGATAGGAAATGCTCACTATAGTGAGATTTTTTATAATAAAGACAAGTATGTCCAACACCTTCGAATTTAATTCAAAAAGCTTTTCCAACACATGCTAAATTAACTTATGGTTTCTGGTTTACACCTCATTCTGCCACAAATCTATAGAAGTTTGACTTTGCATGCCCTGATCACTCCGTTATCAAACAACATCATCATTTATTACTTGAGAAAATAAATAAAAGCAAATGAATATCATCAACTATTAAACGAAGCGAATGAATCCACTAAGCAATTTCAGTGAGCAAGAAATCTCCATTGAAGATTTCATACAAAAACATGGATGAAATTCCAAAAACAATTGCAAAGTACAAAGAAAGAATCAACGATTCTCCTAAAACAAGATAATTTATCTAGGTTCTTCAACAACTCATGAGCCAAAATGCTCAAAATATAACAAAGTCATATAACAAACTTATCTTTTTTAAATAGAATTTTAATTGATTCAAACTTTGGGCCATTGTTTGAAAAAGCCAACAAGTACAAGAGATTGATCCAATTGATGATTCCTAGAATTAATCACAACAATTTCTATTGTATTTGATGACAAAGGATGATTTAAAGCCAACCACCAATGAATTTTGTCATGAATGTTCAGATTTTGTCCCATTTTTCTAAGCAACCATTGAAAAGAGTCCAAATGGCATAGTGAGAAAAATCCAAGTAATAAAATATACAAGTGATCAGGCATAGAAAATATACCATGCCATTAAGCCCAATCACTTCATTTCCAACATGTTCCTTCACAAATCTATACAAGAACAATCTATATTCTTGTACTATGGAAAATGTATGCTTAATTTGCAATGGTAAACTGAAGCTTCCAAAAAATTGAAGAGGGGCAATGTAGCCACCGTAAACTAGTACAATCCCGCGAGTATTTGAAGTATGCGAAATTTTGTTGTTACCATACGCCCAAAATATATAGTATTTTAAGTATATAATACAAATATGACATTATTATTCATAAGAATTGATAGTAATATAAATACATAATTTCACACAAGTACCATAGTTATAAGGGAAGATCCTTAGATCCTGCTTACAAATCCCAAACACAAAGGATAACACACTATGGAGAAATCACCCACCCAAGTAGAAGCATCCAATCAATTGTTGAATTCACACGTGTGGATTGTCCACAACATGTACTTGTGATCTCCTAAGGTGTGTAGATGCACCAAGATCAAGACTAGATTGAGATTTAAGATCAATCTTAGATCCTATGGCAAAAACACACTCACACGTGTGGGAAGTATTAAAAAATTATTCTAAGTAAAAACAAGCTGCTCTCCTCGGATAGAGAGAGAGAAACCATCATGAGTTCTTGGGTAGAGAGAGAAAGCTAGAAATCCAATACCACTCAAAATCCACACAATCACCAAATCAATTAGCTTCAAAATGAGGAGTACAATGATACTAGTAGATCCACGAGCTATCACTATGCTTAACTATGATTGGACCACACTTTGTCACCTCTTAATCCTGTTGGACCATTGATCCATGCACCTCTTAATTCTATTGGACTATATTCAAGCACACCTCAAATTCCTATTGGACCTCACATGGTTCCTCCTCTAAATCCTATTGGAACTCTTAGAATTCATCAAACAAAGGCATTACACTTGTCTACACTCTAATTGGCACGAGTTTAGCCTCTTACTCAATAGTGGCATTACAAGTGGAAATGCATAATTTGCCATCTATTTTAAATTTGTTCCTATCAACATCCTTCACCTAGATGCTTGATGTAAAAAACATAAGTCCCCTATATCTAACATAGATAATCTTTTTCAATTCTTCACATCCTCCTAAAAAACTATCTATGAAGATTTGAGCATTGGCTTGATATAGCTCCAAGATTAGATCTATGCTTGATGAAAGCACTTTTGCTCAAAGGCTTGATGAGTAGATCGGCAATACAAAAGGACGAGTTGACGTGCTCCAAATAAATTTCTCCTCCAATAAGCTTTTCTCTCACAAAATGGTGTGCCACTTCTATGTGCTTGCTTCTTGCATGAAATATGAGATTATTGGCAAGAGCTTGGGCCGAGAAGTTATCACACATGATCATTGGTAGATCATCTTCCTTGATGCACTTTAGCTCCATTAATAACCTCTTGATCCAAAGCACCTCTTTGGTAGTTGTAGTGAGTGCTTTGTACTCGGCCTCACATGAAGAGAGAGATATAGTATCTTGCTTTTTGGAAAGCCAGGATATTGGATTGCCTCCAAGAAAGATAGTGTATGCACTAATAGACTTTCGATCCATCTTGTCACTTGCAAAGTCCGAATCCGAGTAGCCAACAATGGATAGATCTTCACTTTTATAGAGTAGATACATATCTTAGAATCCTCTTGGCCATCTTCCAATGATGGATCTTAGGATCTTGCATAAATCGACTCAATTTGTGCTCACAAAAACTTAGATCGGGCCTAGTAATGGTAAGCCAAATCAAGGAGCCTACAAGACTCCTAAAAAGTGTGATGTCCTCAAAGGATCTTTCATCACCTTTATTAGGATCTTTTACAATTTGCTCCATTGGAGTATCTATGCTCTTAGAATTTTCCATATGGAATTTTTTCAACATAGAGTGAGCATATCTAGATTGGCATATAAAGACATGATTTTCATAAAGATCAATTTCTAGGCCTAGGATGTAAGGTATCTCTCCTAGATCTTGCATTTTAAACTCACATCCAAGTGCTAGCTTAGTTTCATCAACTAGCTTGATACAACTTCCACAAAGAATAATGCCATCAACATAAATTAGAAGAATGACAATATTGCTATCAACAAACTTTAGATACATGGAAGGATCATAGTCACTAAGAGTAAATTCTAGTGAGATAAGAAAAGAATAAAGTCTTGAATACCATGATCTTGGTGCTTGCTTGAGTCCATAAAGACTTTTGAAGAGCAACCACACTTTGGACTCATCCTTGATGAATCCTTGAGGTTGTTCCATATAGATCTCCTCCTCAAGATAACCATTTAGAAAAGCATTGGATACATCTAATTGGAACACCTTCCACTTGAAGAAACAAGCAAGAGAAATAAGAATTCTTATTGTCACCATCTTTGCAACGAGTGCAAGGTCTCCTCATAATCAAGACCATGGATTTGAGCAAATCCTTTGGCACATAATCTTGCTTTATGCTTGTTGATGGTGCCATCATGATTGAACTTGATCCGAAATACCCACTTGCAACCAATCACATGCTTGTTGGATGGAGGATCCACAAGCTCCCAAGTATTGTTGGTGATCAATGCATCATACTCTTGCTTCATGGCATCATACCACTCCTTGGTATTGAGTGCCTCTTGTACATTCTTTGGCTCTTCATGAGAGACATAAAAAAAATAATTAGTGGAATCAAGATCCACTTGTTTGCCTTTGTCAACATATGAGAGCCTCTTAGGCTCGAATCTATCTCTCATGGATCTTCTTGGTGAGAAAATCCGAGGAGAGTCTTCTTCAAATCTCGACCCCATCACATCATGATTGTCTTCAAAATCAATAATTGGTGACGCATCCATAGATTTCTTGATCTCGGCCTCTTCAAAAGATGAGTGTTGATATTCATGAAAGACAACATCTCTACTTTCAATAACTTGAGAAGTAGAGAGTATAAAGACTCTATAGGCCTTCTTGGTGGATGAGTATCCAACCATGATCCCTTTGCATGCACTAGGATCTTCCTTCTTCCTTGTTTCCAAGGGAATATGGACAAAGCATATACATCCAAAAACTATAAGGTGATCAACCTTAGGCTTCTTCAAATATAAGATTTCATATGGTGACTTTCCTCCAAGAGCTATATGTGGGAGCCTATTGCATAGATAATTTGCACAATTAATGGCTTCTCCCCAAAAATCTTTGGGCAAAGATGCCTCAATTCTCATAGATTTTGCACATTCACATAGAGATCTATTCTTTCTCTTGGCCACTCCATTTTGAGATGGAGAGTAGACACAAGAGAACTCTCTTTTGATGCCTTCAAGCTCACAAAAATCTTGAAATTTATTGGAGATATATTCACCACCTCCGTCACTTCTAAGAGCTTTAATCTTGAATGAGAATTGCTTCTCTACATAAGCTTTGAGAATAAGGAAATGATCAAACACCATAGATTTAGAAGCAAGAAGATATATCCAAGTGAATCTTGTGAAATCATCAATAAAAGTAACAAAACAAGTGGCTCCTCCCTTGCTTGTAGTTGATGAGAAATGCACATCCGAGTGGATTAACTCCAAAGGATGCTTGCTTTTGATAGAAGATCTTGTAAATGGCTTTTTGTGAGATTTAGCAATAGCACAAGCCTCACAAGGCTTGATCTTCTTGGAGAATGACTTTGGCAAGCCAATAGCTTTGGCTTCTTTGATCATAGAGAGCATGGATTTGTAGTTGGGATGTCCCAACCTCCTATGCCATAATTCCTCCATAGAGAGCTTGTTCACAAGAGCAACATTGCAAGCATACACATACTCATTTGGATCTAGTTTATAGATGCCTCCAAATCTAGATCCTAATAGAAGTATCTCATCATTCTTCTTGATAGTGCAAGTATCAACATTGAATTTTACATCAAGGCCATTATCAAGCAATTGGCCAAAACTAATAAGATTCTTAGTAAGCTTAGGTACATAAAGAACTTTAGAGAGAGAAAGAACTCTAGAGGATGCAAGCTTCAAGGGAATGTTCCCTATGCCTTCAATAGGACATTCAAAATCATTTGCTGTGTATATTGATTTCTTGACTCCATCATAAGGTGCTATAGAAGAGAAAGAGTCCTTGGAGCTACACATATGTGAAGAGGCTCCACTATCAATATACCATAGGCCGTCCTTCTTGAAAGGAGTAGATGAGAAACTAGAGACCATAAGAGATCCTCTCCATCACTTGTAATAGTGTCTTCCTTCTCATTGGTAATGTTGGCTTGCTTGAGTTGATTCTTCTTCTTGAAGAAATTGGTGGCATAATGGCCTTTCTTGCCACAATAAAAGCACTTGATCTTCTTTTTCTTGAGCTTGGGTGATGAAGCATTAGAGGAATCATCTTCCTCCTCATCTTTGTCTCTGGATTTGACTTTGTACTTGCTTGAGGATTGTTGATGTTGGTTCTTGCTCCTCCCTTTGTGCTTATCCTTGGAAAAGCGATCTTTGCCATCATTATGAGTGAGAGAGAGCTTGTACTCTTGTCTTGATTCTTCTGAAATTAGCACACTTTGGAGAGCCTCCAAACTTGGTAGCTCCTCCTTAATGGCATAGGATTGGACAATGTTATCAAATTCACTTCTCAAGCCATTGAGAATGACTTGAACTAGCTCATTTTGATTGATGGAATCACCAATACAAGCAAGTTTTCTATGAATATCTTTTACTCTCAAAACATAACTAGATGCACTCTCATCCCTCTTTTGACTACTTTGAAAGATTTGATTCCTAAGAGTGAGAATCCTAGAGGTATTCTTAGCCTCTTAGATAGTCTTGAGAAAATTCCAAGCTTCTTTGGCTGTTGTACAAGTACCTATGTCTCTCAATATCTCATTAGAGACATTCATCTTAATGTAGTGGAGAGCCATCCTATCTCTCTTTTTGTATTTTTGAACCTCTTGAAGAACTTGTGGTTCTTCTTCAAGACCAAGAACTATGTCCATCACATCTTGAAGGATCAAGATGGACTCCATCCTCATTTTCCAAATTAAATAATTTGAAGTGGACAATCTTTCACTTGGTTCCAACAAGGATGAACCCATTGAAGACATTTGAAGTGAAGAAAACTCAAATGATGAACAATAAATGTTGCTACACACTCTCAATAGGATCCAATAATAGAATACTATCTCCTCCTATGAAAGATCTTGCAACTATTTATGAATTGATTCTCACTAGCTACACAAATCTCTCTAAAACAAGATCTATTTCACATCAAATGATGGAGTATAGGCAAAGTTAAGATCAAACACTCTTAGCATGTGTGAAGTACACTAAGAAACCAAATTTGACTCAAATACAATGATATTGCATGAAACAAAATGGCTAAGATCTCAAAACAGTGCCTAGATCACATATACATGAGATTGGTAAGCATACAATTGTGATTTTGGATCAACCAAGCAATCTCTTGACCAAACCAAATGTGTTCACCTAGTTCTAGGTGCCATACCTAACCCTCTTCAAAAGCTTATAGCTTATGATTGGCTCAACCAAATGAAATCAAACTGATTGCATCAGAAACTAGACAAAAATAGCTTCAAAACAAGCTATCAAGCAAGATAAATGGATCAAGCATGAGAGAGAACTTCCAAACTTAAATTGGATGTTCCTCACACGTGTTTGAGCACCTGATTCCGTATAGTACAAGGTCAGACCCAATCAATGTCCTTTTGATCTCTTTTGATCCAAAATTGAACAAGATAGCTAGGAAAATGGGCCTTGACAATTTCTAGCTGAAGATTGATGAATAGTTTTCACTTAAATGGATCAAAATACATGGTAACCTTAGGTAGGCTCTGATACCATGTTGAATTCACACGTGTGGATTGTCCACAACATGTACTTGTGATCTCCTAAGGTGTGTAGATGCACCAAGATCAAGACTAGATTGAGATTCAAGATCAATCTTAGATCCTATGGCAAAAACACACTACTACATGCATTCAATCACTTCCAACTCTCACTCACATGTGTGGGAAGTATTAAAAAATTATTCTAAGTAAAAACAAGCTGCTCTCCTTGGGTAGAGAGAGAAAAACCATCATGAGCTCTCGGGTAGAGAGAGAAAGCTAGAACTCCAATAACACTCAAAATCCACACAATCACCAAATCAACTAGCTTCAAAATGAGGAGTACAATGATACTAGTAGATCCACGAGCTATCACTATGCTTAACTACAATTGGACCACACTTTGTTACCTCTTAATCCTATTGGACCATTGATCCATGCACCTCTTAATTCTATTGGACTATATTCAAGCACACCTCAAATTCCTATTGGACCTCACATGGTTCCACCTCTAAATCCTATTGGACCTCTTAGAATTCATCAAACAAAAGCATTACACTTGTCTACACTCTAATTGGCACGAGTTTAGCCTCTTACTCTATTTTGGCTCAATAGTAGCATTACAAGTGGAAATGCATAATTTGCCATCTATGCCAAATTTGTTCCTATCAACATCCTACACCTAGATGCTTGATGTAAAAAACATAAGACCCCTATATCTAACATAGATAATCTTTTTCAATTCTTCACATCAATCTCTAGAAGCCTCACCCCCAAGCCAAGGAACAAGAAGCATGAATGTAGAGTAAGAGCCTGGCAATAAATCAAGAACCATGATGAGGAGTAGGACGAGTTTGGACCCATTATATAGATCCAAAAGCATCCTGGGCACTTAGCCATGCATAGCCCTAAGTTCCCTATACATAGATTCACTTGGAATAGAGTCCCATGCATGGACCAACTATTCATAGAATTGCTATTGATAACTCTACACATGCATACACTGTCTCATACCTTGTCTAAACTCCATTTAATGTGTTTTGGGCCTCACAAGGATATTAGTTACTTTCGGGTGCTTTGAATGGAATTGTGTCTCAAATTTTTACACATGTTCAGAACAACCATTTCTAAAACATGCACAACTTCACACATAATAATTATTTTTAAAACAAGCCATGGTTTGTTTAAATACACAAAGCATATTTTTGAACCTTAATATACCCAAGGCCGTCGACCGTTTCCATACATATATTTTACCTGGGCGACGAACATATTTGGAAACATAGAAAGCAAGGCTTTCTTGGGTGACTGTCTTCTGTCTATAAAAGAAAGAAAGCAAAAGTAGGCATTACTGAATCCACACAATCCACTGTGTGCGAGCGAGCGAGCTTGCTTGCCTGAGTGAGATATAGAAGCGCTTCAATTGAGGAAGATAGGATGAAGCTTGCGATGGATAGTAGTGTGAAGCTGCAGCTTGAGGAGAAGTTGTGGAGTCACCTTCTTTTTGAGCTACTGGAGGCTACGTTGGCATTCTTACCCCTTTCAGCCTTCACGTGTTCTGGTGGGGACTAGAGGTCGTCTCTTTATGGTCCTATCTTCTGGTTATACTATTTTTGACATTGCCATATGGGAGATGAAGATAGACTCAACGGTAGAGTGGAAGGAGCTGGTTGCCACCATTCCTCACTAGCTTATTGTGGATGTCTTTTTGGACGTCAACTTTGATGGAAATAATCCTGGTAGGCATTATGCATTTATTCTTTTATGACTGCTTTGTTGAAGTAAATTTTTGAGCCGCAGCTTCTCTCTCCATGTTTCCATACTAGACAAAGTCGATAATTTCTCATCAGCAAATGCTCACTTGTGTTGTTCTTATATGTGCCTATTACTTACTTATCTTATAAAGTTAAAATCTTTTTGTTTCTGCTGATGATTTATCGCAGAGGTGAATTGTTGGTGGTCGGCAACAAGCTTTGAGGATTACATAGTATTAATGTGGCATGAATTTAGAAAAAGAACATCGAGAACTATAGTGTACGACTTATTGCAAGGATCATGGCAAAGGAATCCACATACAATAGGGCCACCATTGGGCATGGCCAAGTACAAAATAATCTAGAATGGTGTTGGGAGTCTTAGTTTAGACATGCAACCCTAACATGCAACTTTTAATATTATAATGAGAGATTTTTAAAAAGATGTGTTCAAGGCTTTTCTTGCCTAAGCTTTTTCAGAAATTCAAATATAAATGTGTATCGAATCTAGTTTTCAAAAGACTAATTCTCTCATTCTTTTGCACTATTGTTGTTTTGAAAATGAGCTAATCCTACAAAAAAGAACTCATTTTTTGTTGTAGAAACAATTGCTATTTTCCCTAGTAGACTGCAATCTTTTTTTTTTGGAAGAACATCTCTTTTTCTTTCCGCCAGATTTTTTTTTCAAAATTGAGCTTCATCTTTGTTTGTATAACCATGATATTTCTATGTAACAAGGCGTGCATCGAATGTTAAGACTACACACTTGATTTAAATGTTTGTGGCCGTTTTTTTGTGGGGCAGCAACAAATATGTTGCCAACATTGTTAATATGTATATCCGCAGGCGTTCAAGTGTTAATAAGTATATTCACAGGCGTTCATTCTTTGTACAATAATTTGATCAAAGAGTATCACAATATGCCCTGTGTTTTGACAAAATTATAGAAGAATTGTTTGTTGATCGAAAATCATACAACTATCATGATTTTGTGTTGCATGTTTTAGGACATCAAAAAGTCTTTCAAGTTTACAAATTTTGTATAGAACATTATTGCAATGTAGCTTTTCATCTATACCCTTCACATTATTACAAAATAGAAAGTTCTAGGAGGCCATATAAGTATTAATAAAATGCTTTTGATGAAAATTGATGCAATTCCAGACTCAATTTTCTGATCAAACTTACTCCTATCCACTAGCATATTTACAAGTGTACATGAAACTTTGTGAAGCTTAACACCCCAAAAGTCAATATCCTAGATGGATAT
>CM055095.1:77397029-77437487 GCA_029204225.1 Diphasiastrum complanatum | reverse complement strand
ACAATATGTTAGTCAGATATAATCTAGTTAATTGCAAGTTAGCTCTCTCACCAATGGAACCGGCCTTAAATTGCAAAGGACCAGTGTCCTCAAATAAATCAAGAGAAGGAGCAGAGCGTGAGTATCCTTACCATTCTATTATAGGATCTATTATGTACGCCCATGATCTATACCAGGCCAGACATAGCTTTTGTAGTCAGCTCCCTAAGTCAGTATATGACCAACCCTGGTGTGACACATTGGAAGGCTCTTATCAGAGTAATCAAATATCTTCGAGCTATTATGGACTTTTGCATTTGTTTTGGAGCAGTCGACAACAACAAACTCGATTTATTTCATTGGTTTTAGAGATGCAAGTTGGGCAGGAGATGTAGACACTCGTAAAATCCACTTCTGGATTACATTCTTCCTCAACAATGGTCCAATTTTCTAGAACAGTTGCAAGCAATCTTTGATAGCTCTATCTTCTACAAAATCAAAGTATATCGCAGCCTCTCAAGCTACAAAAGAAGCAATTTGGTTGAGAAACTTACTTTCAGATATCAGTCCGAATCATATGCTCCGACATCAATTATTTTGTGATAATCAAAGTGCCATTGCCTTTCAGCCAACCCTAGATTTCATTCTAGGAGTAAGCACATTGAACTGAAGTATCACTATGTCAGAAGCAAAGTTCTCGACAAAGAGATCAGGTTGCAGTACTATCAAACGCAAGACATGACAACGGATATTTTTACTAAAGCATTAAGCTTTGGAAGCACACAAAAAGTTCTGTGTGGAACTAAGTTTGAAGGTCAAGGCATTCATGGATTCAGATTAAGAGGGACTCTTGGATTATTCTCCTTCCTACGAATCGACTAATCGGTTTTTTATTCTTCATTCAATTGTTTATCCAGTTCTGCGAATTTTCTCATGTTTTACACAGTCTGCAGAATTACAAGTGTTTTTTACACAATCTGCAGAAATACACGGAGTTTTGATAACAGTGTCGCATTTTTTGCCTGTGAGGAATTTCGAGTAAAAATGCAGTATCACATTTTTTGCATTTTCAAAGTGCCATAAAATTAAGGAAATGACCTTACTGAAGACTTTATATTTTTCACCCTTCGAGATTTTTTCTTCACTTTGGCATTTTCACATTCATTTTCTGAATTGCTTATGGGATATATTTTTTGGCTGCCTAAAGCACTACATCATTGGGCATCCATAAATTTAAAAATAAATAAAATAATAAAATAACGTGCGCATTAGATACGGGGGGGGGCTGGGCTAGGGGGGCCCTCCGTGCACAGAGCTCAGCCGATCCTTGCAGTGAGCTCCGTGGAAGGCCCTAAAGAAACAAAGTGTTTCTGATTACAAAGCCTTGCTAGCTTTTAGTCCTTCACCTGACGAAGATGTTCGCGATCTCGAACATCTGGAGACACACGAAGAGTTTTGAGAACATGAAAGGTCAACGGAGACGAAGACGAACGATTTGTGAATACGAAGGATCCACGAACGAGATTCCTTTGCGGTCCAGCAAGAGAGAAAGGCAGACGAGGTAAACAAAACCAAACGGTGGAAATGAAACCCGTTCTGTCCTCACGCTCCTAGGGAGTACCACCAGAGATCACACAAGTACCCAGAAGTACAGTAGATCTGACTTGATGGCATGACGTCAGCAGATACTTCCTAGTCTTGGCTAAACTACCACTCTTTGTAATTCTTTGGTTAGATGCTTAATCACTCTAATCTTCGATTTGCACAGAGAGACCATACTTATTGAATTATACTCGACACATATCAGAACAAGATATAAAGAGTGTAACTAAGAGAAGAAAAACACAAGAAAAAGTCTGATGCTAGTAAGCAATCAAGACGAACACAAACAGAAGTTCCGTCTGTGTGCAAGAAGATAATTCTGTCTAGGATTAGAAGATCCAATTGCCGCTAGTGAAGCGAGACTACTACTCGTGAGAGAGCTGTGCTTCTCTCACGCCAACGCACTGTGTGGATTCGCATGCAGTGCTCTAAAGAAATCAGAGAAAATCAATATAGATTATTTTTCTAGTTGTGTCTGATCTTGGATGTCGAATGCTTATGCTGTTTATTTTAATATGTCTGAGTTTTTCTTGTTCCCCTTTGAATTCCCGCACCTTGGTTGAAATGAATTCAAATGCTATATTAATTTTAAGAATGTAGATCAGTAGTACCTGACTACAATCCTCTGGAGGATTGTAGGAGTATTTCAGCTGGCAGTGCCCGGCGAACGCATCTGAACTCCATCCGAATCTCGAAAGAGAGTTGCGAATGTTTTGTGAATTTCTCTTATCATGATTCTCATCATTCGTATCGGAGCACCGCTAAATTTTCAACAGGCCCAAGGGTATCGAGACTTCCCTGAGTAAATTCTCTTCTTTCCTTGCTTCATCTACACATGTAGGTTCATCAAAAGAGGTTAGGAAAACAACATAATCTCCAAAAACTACTTGCTTACCCTACTTGTCTTTCCCTTGATGTTCTCCTTGGCTTTTGATTTGATGAAGGTCCACTTAGAATTTGCTTTGCAAAGGAACACAGATCATGCTACACAGTAACACAGACAGAAAACCACTCTCCATAGCAAGCTCACATAGCAGCTATATTTCTCAAAAATAAAATTACACTATACATATATTTGTTCACTCAGGCAACCCATGCATGACCCAGGTTGCCGTCGGCGGGACGCGTGTCCCGTCGACTTGCCTCGTGGCGAGGCCAACTGATTCTTATCCACTGATAGGACCCACAGTACAGTAACACATTGATTCTAAATTTAATTCTAACTCTCTCCCTTAAAGTAGAGTCACTTTTTATACAGTCATATACATAGCTTTAAAGTCAACAAACTTTAAGTACGGAAAGCTTTGATCTAAACTTATCAAACTTTTCTCCAGTAAGTGGCTTAGTGAAAATATCAGCTAGTTGTTCTTCTGTGCTACAATGAACAACATGAATTTCATGACTCCGCAGTCTCTCACGTATGAAGTGATACTGAATCTCAATGTGTTTAGTTCTCGCATGGAACACTGGATTCTTTGCTAGCTGAATTCCACTCTGACTGTTGCTATGTAAAGTCGTGAGATTTTTCTGCTTCATGCCAATTTCTTCCAAGATTTGTCTCAACCATATAGCTTCATGTGCAGCACTACACATTGCCTTATACTCTGCTTCTGTGGTGGAAAGAGCAATTGCACTTTGCTTCTTACTTGACCAGGAAAAACAACTACCACAAAACTGGAATATATATCCTGTGGTGGATCTACGATCATCATAGTCACCTCCCCAGTCCGCATCCACATAGCCACACAACTCAGGTAAACCATCATGCTTCTTGTAAATCAAGCCATACTCTGAAGTGCCTTTTACATAACGCAAAATGCGTTTAGCTGCCTTCCAATGCGTTTCCGTAGGTGCTGCCATAAACTGACTTACAATGCCAACAACATAGCATATATCTGGTCTAGTTGTGGTAAAGTAAATCAAGCTCCCTACTAATTGTCTATATAGCGTAGCATCAAATGATTGTGACTCATCACCTCTTTGACATATTTCCCCTGTGTTAAACCCACTTCATGTCCTTTTTTGCCACACTTCTACTCCAAGGCAGTAATGCATCAGGCTGAGATCTGTCATCTCAAATTGTTCCATGAGGTCTTTCTTGATCATGTCTATCATCTTTTGATTATTTCCCGTAATAATCAAGTCATCAACATAAAGAGCAATCAAAGCAACCATACCATCAAAGCATAAGACATATGATTTGGATCAGAATGTGTTCTCACCATCCCCTTTGAACGAAAGTAGGCATCAATCCTGCTATACCACGCACGTGGTGCTTGTTTAAAACCATAAAGCGCTTTCTCCAAGCGACATACTTTATTTTCCTGTCCTTTGGTTACAAAGCCTTCAGGTTGATCCATGAACACTTCTTCTTCTAACTCACCATTTAGAAAAGCAGATTTCACATCCATCTGATGCAAAGGCCAACCAAAATGTGAAACTAAAGCAATAAGTAGACATAGAGTATTCCACTTACAAACCGGCGCAAAGGTCTCCTCATAGTCGATGCCTTTATTTTGTGCGTACCCTTTGATCACTAATCTTGCTTTGTGTTTTGCTATACTTCCATCTGCATGGTACTTGGTCCTATATACCCATTTGCAACCAATGGGTTTCTTGCCAACTGGTGGTTCTACTAAGTCCCATGTGCTATGCTTAGCAATTGACTCCATCTCCTCTCCCATGGCCTTGACCCAAATGTCATCATCCTTCGCTTCACCATAAGTCGAAGGTTCTTTGCTTTGAATAATGCTAGATAAGAGAGCATAATTTGCTTCATACCTTTCAGGTAGTATCTTCTCTCTTGTTGATCTTCGCTCTCCCTGGTTAGATGATCCTGGAAATTCATCTATGTCGCGGCTCTCCAACAATCTCTCAAACCACTTAGGGAGCTTTCTATCAGGTGATCGGCTTCCTGGTGAAAATGGATGCAGGTGACAAACGCAAGGAGAAGGATGTACCCCACGGTACATCCTTCTCCTTGCGTTTGTCACCTGCAACTTCAATCCTTCTTGTACCAAAAGGTTTGTCCCTACCTCTCCAACCTGTTTCTTGAGGTTGAGTAGTAGTATCTTGAGATGCATCCTCATGTTCATCACTCGGAAGGTCAATGAATGGATCATCATTAGGTGGTATCCTCACTATACCATCTTTCCCACTGGATGTGTCTATCTTCTCAATATCCTCGTCTTCATACATCTTGGACTCATCAAAGATAACATCACGGCTTATATGAATTTTTTTTTCGACTGGATCAAAACATCTGTAGCCCTTCACACGATCATCATATCCTAGAAATATGCACTTGATGGCTTTTACATCAAGTTTACGTCTCTCTTCCTTAGAAATGTGTACAAAGGCCTTACATCCAAAGATTCGCAAATGGTTCACCTTTGGCTTCTTCTTCATGAATGCTTCCTCAGGTGTTATCTTTGGTATGGCAATGGTAGGACTTCTATTTTGAAGATAGACTGCCATGCTACATGCTTCTAATCAAAAATCTTTTGGTAGTTTCATCTCATCTAGCATAGATCTGGCACTTTCCACAATCGTACGATTTTTGCGCTCAGCTACACCATGGAGAGCAGGAGTATGAGCTTGAGTAAATTGTCTTTTAATCTCACATTGATCACAAAGATCATTGAAGTCATTAGACTTGTACTCACATCCACTATCTGATCTTAGGACTTTGATCTTCCTACCTGTCTGATTTTCGACCAATGCTTTGAAGCTCTTGAAGTTATCAAATGCGTCTGATTTCTACTTCAAGAAGTAGATCACCATTTTATGTGACATATCATCAATAAAGGTCATGAAATAGAAGGATTTACCTAAGGACATGGTCCTCATAGGCCCGCATAAATCTGTGTGGATTAAATCCAGGATGTTCTTTGCTCTTGCAACACCCCCTTTATTGAAATCCTCTCAATGCTGCTTCCCATATACACAAGATTCGCACATCGATTTCAAGTGATCTTCTATGGTAGGCAATCCTGTTACCATCTCCAATTTTATCATCAAACTGAGGCTTCCCAAGTTCAAGTGACCAAGCCTCTTGTGCCACAACTCAGTTTGCGAAGGAATGGACGATGCAAGTCCATGTTGCCCCTTGATTGTAGCATTCAACCTGTACAATTTTGTATTGGGATCTCTTACTCCATCCGCAATAACTTTGAACTTTTGGTTCGCATCCTTCACAAAGCAACGATCATGGGCAAATTCTACTTTCAACTTTTGATTAGTAATGACTCCAACAAAAAGTAGATTTTTCTTCAAACTTGGTACGTAAAGTACCTCCCTGATCATCCTGCTTTTGCCATCAGGTAGTTGGATTGAAATGGTGCCTATCCTCTTGATCATGCACACCTCACCATTTGCTTGTGAAACAGATGTTCCATTATCCAACACCTTCAAACTACTGAACCAATTCTTAATACATGTCATGTGTCTTGTGGCTCCTGAGTCAATATACCATGCTTGATCATCTTGATTAGATGACAATGCAGATATGAAGATGCTAGAGTCTTCAATCTCACCCTCATCGACAAGGTTACCTGCTTGTTTTGGTTTTCCCTTGCCTTGTTCCGCCAGGAATTTGCGACATTCACTCTTCCAATGGCGCTTTTTACCACAATGGAAGCACTTGGCTTTTTTCTTAGTTTTACTGGAAGATCCCTCATCCTCCTGAGATTTGACAAATTGCTGCTTGGACTTCTTCTTGCCCTTGCCCTTGCCTTGTTTTTGGCATGTCGCAAGTGCCTGATCGTCAGTATTTTGACGTCTAGCTTTCACCATTTCTCGTCGTTGCTCTTCCTACATCAAGATTCCTGTGAGCTCGTCAAAGGTTGGCAATCTTTCTCTTGATGCTATTCCGCTCACGAACATCTCATAGAATTTTGCAATGCCACACAATGCATTGTGCACCAGCTCCACATCACGTATGCGCTCGCCAATAGAATGCAGTTCATCTCTCATTGTCCTTGATTATGGTCATGTACGTCTGAATGTGCTCTCCTTGTTCCATGCGGTCACTATTCAACTTTGACTTCAGAAACATGATTTTTGACAGATTTGACGTCTCGAACTGCTCCTTTAGCACATCCCATGCCTGTCTGGGTGTAATAGCATCACAAATGTGGGTAATGATGTGATCCTTCACTGACAAGTTAATGAAGGTCAAAGCTTTCCTCATCTTTTTGTCAAACAGTTTGATGTCTGCTTCATTTGGCGGCCTTCTCTCATCACCTACTAGTTTAGTCTAGTTTAGTCACATTTTGGTAAATTGTCAATAAAAGGCCAAAACTCATTTTAGACTTAGAGATAAACTTTTTGAAGTTATATTAGTTTAAAATACATTCAATAAACACTTTTTTAAAGTGTGGGAAAGTTGGTAGTCGAGTTTGAGAGAGATTCAATTTGAACTTTGGGTACATTGAATCTAGACCCAAAAATAGTAGGGTTTACATTTTGGAGGGAAAGCCAAGTGGCCAAATAGGGTTTCGAAACTCTATAAAAGGATGTAACTCGTGGAGAGACACATCTTCTCTCTTCTATCTCTCATTTCATCATTATACATGGTTCTCTTTGGGTTCTACTACTCATTGGTGCACTATCTTGGTGTTATCTTGCAATTCCATGTGTAGAATGATCATTTATTGCTATTTTCGGTTCCACACGTGTGAAATATAGTAGGGTACTGTAATTGTACGGATAGAAAACATATTTTATGTTTTGGTTCATGTTTGGTCAATATCTCTTAGAGTTTGCATCTCATTTTGTATGTGGATGCTGATTTTTCTACATTGGCAGGATTGTTGGTTTGCTCCTTATTGTAACCAAAGATTTGGGACTTGAATTGGATCTTGAATGATATGAAATCCTTCACATGGTATCAGAGCTCTTGTGTTTCAGTTTATGAAAGGATCAGCCATCTTTAGCAAGGATTTGGAGGAGTTACCAATGCTAGAGCATGATAGATTGATTTCTACTCAAAAATCAGCATTTTTGCATGTGTAGAATTGATCTTTTGTAGGTCAAAACTCAATATAGGGTTATATACTTGATCAATTCCAATTTCACACTTGGTTTACTGGAATTAGATGATTGTTGGTGCATTATGAATGTCTCATTGGAGTCTACAATAAGATATATCAAGTTTCTAGAAACTGCATGTAGAATTTGAGATATTCAATTTTTTGTGACTTTGTCAAAATCCTAATTTTGATTGGATCTCTAGTTTGTGAGGTTACTGAACTTCATTTGAGTGTGTTTCAATCTTAGGAAGTGTCAAGAATCATTAGATTGAGGATAGATCATAGGTTGATTAAGATTTCACTATTCTATGTGTTGATTTTCTAGTTAGAAGTGCTAGAAGAGATTTGAGAGGTTCCATATCTTTGTGATTTCTTCTTGAGTTCATTTGTTGACATTCAAGAGAGTGCTTTGTGCATTAGAACAGGTTGAAAGATAAGATCACGTCACTTCAACATGGCTACAAGTGGTGGATCTATGTTGGAGAGCAATGATAGGCTTACCTCAATCAACTATTCTACTTGGAAGTTGAGGATGGAGTCCTTATTGGAGATTAGGGCAAAGGCAAAGGCAAGTGGTCTAAAGGGCAAGATCAAGGTGAGACTTCTTCTTTTGGCAAAAAGAAAGATAAGTCTAAGTTGAAATGATTTATTGTGGAATCAAAGAGCATTTTGCAAATGAATGCTTGAAGAAGCAAAGAGATGAAGGTAGCAAGAAAATCAACTTTACTACTAATGGTGAGGATCTAGGTGGTGGTGATTCTCTTTTGATGTGTTCTTCAAGTCTAAAATCAAGTGAAGGTGACAAAGATTCATGGTGGATTGATAGTGGAGCTAGTTCACACATGACTAGTCACAAGGAGTTCTTTACTTCTTTGGTCACTTATGATGGAGCCAAGAAAGCAATTCACATGGCCAATGGTGGTGAGTGTGTGATTGAAGGTATTGGTTCTATTCCTATTTTCCTCTCTACTAATAGGAAAGCAAGACTTGATGGTGTTCTTTACATTCCTTCACTTTCAAAGAATTTGCTGAGTGTTGGTCAAATGATAGAAAAAGGATACATGGTAAAGTTTGGTGGTGATGCTTGTTTCATTACGAAGGAAGAAATCTTGGTTGCTAGAGGCAATAAACAAGGTAGATATGGCTAACAAAAAGGATGGAATGGAAAAGGAGATTGGTCTCAACTTTTCAAAATTCCCTTTTAACATCAATAAGATTGGTGGATCTTATGCAAAGTCTAAAAAGCTTCCTTATGCTAGATCTAGGTCAAGATCTAATATGCTTCTTGGAGATGTTCATCTTTGTGCTAACTTGGCTAGTCTTGAGGATAATGATGGTGTTTCAATGGTTCTTCATGGAAGTGCAAGCATGCAAAAGGTAAGGAAAGAGCTAACTTCATCAATGGAGGTGAAGGTTCTTTCTTGGAAAAGATTGTTGTTAATGATTTCTTTGATCATATGTCGAAAGATGTTGCTAGGTGCATTCATGAAGGAGGTGGTTCTTCTACATTCTTTTGTGATGAGTTTGATGGTCAAAAGGAAGATCAAGAGGTTGATCTCAAAGGGCTTCAACAACACAAAAGGAAAGGTGGCAATTTGGAGCTAGTCAAGAGCATCAAAGGAGAGGTAATTGGCAAAGATGTTATGGAACTATTTTTGCAGCTTATTGAAGACTCAAGTAAGGTCAAAGGAGCAGCAAGGAAGTGTTGTTCAAGTTTACTTTACTTGTTCTATCTCATGTTTGAGCTATTTCATGTGGATGTGTGCAAATTGTCAAGAGATGGACAAACTAGCTACATTGTCTTGCAATATCTTATTGTTGGAGTTGTACTAGCATTCTTGGCTGGTTTTGATGATGGAAATGAAGCTATTGGAGATTCATTATGTCACTCATTCATGGCCAAGTCATCAAGTGTTGATGATATCTTGTGGCAAGATGGAGATGGAGGCTCATTCATGGAGTTTTATGGTGGAGACATATCAAGAAAGGACAAAGTTGGAGGAGACAAGCGAGCAAATTATCATCACTCACATTTATTGTTTGGTTGCTGTAATTTTCCAGAGAGTTCAGAGTTTGAAGCATGGAGGAATCATTTCATTCACATTCTATTTGGTTTTTCATGTTCTAGTTATATCTTGATGTGTAAAATTGATGTAAGAGATAGTGAAGCATCCAATTTGGACACTATTCTCTATATCAATTATGAAAGATTCTTTAGAACCTCAGAAAGAAGATCTATACTTAGGATGAAGATCATTCTAAAGTTGGATCAAAGTTCTATTGTCAAAACTATGCCAAACCTAGCTGAAGAGGGAGTGTGAGAGATTTCAACTAGTTTAGTCTAGTTTAGTCACATTTTGGTGAATTGTCAATAAGAGGCCAAAACTCATTTAGACTTAGAGATAAACTTTTTGAAGTTATATTAGTTTAAAATACATTCAATAAACATTTTTTGAAAGTGTGGGAAAGTTGGTAGTCGAGTTTGAGAGAGATTCAAATTTGAACTTTGGGTACATTGAATCTAGACTCAGAAATAGTAGGGTTTACATTTTGGAGGGAAAGCCAAGTGGCCAAATAGGGTTTCGAAACTCTATAAAAGGATGTAACTCGTGGAGAGACACATCTTCTCTCTTCTATCTCTCATTTCATCATTATACATGGTTCTCTTTGGGTTCTACTACTCATTGGTGCACTATCTTGGTGTTATCTTGCAATTATATGTGTAGAATAATGATCATTTATTGCTATTTTCGGTTCCACACGTGTGAAATATAGCAGGGTACTGTAATTGTACGGATAGTGAACATATTTTATGTTTTGGTTCATGTTTGATCAATATCTCTTAGAGTTTGCATTTCATTTTGTATGTAGATGCTGATTTTTCTACATTGGCAGGATTGTTGGTTTGCTCCTTATTGTAACCAAAGATTTGGGACTTGGATTGATCTTGAATGATCTGAAATCCTTCACATAGACCACTTACTTTTGGTTTTGTGAATTTGCTCTTTGTGAACATAGCCTCCTCTTGAAGTGTCGATGTAGATCCACCTCTTGTTTGAAGCCTATATTCTTCATTGATCAAGATCTCTTGAAGATCCATCAAACTTGGCAAAGTATTTTGAATAGCAATACTTTGAACAATGTTAGCATGAGCATCCAAAAATCCACTAAGAATAACTTGAACAAGCTCTCCTTCCTCAATGCTTTCATCAATGCAAGCCAACTCATCATTCAATGCTTTCATCCTCAAAACAAAAGTACTTGGATTTTTTTCATTCTTTTGCAAACAAGAAAAGATTTGCCTTTTTTTAGTCAACACTCTAGAAGTAGACTTGGATTCATAAAGCTTCTTCATTGAATCTCAAACATCCTTAGATGAAGTACACTTACCAACTTCCTTGAGAAGCTCATTGTTGGTAGCATTCATCTTGATAATTTGTAAAGCCCTTTTGGCCCTCTTATCATACCTCATATGAAGTTGTTGTGCTGCTGGTCTCTCCTCCAAACCTACAACAATATCCAAAACATCATTCGTCTCAAGAAGTGATTCCATCATCACTTTCCACAATGAATAGTTACTTGAGGTAAGCCTATCATTGGCTTCTAACATGACTCCACTTGTTAAGGTTGCCATGACTCCACTTGTTGAGGTTGCCATGTAGCAATGACCCGATCTTCTCTTTCAACATGTTTCAATGCACAAAGCACTCCTTTGAACAACAACAAATGTTTTCAAAAGAAATCACAATGAAATTTTTTAATAGTATGGCGATTTTCCTTATGGCAGTGCACTATAGCAAGCAAAAAGATTGCTTCCAAAGAAGCTTTGAATGGCTATCTACCACATAGTCACCATATCCTTAGTTAGCCTACTAATCAAATCTAAAAAAAAGAGTCTCATTCCATATCAAGATTCTACATACATGAACAAAAGCAATCATAGAAATAACTGTAATAGCTCCAAGAACCTTTGTAAATGTGTGTTACTCTTCCATAAGCATCAGTTTGCTGGCCACAATGCTGTAGCTAGTCACGAGAGAGAGAGAGAGAGAGAGAGAGAGAGAGAGAGAGAGAGAAAAGAAGAAGAAGAAGAAGAAGAAGAAAAAAAAAAAAGTGAAGATTGAACCCTCCAACAATGGCTCTAAATTGTTGGAACGCTCCAATGTAGCAATACTGGCTACCTCGCGGAATGGTCCAATTAGACCTCTGATCCACTTTCTCCCCACAATTTAGCACTCAATTTATTAAAAAAAGTTGCATATATAGGTTATAGTCTTGTTTTGTCCTTAATTTGGAGGAAATACCGAATGGAGAAAGGACCAAAAAGTTAGGGGCCTTGGAAGAAAATCCGTTTTTTCACTATGAAAAGCTAGTGCCCTTCAATTCTACTTTCAATTGTTGGGTCCTTTTTACACTTCAAATTAACTTTTTTATCAATAAAGTTGAAGATTCCTTTGTCTTTCAAATCCCTTATTTGAAGTTTAGATTCAAATCCCTGCAATCTAGTGGCTATCTTTAATCCATGATCCCGAATGATTCAAATGGGACCTTTGATCTAGATAAGTTCTAATCTGACGAGCCTGGATCAATTTGCATGTTGATGTGCTCTCTTGTATGCACAAAACACCTTTATGCATCTCTCTCTCTCTCTCTCTCTCTCTCTCTCTCTCTCTCTCTCTCTCTCTTTCTCGTTCGGCCAATGAGCTCCTTCTCTCTTTCACCTCTCTAAAACCTTGGCTATTTAGTTTTTTTTAGGTATGGTAGATATCATGCTTTTACAAATGAATCCATGGCCACTCTCAACAATCCACGAGCTAGGTCGCCCTCCTCTAGTGTTCACCAATTTTTTTTTTTTAATTCACGTTGTGGGTGATTTTGAAGGGTGTGCTCGGAGTAATGAGATCGTGACAATATGGGGGATTAATAGAGGGCTATATGGGGGATTAATAGAGGGCTCGCTACCTCCAAATACGTAATGGATTTTTGGTGATTATTCTGTCCATTTCTGAACAGATTAAAAAGCATAATAGTCACCTGTTTTAAAAAAAAAATAAATTTAGTGCAGATTTTAAGGTTTTTCTGTGTGAGCGGCATTTTCCTCATAGAAACACAACTTCCCAGCCAATAATCGGTCATCTCTGTGATGCCCAATAAGTATCCCTCCTCCTCCGGTATCCCTCTCCGCCGTAGCGCTCGCTTTTCTAGCGAACGCACAGAAGAGACGAGCACTCTCTTCTGTGCCTGTTTCTATGTGCCATCGCTGTAGGATACCACGGCACCACTGTAATTATTGTTTATCGGCTTTGTTTCTGCTGCTTTCTGTATTGCAGTGTTTGAATCGTAACATTAGTTTAGTTCCATTTCTCCTTTTCGTACAGATCCTCCTTTTCTGATCAACAATTGCTTCAAGGCAGCCTTTATTTAATTTTCCATCTATTTAGAAATTTTAATCTGCCCTTGCTCTTTACTCCTCTGTGTAGATCATTACAGGCTTTTCTGTAATTCCTCTGAGGACTTTATTTATATGATCAGGGGTTGATCGCATGGTTTTGATGATAATTTGCCTTAGTTTTTAGTTTCTGCAAACAGATAAAATGCAAATTGCATTAGCCGTTTGACTGCTGTTTAGCCAAATACAGCATAATTCCGCTTTTTTGTGGTCAAGCTGTCAAGGTTTCAGTCTTTGTGGTGTGGACATCCGGAACGGAAATATGTTGAACCGTCTATTTGGAAAGCCAAAGCAGCAGCCGTCGACGCTGTCTACTCTAGACAAGCTCAATGAGGTGCAGCTCTGACTAATACGTCCCTCTCGCCAATACGCTTTTCTATATTATTTTGTCCAGTATGAAACAAGACGATCCGATTTATGTGGCCAAATTTTCTTAATGCTTTTCTATTTTGTTTTGTCCATTATGAAAGAACGCGATCTGATTCATGTGGCAGACTGTTCTTCTGAAATATAATCAAACTTTCTCGTGAATGAACCTTAGTATATTTATGCCCTATGTACCAGCCCCTCACGTTTATAACCAAGATAATTCTTCACCATAGCTCCTCAGTATGACATTTTCCTTGTAATGTTTTATGTTTTTTCCCGGGAAATGAGTAATGCTAGTCACGATTAATCATGAAACCAAGAACGACTAGATTGACTGACGCTATCTGCAGCTTTCTGGATTTGACTTCGTCACATCTTTCAAACCAAGTGTGTACCAATTTAGTTTCCTAGGCGTCTGCTGGAACAATAATATCTAAACAATTCCTCGTTTTATGCGAGCTTACACGGATATTACTTCCTTTCTCAAATTAGCTGCATTGTTGAAAGTAACGTGTTTCCTTTGAAACGAGCTAGGATTGTTCTAACATCAGCTATGATTAGCAGCTGCTATAAACATTCTTCTTTAGGCACCTATGCTTCTGGTTTTCGATCTCATCCAAGCCAAGAAGTCCACGTACAGATGCCATTTTTTATTGTATCCCTTTTTGGTGTAGCTGCAAGTGTGAAGACGGAAACATGTTTCCTATGAAGCAATTGCCCTTTTTATGTAAGCTTCATTTTTTGAATATATTACTCGCTTTTTATCTTCTGGTGGTTGCGTCATGGTAGGTTATGCTCAATCCTTTGTCTCTTGTCTATATGTGATGTGACATTTTGGTAAATGAATTTCTTGAGCATCTTACCTAACGTGCTAGGATAGTCATCTAAAGCGCTTTTATTAAATTTCTTATTTTCAATTGCCATAGTCATGCTGCCACACCCTAGTTCTCTTCATTTAGGCCTCTCCTGTGGCTAATAGTTTAAATAAATCGTTTGACAGACACTCGAAATGTTGGAGAAAAAAGAGAAGGTTTTGCAAAAGAAAATCGCTGCAGAGATTGAAAAAGCAAGGGATTTTACTCGTGCAAAAAATAAAAGAGGTACAATTTGGTTCCTATCATGTATATGGTTTAGCTTGGATGAAAGTGACCTACATATCATTAGTTTAATGCAGGAAAAAAAAAAATTCACAAATTGGGACATCTTTGACAAAATTGAAATTTTCAATGTAGAGCATGTGGACCAGTCACTCAAACTTTGATGTCAAACATCAAAGGTAAACTCTTATTTTGGCCCACAAGTTAAGTTGTCAATAAGGCCAATAGAATCATTGTTTAAATGTTTTTCCACCTCTCATGTAACAAGAGGATTACAATTCCCTTATCAAGAATGCAACATGGGAATGGGTACAAGCACCTAAAGAAAAGAAAGCTATCCGAACTAGCACCTACAACAAATGGATGGCAAATCAGCTATCTTGAATGTTCCTTGAAAGAGGAGGTATTTGTTACTCAACAAGCTTTGAAGTCAAAGGTAAAGAATCTTACATTTGTAAGTTGAGAAAGCTGTTTATGGTTTATTCAATCTCCTCGTGCATGGTATTCAAGAATTTGATGAATGCTTGCTTAAAGTGAACTCAGACTTGATATTCTTCATTGAGAAGGAGAACTTCTTATTTTAGTACTTTACATTTTAACTAGAAGCAATAGTAGTATGATTGACAAAGTAAAAGAAGCATGTCAAAGGAGTTTGAAATGAAGGACTTAGGTCAACCACTATTGCCTAGGTAGTGAAGTATGGAGGCGAGAATAGTACTCTTCTTAACCAAAGTAAGTATGTTAATGAACTACTTTAAAATTATAGTATGTTTGATTGTGAATTATCAAATACATCAATTGAATCAAATCAAAAGCTGACATCTTCTAATACTAAAGATAAAGTGAATGAGACACTACTAATAGTGGCCTTGAGCCTATTGTGCTCTTCATATATTGTTGTTTATGTGACTTCGATTGAAAGGGCCTAATCTTATTATTCAAGGCTATTTTGTTCAGTTAGGCCTAGTTTCTTGAAGGTAGTTACTATGGGTGTCTTTTCATTCATTTGATAAGTAATGTGTGTTGTAGTTTCTCTCTCTCTCTCTCTCTCTTTCTCTCTCTCTCACACACACACACACACACACACACGTGCGCACAAATGTTTTTCTCTATGGATTTGTGCTTTGCATTGTGATGAATGCTCAAAAACTTAGTGATTGTGTGATTGAACAAGGATCGTCAATACATAACATAACATGCTTGTCCATCATCTTGATGAATGACTTGCTCTAGCTCCTCAATATAAAGACCAAATAGAGTAGGAGAGAGAACATCCTTGTCTCGCTCCAATAGTACTATCAATCGACAAAGCATCCTTCCTCTAGATAAAGCGAAGAAGAAGTCATACAAAGGGATGTGATTGAGCCTTCCACAAAGTACATAAAGCATCAAATCAATCAATTGTGGAGCTCTTGCGAGTTGTTATATTGATGTGGAGGCCTTTAGGGGAGCCATGATCCATTTGAGAACCTACCATTAGGGTTAGGCTGATCGATGTCACCGAGCTCTCTCTAGAAGGACTTGGTCCTATATGATTGAATAGGGCTTCCAATAATCACTATAAAATGATGTGCTAGCTTCAACATAGGCCCAAAGTGAATATAACTGTAAATTATATCGATATCCATAACATACATATTGTTAACCATTTTAGATTCTAGTGCATCTAAAACATTATTTTGTCTTCACCAAAAACCTTAATAAAAGACAATCTACAGCCTCAAACAATCGAGTCATTGTTTATACACAATTTTTAGCTTTTGATCTTATTGAATAGTAGAGTTAGTAGGTGCTAGGTACTACTATAGTCATCTTAGTATTTGGCTTTGGTTTTAGCTAGGAGTATTTGAGAAGAATTATTGCATTGGCTACACATGACATTAATTTTTAAGCTGAAGACTTTTGTGGCTAGACTCCATAGCGTTGAAGATTGCATGTGTCCTTTTTATGTTGGGTATTAACCTAGACATAACATCAATATATCAATTTTACAAGTTGAAACATGCTCCGTAAAATATACGATATGGACCGTAGTTCTTTCGACTTGTTGAGTTCGAATGAGTTGGTCATTGAAAGAAGCCCTACTTTATGGTGTTTTTTCATTTTATATCTAAGTTCCGTTTTGGTGTATGCAAATCAACGTTTATTACATGTCATCACATTTGAGCACCCAAATGGACAAATTTGGAAAACACAAGAAGAATTGGGTTCACAATATCTGAGAAATCTCAACTTGGTTTGAATAATTGAACTGTTTTAATCGTTTAGAAATCCAAATTTGAATGCAACATTGCAAGGAAAACTCTCGAGATTGGTAAATTTGCACTTTCTATCACTGTTACAACACTGGTAACTTGTGGACTTTAAGGGTTTTCCATTCAGCTCAAGTTCCATGGTGGGCTAGTATCATGATGGATGTAAGGTGTTTGGAACGTTAGGAAAGATGATGTTTTAAGGACAAACCACTTCTCGCATTAAGTAAAACAAAGACATGGTCAACTTTGAATCAAAAGACTTAGCAGCTATGAACACAATCACATACATTTATATCAATGAAAAAAAGGTTAAAGCCCTGCAAGTAGTAGCTAAGCATACACAAGAGATCTCCCATGAAGAGCCCAAGCAATAATTGTCAAAAGAGAAGCCATACAAAAAATCTACCTAATGACTAAATGATAGTCCTGTGGAAGCTTTTAGAGATTGGGGCAAATTAGGATACCTAGGTCTCATAAGGAGATGCCCTTAATGGTAACTATTCAGGACCTAAAGATATACTAATTAGGGCAACTAGCAATTAGAGTTAGGGGAGGACTAGGGCTTAACTAGTCCATTACACTCCTTGACTTTTATTAACATTGCCCTCAATGTTGGGCTTAGAAGAAAAATAATAAACCCAAAAACCTACAAAAAAGGCCC
The DNA here is from genome assembly GCA_029204225.1 of Diphasiastrum complanatum. NCBI lineage: Eukaryota > Viridiplantae > Streptophyta > Lycopodiopsida > Lycopodiales > Lycopodiaceae > Diphasiastrum > Diphasiastrum complanatum. The sequence goes on along the minus strand of CM055095.1, from coordinate 77,420,043 downwards.
CAAGCACTAGCTTTGATAGTAGCCAATCGTAAGTAAACGTGAAAATAAAGCTATCTCAAACAACATTATGTAGGCAAAACAATGAAAATGCATGCACCAAGGAGAGGTCATAAGTTGTCACAACAATTATTTTAATAGCAACACATAAAAGCCCACAAAGCTTAGTACATCAACTGTAAATTATGCTGTAAATGTATCTCTAATGTAATAGACAACATGATCCTACTATAAAGCTGATCTATCTGAGATACATGTAAGAAATAAAGGACCAGAATGATCCTGTAACTCGCACAAGGCAGTTTGAGAGCCCACGAATGCCATAAGAAAGGACAACTCGAAAACCATAGCAACAACTAGAATCGGCATCGATTGTAGCAAATCCACACATAAAAGCACAAGGATGCTGAAAAATATAGGGACACTGATGTAGAAGTATCTCATGTGGAAAAGTATTAATGACCATTTGAAGACATCCTCTGACAATGGATGCAGAAGCACTGAAGGAACGGTAGAAGCATCAATAGGTCTCGCACATATCTCAATTAGAGATGTAGAAAGTAGAGCTAGAGAGGACACAACCTGACCATAAAAAACTGGAGAATCATCCAACATATGTCGCACTTGTGGAATGTCATCTGAACAAAGCTCAAATACAATCTGTATCTGACCTTTAAAAAACATGCAACCATCGAAAATATGTAAATCGATAGGAGACGAAAGATGAACAAAATTCCAGACATCAACATCAAAGCACTCAACATCATCATGAAGTGTCGTATAAGCATCAACCTGTATCTCACCCTCTTAAGACGTCAATGAACTAAGAAATCAATATGGGCGTAGAAACCACAATGGGGCAGCAACTGGAATCGGGGCATGGGAGCATGGGGTAAAAAATAGGAAATCAGTGCCAAAATAAGAAAAATGGACTCGGGCAGGAGATAGGGCAGATCGGACAACTCGGACAGACCAGATTGGGCGACTTGGACAGGAGCAGGAGTTCAGCGAGGGTTCTGGGCAGCAAGACAGGTAGTGATGGTAGTTGTGGATAGGGGCAGGGCAGACATGCGAGCAAAACCTGGCAGGCAGCAAGCGAAATAGGCAGAGGGGAGTTAGAATGAGTACGCATCGGGGCAACACGAAGGAAATCGGGGCAACAAAGAAACGGGCCAGACACAGCGTCGGCAGAGACGGGCCAGGCAAGGAAATTGTAGGTAAGGAGGGCGGAACCAGTGAAGGGGGTGGAAGACTCAATATAGGGTTCATGATCGTATAGAACAGGGCAGGAAGCAGGAAGCGATTTGGTGTAGGGTGAGTAGGCAGGGAACCAGCTCGTGGATAGGCAAAACGGGGCCATGTTGAATCAAAGGAGGGACTTCAATGTTACCAAGAAGTGTAAGTAGCGATCTAGCAAAAAGACACTTGCTAGGTCATCTATGGGCGGCAAAGAGAAAAGTGGAGCAGGAGAGTGTTAGAAATAAATGACTATGTTAAAGTTAATCCATAGGTTACTTTGACCCAAAAGGTCGAGATTTGTGTAACCACGGGTATATAGTTATTTAGGCCATGTTAAGTTTGTCTTAAGTTTAATTGGACCCAATCTTGATCATGTACTGACTCGTGGGTTCTTAGTGGTCTAATTTGGTTTAGGGGCCCTATCTTGACTTTTGGGGGTGCCTTACATTTAGTAAGTAGGTAGAGTAGACCCTACTAGAAGAGGAGCTTCTCTACTTTTTGTTGTGAAATTTCAGCATCTTGCTGATCTTTCCAAGTGGAGTTTGGATCAGCTTTTTTGTGTCTTTTCAGGTTGAAGGAGGGCGCCCATCAAAGATCTCGGAGGAGCAATTTGTGGCACCCAAAAATTTGAATCTCAAATTTGACTTTTATGGAACCAGTTTTCAGCAAGTTTTGTTTGGAGGAAGGCGCCTAAAATCTGCTACTGATTTTTGGTTGTGGTGTCTCCTTATCTTGCTGTTTTTGTTTTCAGGTTTGCATTTGTGTAGGAGGGCGCCCAAAATTCAGCAAACCCTATTCAGGGTTAGGTCAACTTGTGGCTGGAAATTTGCAGATTCTCAGCAAGCAATAGGGCGCTTTCAACAGCCCTATTGGAGTGTGTGTTGATCACACTATTTGGCTTCTTAATTGGGTTTCGGTGTAGGCTTCAATCAAAGGTAACCTAATTTTCAAGAAGCTGGTTTTTTTGTGCAGAAAAACAGCCATCTATCCATTATCTTTTGGGCACTTTGGTTGCAGATTGAAAGACATCTTGTGGTCCTACTTTCAGCTCTCTGTTTGCTGCAAATTTTTTGAGTAGATTTGGTTGTGGAAAGGCTCTCTTTCCTATCTACTACAAGCTAAAATTCTGTTGGAGGTAATGGCTAAAGAATCGGAAGCTATCGGTTCTTTGTTTAGTGAAGATCGGTTGGATGGCATAAACTACTCCTTGTGGAGTTACATGATGAAGAATCTTCTCATAGCGAAAGGGTTGTGGGATTTGGTCATTGGTGATGAGGAAAGGCCTCCGCCTTTGGCACCTTCTACACCTCGTGGATCATCATCATCATCATCATCTTCTACATCTTCGAAAGAACAAAAGAAGTGGGATAGAAGAGATGCACAAGCACATTCTAGGTTGCTCTTGTTGTGAAAAGATCTATCTTACCTCATATTAGGTCTTGTAAGACATTTAAAAGTGCGTGGGATACACTTTATACTATGTATAGAGTAAAAAATCCAGCAAGAATGGTGTATCTCAGAAATCAACTTAAGATGCAAGAAGGGGATCAAGTGACGACGAAGATCAAGGATCTTCTCAATATTGATGAGATAATTGAGGATGCTCAATTTGTTTCCATTACTCTCAACTCATTACCTTCATCTTATCTTCCATTTTTTTCATCTTTGAGTATCTCTCTTAGGGGACAACAACTCTCCTTTGATGAACTTGTTGGGCTGCTTTTTCAAGAGGAGCAAAAGAGGCAAAATTTTGCAGAATTTTGCGGGTGACATTCAACAAGATCAAGTTTTCTTCACGAAAGGCAAGGGCAAAGGCAAGTCAAAAGGAAAGGGGAAGCCTCCTTCCAAGGATGAGCAAAAGCCCATTGGAGATCAAAGTGTTAACACTCAAAAGAAGAAAGGAAAGTGCCATTATTGCAAGAAGTATGGGCACTTCATCAAGGATTGTAAGAAGAATCTTGCGAATGAGGCGAGTGAAGGAATTGATACTAGTGCTTCACTTGCTACTTTGGAGCAAGAGCTTGAAGCTAGTGGTGATCTCTTCAACCAAGACTATGCTTTTGCGTCTAATATTGCTTCTACTAGTACTTCTACATCTATGAGGAATTCAGGTTCTGTTTTGCAAGTTACTGATTTTCAGCCCATTGAGTGGGTGATTGATAGTGGTGCTACTCGTCATATGACTTCTCGCAAAGAAGCATTCACTAAATTAGTGAAAGTGCAAAATGGAACCAAGTGCGGATAATGCATCTTATTCTATTCATGGAATTGGAATTGTAGCCATCATTCTGCCTAGTGGTGAAGAAAAGTACATTAAGAATGTGCTTTATGTTCCGGGAATCAAGAAGAATTTTCTTTCGATTCCAACTATGTTGAAGCAAGGACTAGTTGTTGAGTTCAAAGAAGATAAGTGTCTTGTCAAGGATCCTAAAAGATCTGTCTTGATTATTGTTTCGGGAACAATGCATGCTGGCTTGTTTATTATGGATACCTATGAGCGATGAATTCCCTCTATATGTCTTGTTGCTTCTACATCACAATCATTGGAGTTGGCTGAATTGTGGCACACAAGGTTTGGACATCTCAAATTTGCAAGTTTGAAGAAGTTGAAGACATTTAATATGGTAGAAGATTATCCTACTATTGAGCAGCCGGAAGGGCATGTATGCGAGGGGTACATACTTGGAAAGTTTCAAAGGAAATCTTTTCCAATTGATGGAACTATAAGGGTTCTTGATAAATTTGATTTGGTTCATAGTGATGTTTGTGGTCCAATGAGGACCGAATCCATTGGAAAGTTCATCTATTTTGTGACTTTTATTGATGACTTTTCTTGTTTTACATGGATCTATCCTATGAAGGCTAAATCAGAAGTTTTCAACATTTCAAAGATTTTCTAGCAATGGTGGAAAATCAGTTTGGGCATTCTTTGAAGACCCTACGCACCGATCGAGGAGGGGAATACATTAAGAATGCGTTCGGTGCATTTCTTCGAGAGAAAGGAATTCTACATCAAATGACAACTCCCTATACGGCTCAACAAAAAGGTGTTGCCGAGCGAAAGAATTGCACACTTATGGAGATGGCCCGTTGCATGCTCAAAGCAAAGGGGTTGCCTCACAAGTTTTGGGCTGAAGCGGTTATAATGGCAGCATACATAAGCAATCGTTGTCCTACTAAAGCATTGAAAGCATTATTTTATGAAGTTTGGTATGGGAAGAAGCCTTCAATATGGAGTTTCGCATTTTTGATTGTACGGCTTATGCTTTTGTTCCGGATAAACTTCGTACAAAGGTTGAGGATAAAGGAGTTAAATGCATTTTTGTTGGCTATAGTAGTGAAAGCAAAGGCTATAGGCTGTTCAATTTGAGCACTAACAAGATTATTGTTAGTCGTGATGTGCATTTTGATGAAAAGAATTCATTAGATGTGGCCTCGACTCACATCTTGAAGGGGGAAAGCCCACATAGTGTGAATGCTGAAGTTTTTCCAGATTTGGTACCATTCTCTATTTCTGGAGATAAGGGGCAGCAATCAACCAGTTTCGTACAACCCAACACCTTATCAAGTTTAGAGCCTAATGTTCATCAAGAACCGCCCATTGTTGCTCATAATCAGCCTGCAGGAACTGTTGGACAGCAATGATCAGTTTTGGAAGATCTTGGATAGCCAAGTGCAGTGTCGGAAGATCTTGGACAACAATTTGCAAGAAGAGACATGGCTGTTGGACAGCCCAAAACAGTCCCACGGTGGCTATTGTCGACTTTGCGGGACAACAAAGTAAGTGCATTTTATGATGGAAAGACACGTGCCTCTACAAAATCAGTGGACTATGCTGATTTTTCAGATTCTGCTCTTACATCTCATGGAGATGTTGCGGAAGAACCTGTTTTCTATGAGCTTGCTAAGGGAGTAAAATGTTGAGAGGATGCGATGCAAGATGAGTATGACTCACTCATGAAGAACCGGATTTGGGTTCTTGTTGATCTTCCTCATGGGAAGAAGGCAATTGGTTCGTATACAAAATCAAGTGTAAGGCAGATGGTACCATTGAAAGGTACAAGGCGATGGATGCCGTAATACTTGATCTTGGTATGGTTTTTGAAACCTCAGATTTAGGCCTATTGCACTTTTATCTTGGTCTTGAATTTGTACAAGAAGGGGCTGAAATTTTCATCTCTCAAGAACGCTACATTGGGCAGATTTTACAGCGGTTCAAGATGGAAGATTGCAAGCCGGTTGCTACACCTATGGAGACAGGCCTGAAAGGTGATGGTGAACCATTTGATACTACTTTATATTGTCAAGCTATTGGCTGTCTCATTTACTTATGTAATTCAAGACTGGACATTTCTGATAGTGTCTCACTCATGAGTCAATTCATGCATGCCCCGATGATATCACATTGGAAAGCGTTGAAGAGGATCTTTCGATATTTTCAAGGAACAAGAAGTCATGGATTGGTTTTTTCTGCTTGTGATGAGGCATGTTTGGTTGGTTTTAGTGACTCGGATTGGGGTGGAGATCAAGACACTAGACGCTCTACAAGTGGACATTGCTTTTTCTATGGAAATTTTGCAATTTCTTGGTCAAGTAAAAAGAAGCCCACTGTTGCTACTTCTTCTAGTGAGGCAGAATATAGAGCGATATTTTCAGCCACAACGGAGTGTTTATGGCTGAGAAGACTACTTGTTGACATGAAGTTTGGCGAGCCCTCAGCCACTCTTATCTTGAGTGATAGTCAAAGTGCTATTGCCATTGCACGGAATCCTGTTTTTCATGCGAGGACGAAGCACATCGAGATCCATTATCACTTTGTTCGGGAGAGACTTCATGATGGCGACATTTTACTTGAGTATTGTCATACAAAGGATAATATTGCGGACCTCTTCACTAAGGCGTTGCCTAGAGTCATATTTGAAGTTTATGCAAAGCTTTAAATTTAATACCAGGTGGTGGTTTTATTACATAGTGAAGATTTCAGTTTTTTTGCATTGTCATTTAAGGAGGGTGTTAGAAAATGACTATGCTAAAGTTAATCCATAGGTTACTTTGACCCAAAAGGTTGAGATTTGTGTAACCATGGGTATTTAGTTATTTAGGCCATGTTAAGTTTGTCTTAAGTTCAGTTGGACCCAATTTTGGTCATGTAATGACTCGTGGGTCCTTAGAGGTCTAATTTGGTTTAGGGGCCCTATCTTGACTTTTGGGGGTGCCCTACATTCAATAAATAGGTAGAGTACATATTGGCTTAATGTGTCACATTTTTCAGTTTGGCTAAGCATTGCTCTCCATTGCTCTTGTTGCTGTTTTCTCCATCTCTCTCTTAGAGTTGGGCGCCCAGCCTCTTCTCTCTTGTTTCTTGTGGAGATTGATTGATAACCAGATCTTGGTGACTTGATTCTTGCTTTCCTATAGAAAGTGCTCTGATACCATGCTATGAGCACAATTATATATATTGTACCTAAGCATAGACAAGGGATCTCCCATGAAGAGCCCAAGCATTACCTGTTAGAAAAGAAGCAATACAATTATCCACCTAACGACCAAATGATAACCCTATGTATACTATCTAGAGGTCCTCAGTAGAACCTTCTAGAGATTAGGGCAAACTAGGGTACCTGGGTCCCATGAGGACATTTTCTTAATGGTAACAGGCTGGGCCTAGTATCTAGAGGCCCTTAGTGGAACCTTCTAGATATTAGGGCAAACTAGGGTACCTGGGTTTTAATGGTAACGATTGTGGTTCAACGAATTTAGGTATTTATCAATTTATATTCTCAGGCTACAACTGCACATATCTTTATGGAAAAGGACAATGATCAGATTCAGGGAGAAATCTTGTTCGCTCCACCAAAAGAGAATGGATTATAAGGCATCTGGATCTCAGTTGTTTGAGTTCTTGTTCTCTATGTTTTCAAGTTCTTTAATTTAGTGCATTCTAGCAGCCACAGTATCATATCCACGATTACAACTTATATACCTTTGTTATATTTTATTTGCATTTGGTTGATACAATTGTGAGGGCAAATAGGATCTACCAGCCGAGAAATGAACTTATTAAAGTGAAAACATTTGCTCTATTGAAAAAGAATACGATTTTTGTCAGCTTATCCCTCTATTCTATTATTTGTGTTGAAAAGGTCGTTTTATTTCACATCTGTCTTTCCATTTTATTTCATCTCTACTTTCTGTTGTCTGCATGATAATAGCATTGCTTCTTCAACCATAAAAAATCATGAGATTTGTGTTGCATGTTGGATGCCTACTTGCAAACTGTGAAATCAGCATGTGATGTCAAAATGTGATTTTTTGGGAAGATAGCTATGTTAGCATTAGTTTTGATTTTTGTTATTGTGCTTATCGCGACAAGTAGGCCAAAAAATCACTTTTTATCTTGTCTTTACAGCTGCAATTGCTTGTCTAAAGAGGAAGAAGCTCTATGAAGTTCAGGTTGAGCAACTTGGCAATTTCCAATTGCGCATACATGACCAGGTAATTCACTTTTATGTTCTTTGCAATAGGGTAATTAGCTTTATGTTTTTTGCAGTAGGATTCCTTTTTTTTTAATGCAATGGTGGAGTCACACAATGAAACTATTAAGGAACTTGGGCCTTGGTATCTTACACTCTATCTTACAAGTTACACTCTATCAGGAAATAGGTAAAACTGTTTTTTTAACGAATCCAAAATTTCTGTGATTCATGGACTTGGTAAGATGTCAGGGACACATGCCTAAGAGAGTCAAGGACAGGTTTACAGTTTGATCGACCGGCACTTGGAGGCCTCTTTAAGGTGTATTGCTAGTTGGGGCCCCTTGTTAAATTACGTTTTTACCCTTGAAGTACCACATTAATTATTTTGGGTCCACCTTGGGTGTCTTCAGTCAATTATACATATAATTCATATATGCATGTTCTTATGCTTGGTTTTCAGAACTTTCTTGTAAGTAGAGCGTTTCCAGAGTTTTCCACGAAGTAGTTGCCTATAGTCTTCGGATATGTTCAAATCATTGACATTTTAGAAGGTTATAACTTATAATTAGCTTTCTGTTTCATTCATTTGAGTTTTGACATTTGAGAACGCTATAGTTAGCTTTCTTTTTCATTCATTTGTTAGCTTTTGCAATTATGGCTTGATTCATGAGGAAAACGAAAGTTCAACATAAAACATTGAGGGGAATTTCAATTGTCCTGTCAAATTTTCTAATTTCTTGCTACAGCATTTGCTAGAATGTTCGCTGGTGTTACAGAAGGTTAGTGAATAGAGTAAAATGAACAAAGAGCATATGACAAGTTCCAAGTGATGAAGTGCATTACATTTAAGCGAAGATGGTGGATCTGGAAGAGGGAAAGGCTATTTGTCACGAGGGGAGTAGGAAGGATGCTTTTAGAAGAAGAGCTCATATGATAGTTGGGAAAAAAGCAGTGAAGCGTAATCATCTCGACTTTTCCCTGTTAGGAAGGCTTGCCGATTGCACTCATTTTTATCAATGTGATTTCGGACAGTTGATCTTGCACAGGGTGCGAAGAGGGTTCATGTGTAGTTTATCATGTCGTTAAAGACACGTAGTAGGGCCTAGAAGAAGTTTAAGCGAGTGGAAATCCTTGAAAAGGGACTGAAAACTGATGTCTTCATTTTTCTTGGTGAAGTAATGTGAGAGAGATGAACAAGATCACAATGTAGCATCCATGTCCGACAAACAAGAGAGTAGCAGTTATCGGTTATGAACTGAACAAAAAAATATTGATCACTCAACAAAAAAGCACATCAAAGAATCGATAATAAACTGCTTGCGGCGGCTGCTTAAGAAAAAACCTTATTCCGAAAGCTCTCGTAAACAAGCAGTCGTAGAATCTAAAACACAAGTTTGTATAATGAGCCCTGCAGAAAGTGTTGTGGGCCGATGCTTTTCACTTGTGCCCGTACTAGAATGCAACATTTGATCTGTAGTTCATGAATTTATTGATAAATAAGCCCCAACTGACAATATAGGAACACTATAACATTTCCAAAGTAAAAGTACAGACATAGCTCATTTCCTATAGACAGATGAAAGAAACCATAATGATATTGCAATTGGTGTTACAACTAGATAACATGGTGTGGAACTATTTGTTGAAGAGTCAAATCTGGAAGCTAGCAGGAGAGACATATGAACGCATGCATCACACGCCATGTATACTCCAATTAGTACAACTTACCTTCCTTCAGATCAACCATGCAGGACCAATTGCGGTGGTCCTAAAATTCAACTCAGGTTCTCTTGACTAGACTAGTAAGCTTGTGTATTCATACTTCTAAATGCTATACCTACAAGTCCTTTGTCCTCAACTTATGTATTGTGGTATAGCTTGAAATTTTTGAAAGTTCTTACATTGTAAGCAAATTGACCCCACCAGACATTCCTCATTCTGATTACCTTGTGTATGAAGACCCATTTGAGCTGCTATTGCTTGATGAGAATATATGTATGCCATATGGACTCTGAAAGTCATGAAGGGTTAGGAAATAGAAAGCAACACAAGGCTTACCAAAGCTACTTCAAATCTACTCAAGTTGATGGCGATGTAGCTATCAAGATTATAAAGCTGATGATAGATCAAATGCTTTGGAAGATACTCTTATCAGATTTGAATCTCAATGATATTGTGCCAAAGCTTTCTCAAGAGCCTTTAAAACTTCAGCTAAGGCCAAACAATGATTCTGAGCAAAGAGTTCGTAAGCAAAATCTGCCAGAAACTTGTCAAAAATCCTTTAAATTTTTTGCTAGAACTTATCCATGACAAGGATTGGAAAGCTCCTTGGAAATGCCAGAACTTGTCAGATTGTCTTAAACCTTCAGCAATGATAATATGCAGCAAATTTCACCAAAATGCTCGCAAGACTAGCAACAGCAGGCCTTAATTTGTCATTGTGTTTATATTATATAATTACATCAAATCTAATGCACCTCTAAAAGGGCATTTTCTGTGCCCTAACCTGTTTCGATATTTGAAACTGTACTAGTAAACAAATTTCATACTTAGTCGTAAGTGAGACATGATATGTTTATCAAACAGATAAAGGACTATGCTGCATCATGAGAGAATTTCAGACCAGAATAAGGTCCGCTTGCACCTGGAGACTGGGGACATAGAGATCAGGCGTCACAAGTGTTAAAAGGCTGTGGCTATGTAAATGAGTACAAGGCATCAAAGAGTTGATCAGTAAGGCCTGAATGGTTGTGTGAGCTCTTGGTGGTCACTTGGACTAGGCTAGAAATTATGGAATTTGGAGGCATGATGTAAGCATTGACTCCCAGGCCTGGGGTGAGCGTGGATTTGCTATACACTTGGATGGGGAGCCATATGTCCATGCTATATTTAATGATGTCCTGCTCAAGAGGATCTATCTCAGAATAGTGGACTTCATGGTGACATCAGAGCCAGAGTCTAGATGGTTGAGATCTAGTTTTGAAAAGGAGTACTACCATGGAACTCGAAGCCAAGAAGTGGCAGGCTGGAAAATCTGATAACCCTTACGAATGATGCTAGTAAATGCTTTCAGTTGATGGCTTGGATCAGAGGCTCATAGGTAGGCCCGAGTAGGTGGTTTATATGGTAAAGAAATGCAGTTTGATCAATCAGATTGTGGGCTTGTGTGCCAGATGGGGGAATCCTCAGTAGCAATAGAATTGATTGCCTTTGTTTGCAATAGGAGTCAGCAGAGTACCAGAAAGGAAAAAAATGATTTTTAGTTATTATCCTTGAGTCTTGTGAGTGGGACGTCCAGCCAATGCACACATTTGCAAGACGTTTCCCAGCCAATGAGCTTGTTGCAGGTGGTTTCTGTATTGAAGTTTCAACGAACTGGCACAGGAAGACAACCACTCTTCCAAGTGGTAATTCAAGCCACCAGGCAACTGTTATGGCCAGAGAAAAATATCAAGCTGCTCTTTCGTAGACATTTGTCTCCTCACAATTTGAAAGAAGGTTAACAATTATCGACCATGGAAGGTTGATCTCAAAGTGACGTTCTTAGGACTTACACTTTTGAACTCTAATCTATTGAATCAAATCTCTACCATATAAGTCATCAAATGGAAACTAGCTCAAAGTTCCGAGACATATCATGTATTGTAGCTGCTGACAACTATCATGAAGGTAACCTGCCGTACTGGGACCTAGTTAACAAATAAAAAAAATTTCATGATAGTTCTTCAGGCAGGTAGTAATTAGCTACAGAATACCAAGACATGTACTGAATGTGCCCGTCTTCTATTATAGCTCTTGCTTTCTAATTACCATTTATCAGTGGATCTTCATGGGAGCATGGGACACTTAGAGGTTAGTTTGACTCGAATCCATTCACTATGGATTGATATTTTCCAATTAGGCCATTAGGTATTGAGTTGCTACTGTTGTTCATTTACAGTGGTGTCAGTGGCACAGGTTCTGTTGCTACCCCTTGATATACTTCTGTTCCTGTTTCAGTTGCACCTCTTGAGAGCTCTGTGATAACTCTTGTCCAGGACTTCCAAGGATAAAGTGCAATAATATCTTCTGGTTTATCCACAAAGATATGGAAAATTTCTAAGCTAGGATGTATCCAATGGTGAAGTGCATAAGATACAATTAGCAGCCATACATCTTGATGGCACAGTATACTTACTTTGGTTGCTAATAATTTCTCAAGTTCTCCACAAATTCACATTTTAACTTCAATGACTGGGTCCTCATCCAAGCAACTGAGTGGCAAAATTTGATCCCTACAATAAACAATGAGTTAATGAGTTCAAATATCAACTGTTAAGCTCCACGTGACAATAGGGCCTGAATTTAACATTATGGATCTTAATTGGTACCCTGTAGATTGATGAGATGTGATTGCAATTCATAGTCCACCAAATTTGTAGACTGTTATTGAGAGCTGTTAACCTGGAGTGGTGTTGCTTATTCACCTTGTTGTAGATTGATTTGGGATTATAACTGCACCTGATTTTAAGTTCTTGCGAGAAATCAATATAAAGGTTCTCAGATTTGCTTTGAGCTTGCATCTGTAACCAATATCTTCTATGCAGGTTTCTTTTGGGCATTCTCATTGTTTTGAACTGACTGCTTTGTTTTTCCAGATGATAATGTTGGAAGGAGCTAAGGCCACAACAGAAACTGTGGATGCTTTGAGAAGTGGAGCAAATGCAATGAAAGCAATCCAGAAAGCCACGTGTGTCAATGATTTTCTTTTTACCTCTACAGCTTCCTGGAGCATTTCATCTTTTACTTTGTTTAAGTATCATCTTTGCTCGATTTTGAAAGATTTAGTCCGTTTCCTTGGTGATACTAAATAGGTGTAAATTTTGATCTTATGTGTGCAGAAATATTGATGATGTTGATAAGACCATGGACGAAATCAATGAGCAGACTGAGAATATGAAGCAAATTCAAGAAGCATTGTCTGCACCAATAGGCGCTGCTGCAGATATTGATGATGTATGGTTTAGATTGCTAGCAGGCTGCAATGTATAAAGCTAGATCAAAATGTCGTAAATAGATTCATTGCTTAGTATCATCACAACTCTTTTGGATTTCATCCATAAAATTTGCAGATCCTTTCAGCTTTCTATGTTTGAGAACTCCAGATTTTTGTGGGTAACAAAAGTGTCAAGTCTAGCGTTTAATTAGGTTTATTTTGTTTATTGCCACTAAACTTCTGTAAGCTGGTCCATTGGTTTATAAGTTTTTCTAAATGCATCATGTTTGTGCCCCCTAACTTTTCCAGGATGAACTGGAAGCCGAATTAGAAGAATTGGAAGGAGCAGAGTTGGAAGAACAACTGCTGCAACCTTCGATAAGTGCTCCAGCCACACAGCTACCTTCTGTTCCCCCACAGAGGCGTCCATCTCAACCTGTTCCTCAGAGGATTGCTCCTCAGAAAAGTGAAGAGGATGAAGAGTTGGCGGCGCTGCAGGCAGAAATGGCATTGTAGCAAGACATGTGGAAAACTTTTATTTGGTGGAAGGTAGCATGTCTAGTGTACTACCAGACTCGGCTGAAAATTTGTCAGTGTTGGTGCTTGTGCTAGATACTCCAAAAAGGTATTCAAGATTGGCTTCTGTGTTTGTTTTATTTTTCACTCTGCACTGGTGTTTACTTTTATCATGTAATAAGACATGGCAGTCAAAGTCAATCTGTTTAGAGGTCATTATTTATTTGGATGCTGTTGGCGGCATACACTGTTTTAGCCATGCCTATTGTAATTCAAAACTTATCTGTCTTTTATAATTGATTGGCAGAATTAGCTTCAGTCAGATTTAAGTCAGAATGTGCTGCTATTTGTCAACATGCAATGGTATAATGGTTATATCTAATTGTGAAGATGTCAAAAAATACCAAGCATCTCCTGTCTGAAGTTTTATTTGTGTTTTGGCTCCTGCGTTCTCTCCTGAGCATAGATACCCATTCCTAAGATTTTTTCTTAGGGGTACAGAACATAGTTGCACAGAATCGCGTTTCTGGGAGGAGACGTTTCGGAAACCGCGTTTCTCCTCCCAGAATCGCAAATTTTTTTTTTTTTTTTTGGAAAAATAACTTATGGCTGAAATTTTTTTAGGGGATCAATGGTCAAACGAGCGTTTTGCCTCTCAGAAGTGCAGTAGATGGGGCACAAACAGATCTTATTTTCAATAGCTATTTGGTTGTTATTTGCTCTGGTTTTCAATAAATGCTCAGGGGGTTCGGGGGGAGGTACCCGGTGGGGGTTTGGGGGGCAACGCCCCCCAACGGCAGGGTCCGGGGGCTGCCGGTAGACCCCGGCCCCGACGGTAAGGCCTCTTCATGACTTGGCCTTCCAACTCCCTGAGCGAAAACACACTTATTGGGACCATCTGTGATCGTAACAGACAGGCTAGAGGTTAGTTTTGAATTTTTATCCTTGACAGAACCCAACATGAATCAATGCACCTGAACTGGACCATCCTACACCCGAAACAGTCGGCAAATTACACAGTAATAATGCTCTTAATTAGAGCTTTCATCTGATACCCATATTGCCCAAACCCCCCCCCCCCCCCCCAAAAAAAAAAAAAAAACGTTTCTGAACGCGATTCTGAAACGCGTTTCAGAAACGCAGTGCAACTATGGTACAGAACTGTTCCTTAGGACTGGCCATTTTGTTCCTAAACGACTGTTTCTAAGGAATGGGTTTAGGAACGGTTCCGTTCCTAAGTTTAGGAACGGTTTAAAAAAAAAACAGAGGACGAGAAATTCTTGCTCTTTAACATTGAAAGTTGAAATGCATCATACTGAGGGGTTTGAGTGCACTAAAACTTGGTCTATCAGTGGAGCTTCACAATAAAAGGTACCTAAGGAACGGTTAGGTATACCTTAGGAACATGAATAGGAATGGGAACAGAAGCCCTATACATGCACGAACTTAGGAACTTAGGATCTTAGGATTGTTAATGGTTCTTAATAAAATAGTTATTTGATATTAAGAGAGATTTTTTGCATTTCCATCTATATTATTTGTTGAGATACAAATTGTTCTTCCGTTATCTGAATGCATTGTTCCATGGCTCTGCTAGTTTATTAAAAGCTCCTAGTAAACTTTGTTAACTTACCATTCCTTTGAACCCTTTCTTTACTTCCAAACTTACGAACATGAACAAGAATGTAGGAGTAGGAACAGAAGCAGAAACAAGAACATGAACAAGAATAGAAACCCTTTTTTATGCATGAACTTAGGGACTTAGAGACAGGAACAAGGACCCTTTTTCTATGCACGAAACCCTTGTTTAGGGACCTCAATAACCAGTTTTTGCTCATTTTTATGAACGGGTTTTCACCCCTTTTAGTCAAGAAATAATAGGATTTTAGGGGGGTTTTGAAAAAAAAAAAATTAACGTTTTAAAAATAAATTTAACCAAAGGAACTATTTGCTAGGAACAATTCCTTGGGTGCCCTAGGAACGGTATGGAACTGGTCCTAGGAATGCATTCTGTTCCATTCCTAGGAACTATGCTCTCGAGTCCTTTTAGACTTGGCACATTCTTGAGTGCACCCAATGTATCACTTCTGATACACTCACTTAGTGCATTACAGTATCCAGGCATGCACTATCAAGTTTCGACGTGCTTGTGGCTTAAACATTTTGCTAGTAATATCAGCCCTCGTCTCGTGTTGATTTGCTAGAAATTTCAAGATGGTTGTTGAAGTTGTCTAATTCACTGTAGTTCTGTTGTCTAGCAGTTGCTGGTACATAATACTACATTTTGTAGGCTTCCTAGGGCTTATAATATTGCAGATTGTAGTGTGGATATTATGCGTGATGGTGCACTGCGAATTGTCCATGTGTATGAATCGAAAGAAAACACTTCAAACGGCTGTGTACATTTGGAAGTAGATGATTTTATCTCACAACAACCATGATTGTATGCCAATTTCATTGTTTGAACTTTGGTTATATACTGCGACAAATGCATTAGAACAAAAAGATGAGTATAGTTCTTACTTGGAGGAAACAAGCCCTAATTAGCTGGAAGTACTTGGGAAATAATTGAGATACACCATCTCCACCTCAGGAGCAGCGCTTTTTGATTCAGTGTCTTGAAGACTATATGATGATATTTCTTACTAATGATTGTATTACCCTGCTTCAGGCCTGCACAATTTTATTGATGTAGGGTGCACTTGTATCTTTGTCTCAACTGAGTTGAATAGCTATCAAGGAAAGTCTATACTTCTGAAAGTTTTGCCTGTGAGAAACTCTTGAGAATCAATCAATGAAGGGAACTGTGCGTTGTAAAAGCTCCTGATTTTGCTAAGCTTAATAAATGTTTCATGTATCATGGATGATTATTGCTGTCAATTGTGTACTCTTATGAGGTGCAGAGTTACATGTTCGTTTTTGACATTTCTATTCATACTTTTGTGACTGAATGGTTGAAAGGGTATTTCTGTCTCTCCATTTAAGTACTGGCATCATATTAAGGCAGCCATTCTTCACAGTTTGTTTTACTTATCAAGCGCCAATTTTTATCAAATTTGTTCATTTCATAATTGAATACATTTTGAAGACTGTTATTCAAAATAGTTTGTTATAATTCTCTTCCTTTTTGTTTCCATGTCTATCACTATTTGAAGAAAATTTTAGTCTTTACACTGAATTGAACTGTGAGCATATATACTGCCAGGCATGTTATCTTGTATATTTAGCTCGAGTTGTTTGTGTTTTTGCCTCTTTGTCTAATAAGACACTGGTTCATCTGCTATTGTTTGAAGCCATGCTGATCAGTTTGTTTAGCAGCAATTCCATTCAGTATACCTGGTAATATTTCTCCAAGAATATGATCATTTTCTGCCAGATTTGCACCAAAATATTTTTTGTGCAAGTATTGGAACATGATTGACTATATTCAGCTTTATGAGGGCAAGTCATTTGGGTTTTATATTGCATCATTTAATTTTTCCAAATTATGTTGCGCATTTAATTTATGTTGCGCATCGGTGCACAGAAAAATCTGATCAACTAAACTTCAGTGAGAGAGTTTAGTAAATAGAAAAAAGGCAGATGAAATATGCCTTCTTGGTAGATTTCTAGAGCCTAGTAAGTTTGACCAAAATTTGCCATACGTAGTAGGCATAGTACCCCGTGGTACCGCTGGTATGGTACCGCCGGTACGGTACCGCCCTCAGACCCGCGGTATTAGGGCGGTACCATTTTTAATATTTTTTTTTTGTTTTTAAATTACTTAATAATTTTTTTTTGCATATTAACTACCAAAAAAGGACAAAAACAAGTAAAAAAAGGGGTTCTGGGTGTAAAAAAAGAGGGTACAGTACACGATGCAGGGGACTGGTGCAGTGGCACATGGGCACTGCGGGTGAGCAGACCGAGGGGCCAATGGGAGACCAACACATGGGGGTAGCATCACATGGGGGCAAGTACAGAAGCACATGGGCACTGTGGGTGAGCAGACCATGGGTCCAATGGGAGACCAACACAGGGGGGAGCATCACATGGGGGCAGGTACAGAGGCACATGGAACAAATCCGGACAGGTACACCGTCACATGGGCACTGTGGGGGAGCAGACTACGGACCCAATCGGAGTGCAGCATGTGGTACAGGTACATGGAGCAGGTACATTAGCACATCACAATTAATGCGGATAGGTACAAGGGCACATGGAGGGATCATCAACAACTGCACATGGGGGAACAGGCTGTGGGGTTAAATAGGCACTCGCGAGGCTGTGAGAGAGAGGCTGTGAGAGGCATTGTGAGAGTTATTGTGAGAGGCATTGTGAGAGCCAGTTCGAGAAACAGGGTGTTGTGAGATGGCAGAGCGCATACCACCAAGGCTTGAGGGCGAAGCCAGGAGAAAGCTCGAGGAAGATGTCCGAAGGCACAATGAAGGCAAGAGGCAGACATTGCAGAGATGCTGCGACAAACTCGGGAGAGACACCCAGAGCTGCAGATCCCCGCCCCCGCTGTGGCCCCTGCTCCCGCTGTCGAGCTGGATTTGGATGAGCAGATCGGAATGAACTTCACACAACGGCAGCTCATCATGGTCAGGGAAAGGGCTGCCCGCCGTCGGGCTGGCCAGGAGGCAGCTTGGGGTAACCGGGAGGCAGAGCGAGAGCGACATAACAATGCTCCTAACGAGGGCGAGGAGTCAGTGGAGGATCCATAGGAATGTTTAGCATAGATGGGGTCTAGCCGTATGTGACTGACTGTTGTTATGTAATGTTCATCAGTAGATGAGACAACATTTAGTGTCTAGCATAGTGTAAAAAACAGCCCCAGCCGTATGTGGCGGGAATACATATTGTTATTTTGATACATCTGATGAATTAATGTACGATGTGTTTTTTGTGCAATGCGTGCCTTGTGTATTGCAATCTGATGTATGTGTTTATGAAATGCTATCAGGGGGGTTGTATTTCTGTGTTCTGCATATGCTCTCAATCTCTGTAGTGAAAACTAATTGAAAACACGCACACACAATTTGAAGTAAAACTGCAAGTAGAACATCACAATTACAAGTTGACAAATACAGATTGTGCAGTGAATAGAATACGTCCAACACTGAATATAATATGTAAAATGGTCTGAATACAGTGTTCGACCATCTGGTTGCCAAACATGGAACATGATGTGAAACTGCTAAAAATAAAACAACAGAGCCACAATCAATGCTCTGGTTTTGATTCAGACGAATGCTTTGGAGACAACTCAGGGCCCCGAGCTGACTCTCGCAACCGATATCTGTGCATGTCTGGAGCTGGCATGGGCTGTGTATCAGAAGAGGAGGACTCGTCACTAGCATCATTCCAATCTGCCTCCGCATCAGCCCCCAAGCAAGCCAAACTAGCAACACTTGCTCCAGCTCGCTGTAATGCTGCACCTCTAGCTGTACCTGGAGCCTTGCGTGGTCGTCCTCTCCTCCTTGGCAGTTTCTGTGCCTTGTCTTTCTTGTTCGGTGCACCCTTGGGCCTTCTTGGTATCTTGCGGACAAGAGGAGCTGTCAATGCCTCGTCACCCCCATGCAAATCACCTGGCTGGCTAGGCTGGGCCCAAGCTGAGGCCGGCTGGGATAGAGAAGCAAAGGAGGGAACTCCCTGTGCAGTTGAGCGAGGATGATGAGCTCCTGGAGTGTGTGCCCGTGGGGCTGCTGCTGGTGGAGGGACTGGCTGTGAAGGAGGCAAGTACAGCGGCGATATGTACTGAAAGGGGCGCTGTGGTGGCCGGTACTGGTACATCCTGGGTGCTGCCAAAGGGGGAGCCAGTGGAGTAGGTGCTGCCAAAGGAGGAGGATGTGGAGTGGGTGCTGCCATTGGAGGAGCAGCTGAAGGAGCCACTGTGGATGTGGGCGTTGCGAGGTGGCCTGCCATGGAGACCTGGTGCTGTAGAAGTGGACGACGATGGAGGGGCTGTAGGCCTGAATGGCATCGATGGCATTGGAGGAGCTGTGCGACGCACATATACCCTCTGAGGAGCTGGAGGAACTGTGGGCACCTCGTGCGGCTGCTCTGGCTGTGACTCTGTGTATGGCATGCTGGCAAGAGATGAAGGGGATGCCCTGACACTTGGCATCTGTTGGGCCTCTGAATCAAATGTGGCAATCAGGTCGTCCAGCTGGGCATCTGAATACAAATGCTCTGGGCTCTGGGCCTCATCCTGTGCACCATCAACTGAATCATCCTATGCACCAACCTCTGAATCATCCCATGCCTCATCATGTGCACCCTGTAGACCCTGCATGGCCTCCCAATCTGTGCAATCAAAGTCATCTGGTGCCTCCTTTGGTGTGTTGTCGTAGTAACGGCCATGACTCTGTGCTGCACGCATCCAAATATCTGCGAGATCGGCATCTAAACCACTTTGCCCTCTATCAAGAGCCTCCTCCATCATGTCGACATGGGTAGGTATGCCACTGGCCCCCCTGTGTGCCTTGCCTGTCTGCCGATATAATCTGTGCCATGTGTCCCACCTCTGCCACGTGATGCACCTGTGACCCTTGCCCGTGGCGTGTGCCCTGCACCTGTATAATCTGACTCATCCCTCTCTGGTCTGGCAAACACAACCCCAATGGGGCTCATCCTCGTCATGCTCATTCTCTGACACTGGCTCATCTGCCTCATACAATGGAGGCTCTCTGTGCTCAAGCCCAAGCTCTCTCTCTCTCTCTCTCTCTCTCTCTCTCTCTCTCTCTCTCTCTCTCATCTCGGCAAGCTCCCTCTCTCTCTCTCTCTCTCTCTCTCTCTCTGCCATCAACTGTGTGCCCATGTCATCTACAGGTATGAGATGTGTGTTGTCCGTAGGCAAGTCGACCTGGCGCTCCAAATCTGATATCTTCGTCTGCAAGACTAAAATTGAGCGTGTCAGGAAAACAACTTGATCAAAGATTGAAACCTACATTCTAGTGAGACGTCAACCAACATGCAATGGGAGAATAGCTTTTCACCTGCAATGCGCTCGTAATGGTCGCCAGTCTCCTGGCGAGACGTGTGTTAGTGCTACAGAACACCAACCGCTCCAACTGACTCACCGACAGCCCGTTCCTTCTCCTCGGGTGAATGAGTGCCCATGTGCTCCAATTACGCTCACACACGGAGGCAACGCAGTCCTGTGGTACGTGCAATGAAATGGTTCAGCACACGTGCACGAGTGGAACGTCAACGAAACACAACAAGGGAGGATGAGATGAGATGCATACCTGTGAAAGGACCCGCAATGCAAGACTCTGTATGGATGGATAGGTGCTGCCGAACATGGTCTACCAGGTAATGGAGAGCTGCCTTTTCTCTGGATCCTGAGCAGCCGGGTGACCGAACGTGCCCATGCCGAAACGAAATGCAGCGAGCTCCTCTATGAGCCTGATAGGATCCAAACCTATGTGTGGACCCACCCTGTGAATGTACTGAAGCCAATCGGCCTCGAGTTCCCTGTCTGGGATCTATGTCGGAGAGAGGAAGAGGGGATGCAACATGTGTGCAACGCTGTGGATACTCCTATGGAAGTAGTTCCACCGCGTCTCCCATATGAACTTCAGCTCTGTCATCCTACAGGTGAGAGACATGTGGTTTAGGGCATTACGAAAAAACTTAACACTAACAGAAAAACAAACTAGCAACCATTGCCCGAAACATGGCAAGAACATGCCTCTTTCTGGTGACAAAAGTCACCAAGAAGAGGGCCTCCCGGACGATGGCTCTAACCCAGGGAAGTGCTCCTATGTCCCCCATCAGAAGGTCTATGCCGTGCGCTGCACAGGGGGTATGAACAATATGAGAGAACTCGGCCTCTAGCAGTACACCCATCTGAATGCAATTCGTGGCATTGTTCGTCACCACCGTGACGACATGCTGTGGGCCTATGGCTAGGATGGAAGACCTGATGACATCAAACATGAACTCTGTAGATATGACTCTCTCCCCCCTGCTGTAATTCACTACCCTCAAAAACTGTGTGCCCATGTAGCTGGAGACCAGTATGTTGAGGATCGGCCTCCTCCTGACATCAGTCCAACCATCGGGGATGATGCTGCAACCGTAAGTGGCCCAGTGCTGACGCAGAGGCTCCATCTCTCTAGACAAGGACTCAACCCTATCCCTCAGCATGTGTGTGCGGACAACCTCTGAACTAGGGACTCTATAGCTAGGGTTGACAGATTGTGCAAGGCGGAAGGCCCTTTTGAAGGGCTCAGAGTCGGTGATGGCAAAGGGTAGGTTCAGCTCGTAAATCAGACTAGCCACGACCTGTGTGGCCTCTCTGTCTATGTGCAGCTGATGCGCGCCGTGAATGGTCTGCTGCACAAGGGCTCTCCCTGGTGGGCGACGGGTGGTGGACCTCCAGCACGGTGCACCAACCGTGACGGGAATGGACGATGACGCGACAGGTTGGGCACTGGTGGATGCATCAGCTGTAGATGTGGAATGGAGAGAGTGGGATGCACTGGCAGGGATGGGTGCAGCAGCATAGGTGGGGTGCACTGGTGAAGGGGCAACATCTGCAATGAGGTACGAAAACTGCTAGCTGAGGAGGTCATCTAGATGGGAAGGGAAGGAAGAAGGGATCTCTTCCACATCCTCGAAGGCCCAGGTAGTAGCATCCCGGGCCTGCTCGGGTGGCGAAGAGTCCATGAGAAAGTCGTAGACTGGGGGAGTGCGAGCAACAGTGGGTGGTGGTGGAACCGCAGTGGCAATTGGCGGACGCGATGAGACGGGATCCACCGGAATCTGAGCAGATGGGGGTGCGTGAGGCAGAACTGTCTGAGGGAGATAAGGGGCAAAGGGAATGGAGGAGGATGCACTCCCTCTCCTCGTGCGTGCCAGCCTAGCAGGCAGCAACTCTGAGTCAGCCACATAAGGAGCGGTGCAAAATCGGAGAATGCTCTCCGAAATGGTGTTCTCCCCTGCCACGAGCCGCGGCCCGTTGGTGTCCAGTAGTCGCTGCGTGTCGGGGACGGTCATGCTGCCACAAGGGGAAGCATTCAAGGTGGCACCATTTTTGGTGCGTGTACCGAGCAGATGGCCTTTAAGGCGAGTGAGGGATGTAGCAAACTCGACGAGACAGTATCGGCAGCGCACGATCTTCTGACTGGTCTTGTTGGCCTTGTCGGCAACCCGCCTGACAATGTCTACCTCGTCCCATACCGGAAAGGTCGGATTGCACCATTGCAGATGAAATGAGGGATGGATTGTTGGAAAAAAAACAGCAGGGTTCACTGTTGGAGAGACGCTGAAAATGGGCGAAGGCAGGGCGAAGCAAGTCAGATGCAAGGCAAGGCGTTGCGTGGGCGAAGGGCGATGCAAGGAATTAGAAGGCAAGTAGGCAAAAACAACAGCGATGGCAGGGCGCAAAATTTTTTGAGATGAAATGGGAGGGGGGCGGGTAGGTTTAGGAAAAAAAAATTAAAAAAATATTAAATATTAAATAATATATTATATTGTGGTACCGCGGTACCAACATGGTACCATGGTACCAGTACGGTCCCGCTGTACCGGGATCCGCGGTACCCAGTACCGTGGGACCTATGGTAGTAGGAATTATAGTTGCAGCGAATTGCGATTTTGAACCCAGAATCGCAAATTATTATTATTATTATTATTATTATTATTTTTGGAAAAATAGCTTATGGCTGAAATTTTTTTAGGGGATCAATGGTCAAACCAGCGCTTTTCCTCTTAGAAGTGCAGTAGATGGGGCACAAACAGATCATATTTTCAGTAGCTATCTGGTTGTTATTTGCTCTGGTTTTCAGTAAATGTTAATCCTATAGTTTGGGCTATCAAC